>JAWQUT010000013.1:3690266-3761144 GCA_033807755.1 Ellobium chinense | reverse complement strand
CTCACCCACAACTCTTTCTGCCGTTTCTTCGAATAACTACATAAGCCTTAATTTGATCTACGTGAGATCCTATGCTCTTACTCTAAAAACCGCCGTGTTAAGAGGATAACGCAAAGCTGAAAGACGAAAGAAATGCAATGATGCAATGGACAAAAACGGTCTGTACGTTTTGCTTGGTCTCTATAATCTTGGAAATCAGTTATAACATCTTTATATTTTATGCTAATTTTTACCCTGCGTTGCATGGGTTGCACTTAATGATGAACCACAACTGACAAACTATGAACTACTTGATTATGATGAGGAAAATGTACCCTCATAGATGAAGTCACTCTCAGTTCTTAATCTAGGAAGTTATGAAGTGAGCTTAACGAATAGCAGCGACTGAAATTAGAGAGGATGGGACAATATTATGGGAACACAAACCTACCAATAACCAGAAAAGCCAAGATTGACAGCAAGCAACCCAAGGTCTAGTCATCCCCACATACACCATTATCATTGTATCAGCTTCTATCTGATCATTATCGGGTGTATATATGTATTTATGGGTGTGTGTGTGTATATATAAACTGTATATTATAATCTCTCTCTTCCTCTCTCTCTCTCACTCTCTCCCTCTCTCTCTCTCGTTGTGTGTGTGTGTGTGTGTGTGTGTGTGTGTGTGTGTGTGTGTGTGTCCGTCCGTCCGTCCATCCCCCTGTCCGTCCCAACTCTGCCCAGCAATAATTGTGGGAAGACAGAGGACAGATACTATAGTAACAAAAGGCCTATTACTGGGTGTGTGCATACGCGACCCTGGCAGACCTATAATACAGGTAATATAATTATATAGTACTGTATTCNAAGATTGTGTGTGTGTGTGTGTGTGTGTGTGTGTGTGTGTGTCCGTCCGTCCGTCCGTCCGTCCATCCCCCTGTCCGTCCCAGCTCTGCCCAGCAATAATTGTGGGAAGACAGAGGACAGATACTATAGTAACAAAAGGCCTATTACTGGGTGTGTGCATACGCGACCCTGGCAGACCTATAATACAGGTAATATAATTATATAGTACTGTATTCACCGAATTAGATGCAAGCTATCTGACGCTGTCAGATCAGCGGTAAGACATGATGATACTGTACGTGCATCTTAAGATACGACACTCTCTGTAGACCTATAAAAGACTACTAAAACAGAAACCTAGGCCAGCTTGTTTCGATCAATATCTTTTAATTCTTCTACATATCAACATTAACGCTGTTATCTATCAAGGAATATGTGGGCCCACTCACAATGCGCAACGAAGGCAACAAAATTATGACATACAGCATAATGCGCGCTTATACAGATGCCGCAAGACGCTGAAGAATAAAAGCCACCAAAATTCAAGAGGTGAATCTATAAATAATCATTTCATAATGTTTAAACGTCTCGAGGATACACACATATGTTGCAAAAGCGTTCAGCCAGTTACTGAATTTCTCTGATATCGGCGGGAGACACTGCTGGAAAATATGTGAAGAACAATGAACGAACCAAACAAACACCTTGATCCACAGTAAAATCAGAGCTGCGCCTTTTTCATCATCCTCGATCGTTCAGAACGCACAGCTTCCTACCGTAAAATTTCCAGGAATAGTCCTACATCCGCGTTTGATTTAGCTAATACATGTATACTGTATGTTATACATATACAATACATGTCATCCAAGAGAGCAAAGTGATGGGTGCCGACGCAGAGGTCGTGGAGCGCAGAGTCTTCGTATTAACTGTTTCCATCATTCATCTACACATCAACCTAAATTTGTCCCAAATGCTACAAAGGCTTGTCATTTCCATTACCATAATTTATTTTAACATCAACGGGGCTATGTTATACCCCGGACCCCCACCCCACCTTCTCGGAGGAACATGTTTTAAAATCAATTATCATTATCATCATTATTATCGCCTTGATTGTTTTACACATTAATGTATTAAAGGGAATATGAAGTTGGTGGCACCGAGGCAAAATCTACACCAATCAATCTCTCAGACTGAACAGTTCTTCTCTGTGAGGTCTACGCCAAAGGTTAACCATGTCGTTCGTTATCATAAACACATGTCTGAAACGGTAAACAGATAGAATAAAACTACAGTTAGCCTACTGTTACAAGAATAAATGGACAGTTTGTATATTATAAACACTTTGTAACCTGTAGTGCATCTATAAAAGCCGGTTGAAACCACTGAGAGAATAACATTTTATTTTCATATGTCTATCTCTCACTGTACCTTTCGTTTCCTGTGACACGTACGTGACAGCTCTCTCCCCTTCCCCCCTATCCTGATTTCTCACATACATCACCCAGTAACAAAAAAATGTATCCTGCATATGAGGTTGCGAATAATAACAGTAGTTGATAACGACAGGCTACATACACTCACTCATCAGCAATCAACATAATATATATTTACTTATCACAACTCAACAACGGAATGCGGTTGCATGCCGATGTTTTATCACTTCAACAGATGTAGATCCACTTGACCTGCTGCCCTCCCAAACCGCCATAAAGCGCACCAAAGAGCAGCTCATGGCTCCCCTTGACCGCCTAGCAAAGTGGTGGGACAGGCTCACTTGGGCGCACCTCGTTTCATCGACACATGCCGATAACTCACCTCGTTTCATCGACACATGCCGATAACTCACCTCGTTTCATCGACACATGCCGATAACTCACCTCGTTTCATCGATACGTGCCGACAATTCACTTCGTTTCACCGAACCATTGTTCTCACGAGTAATCGAGTACTATTACTAAATTCAGTCACATACTTTTTAAAAGTTGACAACGTGTTAAATACATGTATTGTAAACAGGTTCTCGTGCAGAAAAAGCATTGAATACGTTATCTCTAGACACACTGTAACTATTAACTGCGTATAAAAGCAGCTTGAACATAGTGTTGAATAACACTTACAACTTCAACCATGGAGGTCATAACAACAAAAAGAGGAGCGCCAGCCCTTTTAGTAGAAGATTTTAGATTTATTAAGGACAAAGCAAGAGGTGACACAGTCTATTGGAAATGCGGCGAAACAGGTTGCAAATCAAGGTGTTCAACATGCAAAGATTTCATAACTTTGTTATCTCAGCCAAGTAATCACAGCCATTCAAAACCAGACTTGGATATGCAGAAGGTACGCCACACTTGTAGGAAGAGGGCACTGGAGAGCATGAACTTTTTTTTTCAATCGATAGATCGAGTACTGTCTACGTGCGAGTGTCGATGAAACGAGGTTACCTGTTCAAAGCCTTTGAAAAGTTAACCCTTCTCCTTTGATCTTTTTGAACAACAGAGAGAAAGTTGTCGATGAAACGTGGTGTACCCGCTCACTTGGATACGTGAATCCCACACCCTTGGGCAAAAATACACCAACATTAATACTGTAATTGCTATCGCCATCAGTCTCATCTGTTGTCTTTGTTTTCGCTGTTGTTTATTTACATTAAAATTGTGGTAGGCTATATAAGAGGTTTATATTTACCACTAATTTCACTAAAGCTGCTAATGTGTGGATAGGAGCAAAAGCATTGCTTAGCACAATCATTGCTTAGGTCTACAACAGAATACTCTCCTTGTAAATTCTGACCACATGTATTCTAAATCAGAAAAATTTTCTGGGAGCTGAAAAAAAAAACAACAACAATTGGACAGGGTAAAACACTGTTCCACCTCTGGTTTTGCTGTCACTAAATAAAATGTAAATCATACTGTCTACATGCAAAAGCAGTATTTTAATTAGGATCACAAAATACATTTAGTAACTTATTTTTGATCAAGAATATGTGGAACTTTTTAAAATCTCTCTAGTATGGTGTGAAGGTGGGAAAGCTGTTCATAGGCCTATAGTTGTCATGAACCTCAGAGTTTAAGAAAGCACACAATCAGGATAGACGATAAAGAGGGTGGACACTGTGCAGTCTGAATCTGATCAGGAGATGTGCAAAATGATGGGACTTACTACTACAGAACTCACAACATGCAATGGTGAATAACTGAATCAGGTCAAAATGATGGACACCAGTGGGGATTTCAGTGAATGCAAAACTTAAAACTCCATTACTGCTACAAATATTACTCTTGATCTCCAGATGTTGACTGGTTTCGACTAATGGATTTGCTGAACAATTATGTAGTACTAAAACAACACAATGTAAAACCAACAATCCATTTTTTTAAAAATTATATGTACTTAGAATTCTATAACATAACAAGTCCATGCCATTTATGTCTGCTAAAAATCCTCCATCACAAGAGAAGAAACCACAAGATGTTTGCATTTCAGCAGACCTCACCACTGACAAAAGCTGGAACAGTGAGAAGTGAATCTTAAAGGTCTGCCCCATGACTTATTCCATAAACCTATACCTTAACATTGAGCTTGTTTGCCAGGGCAAAATGACATTTAGGCATCACATTCATGTGAATCACTGCTAAAATTCAGTGACTAAGAACCACAAAATGTGCACATGCCTCTGATTTCCTTTTCCTAAACTCTGATCCACAATTCCATGAGCCTATCATCAATAAATTTCAGGGTTAAAACAGCTCGTTGAAAATTTTTTTCAAGACTTTTTCCAGACTTTTCAAGACCTCAATTTCAAAATTCAAGACCCACAACTCATGACATGACAACCGCCATGAACAAAGAAACACAAAGGGCTGCACAACAATATCTCACATCTCAACTGCGCCCATCGTGTCATGGTCGTTTCGCAAAAAAAAAATGTTCGAAATTATATCGGAGCGGCGACAATAGTGAATTTCAAGACTTTTTCCAGAATTTTTGCCTGGATTGTTAAAAAAAACAACCCGTTTTCCAGACTTTTTTAAAGATTTAAATGGAAATATCGTTTTCCAGACTTTTTCCAGACTTCCAGACTTATGTACGGACCATGTAAAATGCTCCACCAGACAGTCAAGCTCTGCTGAAGGTGAATTTGTCTGCACGGTTCCACAAATTTATTGTGGCCATTACTCAACAGTTGAAGTTACCTTTATTTTATGTCATTTCTTGCACAGGAAATGCTAAACATTGGCATATAATGGAATAGCTGAGAAAATATGGGGGTTTTCATATATATGTTATGTATATTCTCTTTACACCTTTGTCAGGCAACTAGTCATGAATTTCTCAGAAAGACCACATCATCATTCCTGGGGTTAAAACATCTTGTACCCAGGGAATTCAACTGAAGTTCATGAATGAAATTTACAGTAGAAAATTAACAGAATGAGGGTAAAGGACCACAGGAGAAGGCAAGATGAGATTCACAATAAATGGCCAAAACAATGTCATGCTGAAAACCACACTTATACGTGACTGAATTAATTCAAAATCCTGAAACATGCACAAAACAGTGCATATTTTCCAATTAATTCTGAATTATTAATTAGATACTTAAAATCAATGATTAACTAAAATTAATAAGAGAATGAAATGTGATGTGACTGAAGAATCAAAGATTTTACACCAATTTACAGCAGCCATATATACATGTACATCGAAATACTCCTGCATGCACTGGTAAATGGGCAGGCCTTGACTAGATAAGAAGATGCTATGTTCACTAACAGCACATGAACTGTCTTGCTGTTAAATCTTTGATCATATACCATGCCTGACAGAACTTGTGTCTGGGCTGAGAAAATGGAAGGATTCCATATGTGCTAACCTGCGATACATTGAAAAATATCATATCCATTGATCAAATATTTACAAAGAAGTTCCCAAACCATTTGCAAATGCTATTTCTCAGGGAATAAAACACAGTTTTGCTTCTGTAATGGAACTACTGAATATTAAATTTACATACTATGGAGTTGGCTTCAAGCACAGCAGACATTTTGCTGCCCGGGTCAACTTGGGAAATCCAAATACAGTACCATTTCTCCCCCACAAAAATTCAAGCCCCTCTATTTTATGCCAGCCCCATCAAATTAATTCCTCTTTTGTGTGTTCATTGGTACAGGTCAGGAGCTCGTTGTAGGAGTTACCACATACGAAAATCCTTCCGAGAAAATGTATACTTACATAGCGTTTTCTCCAAACCACACATTCCACATTTTAAACTTCAAAATCCTCCCCTCCTCCAATGATACATTGAGAGAGCGTGCCAACCTCCCTTTCTTTCCACTCCATTATTTGAGAAAAACCTAAGATCTCTCTAAATGATTTATAAATTTATGACAACAGGGGAATATCTCCCCCAACTCCTACTGATCTGGAGAAAACACAGCTTATGCTCAAATCACCACTGATTACACTGCAAATGTGTATGCAAACTGGCCAAATCAGCCAAAGGACAGAGGGAATTCCAGATGAGACTCTCACATCTAACTTGAACTCATGCCAACTAATACACCCCTAACCCAACCCCAAATCAGTGTTTTCTGCATATCATGTTATACAATCACCCAATTTGCCCCTCAAATTCAAACATACCATCTTAAAATACAGTAAAAGCGTGTCTATCTCCTATTCTTCCCTGCACTCCAAAGTTTGAATTGCTTGAGAAAAGTCCTGAAATCCCTTATATCCCTTGTTAAATTTATGACAGGTGGGGAATGTCTCTCCCAACTCATAATCAAAATTGACCTGGAGAAAACAATGCCAAACCCTGATGCCCATCAAGATGGAAGTATCAGCTGCAGCAAGTCTGTATTCCTAATGTTGATCGAAACAGAAGCATCAGCTGTGAATCTCATTTGGAATTCCTCCCCAAGAAAGATATTGACAATAGATAGATCTAGTTGATCTTTGAAAGTACATGGTGACCCTTACTCCTTTTTTACTGCTTGGGCAACACTGAGAGGCAATCTGATGCTTGAAGAGTGACCGTGCATGATAGTTAATCAGATATATTACAGATGCAAGTCTCCTTAACATGAAACCACTGCACTGTAACTGAGATTATTGAAAAAGTAATTATTGTAATAACTGCTAGTCTAGTCTAGCAGTAGCACTGTTCTCGTGGAGCAGTCTGTCTCTGATTCGATTTCCTTTTCCTAAATTCAGTTGCTGATTATGCAAAATCTCTGTAACTATCCGCTTTGCAGCTAAATGTATACCTCATCCTCAAAATATTTTGCAATTTCTGCATTCAGGTCTCCAATTCAGTTACGTTACATTGGCACCGTCCCAGTATGGGCTAATGACAGCTGACAATCGGGAAATTCCGAACAAATCAAAATCTGAATCTTATTCACTTTACCCACTAAACAATAATAGGCCTAACCATGTCATCTTTTTTTTTCGGGAAAAATACAAGACTGGTATGATAAAATGTGCATTTTTATAATTAAATAAAAATAATATGTAGTTTGTCTTACGCCAAGGCTTATTATGAATTATTCGTATAATTCAATTAAACCATAGCATTTAATTTGAATCGTTTACTTCATTATTTTTAAAGCAAGGGATATAACTCCACAAAATGGCTTCGATGGTTGACTTGCGTCCGAACAGGGAACTTGTGAATCCCAATTTCGACCACTATCAGTTATCCCTTGACAGTGTGCCCGTGTATGATTCAATTTTAAATAAAAGTAAGCATGTCTATATTTGTTATGAAGCAGCTGTATTTCATCCTGAGCCTTTGGTTGCAGAAGTGACGTGTTATTGACGACGTTTTTCTTATGACGCCGCCGCTTCCATGTCATTAGTGCCACATCATACCAGTCAGTAGAATGATTACAGAACACGGTGGATCTAATCTTTTTCGCTATTTTGCTAAGAGTTCATTTTAACTGTTCTTATGCTGCCAAATTGAAGAGACTATCCTTCCTGTTATCAATCATCCTCTGTTGATATTCAGTTATAAAAATTCTGTTCTTCATTCAGACATTCTTCATTATTTGTTGCTGCAGACATAGACTACTTGTAACTTGACGCATAGACTAGATCTAGTGCTTTGAAATTTAGCTTTTGATTGATTATTGTAAAAAAGTAGACATGACTCTAGTCTTGTCACCACAAGACTTTGTTAGATTGCATAAATGCAAACTAAAAGACTCAAACTTGACACATTATAGTTTGATGCTGGAAAAACTACCATGCCTCATGTGTGAATTACATCATGGTAAATGATGGTGCTATCTAGTACTATTAAATCTAGTCTAGTTGCTGTGCATTGTGATTCCAGAATTATGAAATCTGAATGCTTCCCAAATCTGGAGCTTGAGGATATGAACAGCATAGCTCTTTGAAGTTGTACAAGCAAAGATACACTATACTCCTATACTATAATTTGGGTTTTGCTTTAAATTGAATAATACCCACAGGCACACTTTTTTAAAAACTCTTTTAAATACGAAACCAGTTTTATTTGAAAACACTTTGCCAGGCCTATATTTGTTGATCAGTCATGGATATTGTGGAATGTGCCTAATACGAACTGATTTAAATATCTATCCCATGGTTTAAACAGTGTCTACTTCGTCAAAATATTTGTTTTCATGAAACTTACACTTGCTTTGCTTAGTCTTGTGCTGTGTATTTTTTAAAAAATATTTTAATATGTGTGAACTCATAGATTATTTAAGCAAACGTTTAGATGTTATGGTAACAAAAATATGACTACTTCACTGCTTTCTTGAAATTTGTCTTTACAGACATTGATGTTGCAAAACCATCAGAAACAACATTCTCCTCACACCATGCCAAGCTATTCAGCCTTCACAATCACCTCTTTACTGATCCATGGCATCAGTTATCAGTCTGGTTCTGCGATAAGGAATGGAACATTGGGAAGGTTTCTCTGGCCAAGGTAAAAATTCTGTAAATTAAATGCCTGAGATTAACCGCATCATGCAGAAACATCATATATTTGAGATGACTGTCTTACTTTACATTAGTATTAGTTCATCAAATTTCTCGAAAGGTTATGTTGTGTTGAGTGAAAGAATGCATTCTGACAAAATATTGGAAAATCTAAACATACTTTGCATTTATGGGGTCAGGAGGCAGAGTTTTATTTTCCAAATTTTGTCATCCCAACAGATGGGCAAGCCGGATGTCTGTGACTCAGTATTTCAAGTTCCAGATGCTGCCAACCTTAGACTGAAGCCTACCAGGTTCAACGTCTCTTTAAGTTTCCCAAGTCAGAACTTGGCAGTGATTGGGAATGGTGTTGACACAATTTACTTGCTTGAAACGGAAGACAGACATAAGCAGAGCAAGTGGAAGGTACAGTTATGCAAAAAGAACCCGATGTTTGTAAGAGTTATAAAAAGACTTATTCAGTGGACTCTCTTAACACTGAAACTGCCTCTTTTGACATTTCAGACCTAAACAGTACTTCTAAAATCGCTTTTAAGTTTATGTATGTGGGTGGCTATGTAGTGGCAATCTTTAACTTAAGTTTACCTCCATGACCATTTAATAGCGATTTGAGACAAAGATCTTTGAATTCATATTTGACTTGTTTACTGAAGACAGTAATCGCTGTGAATAAAGCTTTGAATTGCAGTTTATCTTTAATTTTCATGCAGTAAATTTTAACATTCTTGTGCTTTTTTTTTTTTTCCAACAGATTCTGTTCAGCAGCAGTATTCCTGTGCCTGGCCAGGCCGGTGTAGTTCTGGACAGTGTTAAATGGGTAGATGGAGAGAACCACAGGGTGGAATGTCTCATAGCTTCAGTTGAAGAAGTGGAGGGAGAGGTGAAAGAAAAGCACAGATCTCCCTGGATAACAGTGCTCAGCTGGATCACTCTGCATTCAGGTTTACAGTTAATATTAATTAACTTTTTAGCTAGTATTAGTATTAGTTACCATCATATGGACATCAAGTAACATGGTTTAGGTTTTGGGATGCATGCATTTGACAGTATAGATAAGGGTCTGTTGTTCAAGAATAGTTCAGGGTAGGAGCCAATCAACTGTTGAAAAGCTCAAAATGTTAATGTGGTCCCGATTAGTACAGTAGAACTCCGAATAAGTGACGAAGTAGAGATTTTGAAAATTTCCCATCAAGGTTGAATTTACTGTACCGTAGCAGGCATTGTAGATTTTGTCTGTTGTTTCTGTTGATGACTTGCCTTTGTTTCAACATGTTTAATCAACATAAGGCATCTTGTGATGAACTTTAGCTTTTGTACATTTTGAATAAAGCTTGGCAAAAACTGCAGGAGAGAGGATGGAAAGAAGTAAGAGCATGGTTGTGTTCTGGGTTCCTAGTGAATAATCTGATTGCCGGTTGTCTGTACAGGCTCATGATATTAACTTCAGTGACTTAACATGTAGAACACAATATGCATGTAATATGCTGATTTGATTTCAAGAAAGGAAAGAAACAGCTTTGCTTAAGAGGAAACATAAAATGGAGTAAGTCACACACAGTTTTTCTACTTAGACAGTGTGCATATTTTCTCATAAAATTTCTCTACTTACAGCTTGACATAAAAAAAAAAATAAGAGGTCACAATGAAGGCCTTACATACCCAAATATTTGACCTGGTTACATCCCCATCCCTTTATGATCCTGTTTTAAACTCAGATCACTTTCAGTAACCTTATTCCTGTAGGCTGTCTTTGATCTTGATTGCAGCTCAACCTTTATAACTTTTTCAGTCTTATTTCATTGATTTTAAATATAGTTGTGTGAAAATGATTTATTATTCATCTTTGTTTGTTCAGTTGATGAGAAACAATGGAGCATTGAAAGAAATAGGCGCTTGGAAGGGTCTCATCCCATAGACTATGCCTGCCTTGATCGTAAGGGATCTGCAGTTCACATAGTATCAGCTGACATCTTTAGAGTGGTAGAGGACTCTGTGAAACCAGTTGATAACACAGAAGCTTGGGAGATGGTTGGCCAAGAAAGTAAGGCATGTCTGTCTGTTCGTGTTATAGGATCATGGTGATCACATCAGAGATTTCCCATTTTTTACCAAATCATTTCAGACCTCTCATCTATAATAACATGAAATGGTATAGCGTACACAAATCCATGGCACAAAAATAATTCTTTAAACTCCAAGGCACTGAACCAGTTATCTGTCAAACTGTCATTCTATGTTAAGATTTTTGTGTCATTAACTTAGAGATGATAGGTAGGACAAAACTAGAATCTTTAGAGAATTCAGTTTTCAGGAATTTTCTTGCTAAATTTCAGAATAAAAGATGGAGATACAAGCCATGAAGCTCTTTTATCTTCAGTTGGTTTCATGGACTTGGACAAATTTTAGGAATTTTGCAACCTTTAGAGCAGCGTCAGTAGCTAGAATTCTTGTGAAGACATCTAGAACGTTTGTTATAACTGAATGTGGTTTCCTCTATCTATACAGGAGCTAGATCTCTGTACACATGGAGTCAGACCACTAGTGACTTGAATGTCCATCTCACCATACCTGAGGGCCTGACCAAAGCAAATCTGAATGTGGAGATTGCAGGGGATAAGCTAGAAGTGTCAGTGAAGAACGGAGTGAATATGATCAAGGGCCAACTACATGCCAGGGTCAAAATAGATTCCAGCACTTGGACATTAGATGGACGAAGGTACATGCAAATATTTCTCCTTTCTCTACTAAGTAATTGTGAAAAAAAATCCTAACTGTAAATCATTTGTTCCCTGTAAGAAGGAACAAGTCATGCCATATGTATATAGAGAGACTGGTTTAGAATATTCAGAGAGCGTTTTTCCAAAACTCAGTAAATGCACTTTGTCTTTCATTGAAAAATTAGTTGGTGGTAATTTCAAAGATGCATTTCTGTGTTAATTCAATCAAAACCAAATTGAGCTGAAAACTCTACTCCCTCAAAATTTATATCATTTAAGAGTCCGTAAAAATATACGAGGAAGAGCAATTACCTGAATGTTGTTTTCCTTTATTTCAAAAACATTCAGAGACCACATACTCAGTTTTCGAAAAATGCTCTTCAATTATTCTTCAATGGAGACCTGATTAAACATTCAACGCTAGTAAGTCAAAACCCAGACTTTCCTTCTTACTATATTTTTGGGTACATTAGAAGTCTCTGATTAAAGTAGCTTACTTTAGGGGACTACAGATACAACCAAATAGCCAATTGGCTGTAATGGGGGAAGTGTATTGCTTAGGATTTAATTGGCCTAGATTTACCAGTCAGTCAAGAAGGAGCTTTTTGATCTCATCTTAAGTGGTCCAGTTAATAGATAAATACTCTCTTGCTCTTCCAAAACCACTAGTGACAACAAAAAAAAAAATGTTGGTACGTTGCTGCAGAATTTATGAAAGAAAATGAGTGCTTTTATATACAGTCGAGTCCATGTATGTCGAAACCGGATACCTCCAATTATTTATTAGTCGAAATAAAAAGAAATAATAGTTTTTTTTCCTTCTTTGCGTCTATTAATTATCCTTGCATAAGACGAAGTAATTAATGCCCATTTCTGATTAGTCCAACTGCTCAGCGCTGCCACAGAGGCAAAATCACCTCCTGGCGTCTTCCCCACGTGGTACTAAACAATGCCGGCGGCTTGAAAAACAAACAAGACAGTGCCGCGGATAGAGAGAGGCAATAAAACTGGACACTGCGAGTGCCAGTAAGTAGCACAATAAGTAGGGCGTGTGTATTACACCACCGCTGATAAGACAGTAGGGGGAAGAGAATGCGGGAGGGCTCGGCTGAAAAATCGATCGATAATTAAACATCTCGGCAGCAGTGTATACATACACTGGCCCATTGCACTGTGTCGGTAAATAAACAAGAGGCTGCCCTCGTGACCTCCCCAGTGTGCTCGCTCGCTCGCATACGGTTGACTCATCTTTATCATTTTCAACTTGAATTGAATTTGTCCTCTAAATAATGGCTTCCTCTAATCCTGTAAAGAGAAACCTCAAGACTCTTTCCATTGAGTCGAATATTAACATGCTCCAGGAAATCGACAGAGGTGCGATGTCGAAGAATGTCATAGCTGAGAAATATGGCGTTCCCGTTAGCACGTTTTCTACGATCTTGACAAACCGGGAACAAGTGGAAAAAGCGGCGGCCTCTTCATCTATTAAGCTACTACTCAGAGCGATCTCTTAGAAAAAGAAATAATCCCATTTAAAATACTTCCCCAATATGCCATCTTTAGTTACATCCCCTGTTGAATTACCCTCGTGACCTCCCCAGGGTGCTGGCTCGCTCGCATACGGTTGACCCGCCTTGGAAATCGTTAGTCGAATCCTGATTTCTCCAACTCATTGGGGTGGTCCCAGCGAATTGGAGTTAAGCGGACTCGACTGTAATTCATCGCTTGGTAAAGATGGTCAAAGGGTGAAAGAATGCAGTTTTGCCATAATATTTAAGGTTAATGCAAGATTGACTTAGATTACTTATTTATGCAGTTTGAAGTTCCCACAGATGCCTAGTTGCATATCCTCAAACTGACATGTAAAATAGAAGCAAGTATAAGCGTGTTAAGCAATGATGCAGAGGGAAATGCAGTAGTAAAAGATGGAAAAGGATGGAAGTGAAGATGAGGGGGAAAAAGAGGGAAGTGCAAGTTCTGAATCATGAAAGTATTTGACTTTCTATTGCAGACTAGAGATCACCTTAGAAAAAATGGAAGAGGCAATGTGGCCAATAGTAGTTGTTGGAGACTCAAGAGGCGAGCTGGTTTTGACCCCAGAGCAGATTGATGCCATCCATGAAAGGCTTGCACATCTCACATCAGAAGACTGGGTTAGTGATTTGCAATTTTTGTATAGGCCCCGGACATGTTTATGAACAATAGAGTATGGATAATTTCTATCAGAAGAACCAAAGCCTTACAAAAATACCCCTATAACCTGAAGTATGGCCTTTAATTGTAACCATGTTTTGGGGATGACACTTTGTTACAGTACTTCATAAAGTTTGAATCTGGCCCGGGGAAACCAAAGTTTTGATTTCAACAGTCTTACTTGAAGATGCCGTGAGGCAACAACATACAGTGGAGCACAGATAGTGTACACCTTGGGACTGACCTAAAGTGTATTTATTCATGGAAATATGTATAAATCATGCATATGCCCACAGAGAAGAAAAATTGGGACCAGAATTACTAAACTCAGTATCTGTTTTTATGTACGAAGCGTGTCGAATTAAGTGTGCTCCGCTGTACTAGCCTACTTCCTTGACATGTAATAATAGATCTTTAAAGATCCTGTCACAAGGTCATGTTTGCATTTCAAGTAGTCTCATGCTTCATTCTAAAACATTTCACACCCTTACATGATATGTGTTGATGAAGTTGCACCCAAAAAACTTGTATTTTAACAATAAGAGCCACCAACAAAAGGGGGACCAGCCCTGATCAGTTTGTATGCCACTAAACAATAGTTGCTACAATCAGCAGTAATAGCTTTCATCACAGAGGCAATAATAGTTAATAGCAGACCAGGTGAGAGTCTGAATAAGCAGTGCAAGGTGCACTAATATTTAAGTATTACCATGACTATTTCCAGAACCCTAATCCTGATGAAAAGGAAAAGCCTTTCAACTCACAGATGCTGGAAGAATGTGATGCGGTTGATGAAGATGGTGTGATTATAATGAGGATTGATGGAGAGTCTCACGGGATCTCACATAAGGTGCAAGACAATTTTAAGATTGGAGCAAAAGAATCAAAAGAAAAAAACAGAATGTCTTTAATTTTCTTTAATATGGGATGGAGGTGTAAAAGAAAGAAAAGACAGTGTGATCAGGTCAGGATAGTTGGAAGCAGTCAGAAGATTAAGACAAATATTTTGCCCAGAAGGCTAAGCATACAAGTGATTTATGTGCGACATAAGGCAGATTAATATTCATAATTTAAAGATATTTGTCTTCACATTTCCTTCCATTTTGAGGATACTTCAGATCATGTATGATCATGTTGTTAAAAGAGCAAGTAAGTAATGTTTACTTTGTATGAATTTAGAATATCTATATACTATTTCTCTGTCAAAAAGATTGTAATTACAGATTCCCAGGCTTCAGTTCCTCATGTGACGTGGCCCTGTGATTTGCGAGTTGTAATTCAGAAACTGAAGATTTGTTAAGTCAAAAGTTTGTGTGTTTGACTCCTGGGACAACTTGACTCGGGTTTAAATGAGTACCTGTCTTTAGAGCTCGGGAAAACAGAGCTATGCACTGCAAACGAGCAACTATGATTTCCTTACGTATTTCATTTGTAATATTATGTATTTACATGTATGATATGTACTGTTCTGTGTGTTTGTATTATGAATGAAATGTACAACATTGTATGGCATTACAAGTCATTGTGAATAAGTCCTGTTTTCACTTTTTTAATGCTACAAGGTGAATCTTTGTTAACAAGCTATGTTTGTAATTTATTTCAGGCTATTGTTAGCAACCAGTATTTGTTCAGTGTGACAACTGATGCTGACCACATGCCGGCTATGTGTTTACGCCATGATGTTGATGCATTTCTTTGGCAAGCATCAGAGCCCATTACCCCAGACAAGTGCCCTTGGGAACATATTGGTGTCTTGAATGCATTTGGGTATGTCATAGCTTCAAAGCAACAGCGCAGATTTTGTTCATGTTCTCCAGATATGTCAGTTGCGGTAATTGCCGATGCCAAGCGACACATTTACCTCTACAGGCAGAAAGTCTCTGTCATGACACCTCTGCGCAATAGGAAGACAGGACAGCAGGTCAGCAGTGTTGCTAAGCAACAAGTCCTGTCTTTGGATTGCACTCCTGACACAGTTGTTGGTATCAGCGTTACAAACTCAAAGATATTTGTGGCTACAGAGCAGAAAGTGTTGGTGTATATCATTAATCCAGATGAATGAGTAGTGCTGTCACAGCTAGCAGATACAAATTTTAATCAGTGACCGCTCATCTGTTATCAGTTCCATGTGAGCAGCAGTGATTCTCAGCTCTTGCCTGGTTTCATGGGCATTATTGTTAAGATAATATCACCAGACTTTCTACTATAATCGATCTTCTGAGATTACCATTCTTTCATAAGGAATTGCATTTTCATATTGTAAATGCCTTCTCTTGATCGTCTGCTAGTGGATGAATAAGTTTTTGAACATTCTTTCCTTTCATTTTTCCTGAACCCAAGAGGAGTCAATTTCAAGGATACTGTTAACTCATTGAGGCCATGCAGTTAGATTCATGAATTGCACTCCCGATGTACTATTTTGGGGTCTTTTCAAACTTTGTATAACAACAGTCTTAAAAGGGAATTGTTAACTAGTGTTGGACACATGTGCAGTGCAGTTACACTGTTTGTGAGTGATCCCAATGAGTTAAGGAGTAAATGTCCTATCATAGATTAGCTTGGAAGACATATCAGTAGTTCCAAAGTGGGCTATTGTGTTATCCATATTACTAATATCCCATTTTCATAATGGATCATATGACAAGTATGGAGGAGGCAAATGCACATGTCTTTTATGCCATAAACATTCAGAACATTCAGAAGATACGTGATGAACAATGGGAATGTCTTGAGCTCTAGAATCCAATACTTATCTTCATGCGGACCAAAAATAGCTCAGAACTTTTAAACAGAAAGTTATTACCATGTGTGATTTGTTAAAATATACATGATGCTGCAATTAATAAAATTGTTATGAATGATACTAGTTTGTTAGTTTGTTGGTTTCTTAATTTGTTGGTTTGTTCTGAAGAACGTATACAGAACTAGGATTTAATTTACGAGTGACAATGTTATGCACGAAAAACAAGCAAACTTCACTCAAACCAATTTTTTTTTTTATTTACTTTGGACAAAATAACAATTTGCATCCATTCTCTTCAACTAATATGTACAGTTCTTACAACAATGGACAGATCACAGCTGCCCAGTGTTCCTAACACCACTATGATATACTGAAACAAGCTAAAGTGCACTTCAGTCACAAAGCTAACCTGGAAACAGGCAAAAAAAAAAAATCTAGGATGAAAATTATGATTCAGTTCTATATGTTTTAGACATAGAGCTGACAAAGAAATAAAAACCATGTTCAACTGGGAGGTCCTCAGCCTTGCTATATCACTGAGAACTGACATAAAGGATTAGTTGTCAGTGTAGACTATCCTGAATGTTTTTTTAACACCAAATGGTTGATCTCAGTGCATTTATTGTTCATCTTTCACAAGGAGAAAACATGCAGAAACCCCACAGATGATCTTCATTTGATCAAGATTTAGTTTGTTTTATCACTTTCTGGCAAGTGAAAAATACATATTTCTACATACAAGCTACCTTTTACAGTTTTATTTAGATTCATCACTGAAATGCACTGCTGTCAGACTTCCATCCATTCAGCGACACAGAATGTCAGACTACCTGACTGAAGAGTTGTCACATAATATTTAACATCAAGCATTGTCTTAAAAGAACTGTAGAAGTAACACAGCTTATACTGGACTGAAATGTTGTAACAATTCCAGTTGGTGAAAAATGCTCAGTTACATATCAATGTTGAAAATGAAATAAACCTATATATGACCATTCCATCTACAAATCAGCTCTAACTCCATATCCTGGGCCAGTTGGTTTCTTGGTAAGTGAGGTGAGACCAGTCTTTGGCTCACAAGCAAATCTGTGATTCTGTCCACTCCTGAAAGAAAAAAAAATAGTCAAGTACTAGTCAAAACAGGATGCTCAATCTTAACTATAGAGTGAATAGCACACCACTCGCCAAATCTTCATAATAATTCAAGATTAAATCATAGGCCTAGTTCAAACATGTTTAGTGTATAATTATCATCGCACTAGGACACTTAGAAGAAAGTTGTCGGGAGAAAAATAAAACAAAATTTCATCCCACATTAACTTATATAGAAGCAACAAAACTGCCATGTGTCACACTGGATTCATCTGACGCTGATAACAATCAATGCACAATCCTAAAATCATGCATCATTCACAAATACGCCAGCCCATTCATTAAACATTTTTAATCTTGAAAGTGCTGACCATCTGATCTTCCTATCACAGTATCCCTAAGGTCTTGACAGACTCTTGGTTTGCAGTAAGGTGCTCCACATAAGTTAACTGGTGCTTAGGGAGATAATTAGCAGAACCCAAGGATAGACTAGTGTTACATAGTCAATGATTCATTAAGAAGCTATAAATAAATAAAAAGCATTTAACAACAAGGCGTGACTTACTGGGGTCCTGCTTTTGGTTTCTTGCCAGCTTTCAGGTCATTCAGAATTCTGTTGATGTCATCAACTGTGAGATCTTCCTGTGAGCACATGTGAAAATATTCTTGTGATTGCTACATTTATTATGCAGAAGTCACTAAGACCGAATGGCATTCTCAGTGAAACAACTGAAATGATCTATCAAATAGAACTTTTTGTCAAAATCAATATTTTTTTCCTTTGAGAATAAACACAGTTTCACCAACAAACACACAGAAAAGAATTTATATCCGTTCTGGAATAATTCTCATTCTATCAATGGTATTGCCATGATTGAGCAATGAAGGATAACAATCCTGACAGTGACCTGTCTGATAGTGACAGCAACGGAGAGCTATACATTATCCTGAGCTGAGCTCATCTATCAGCACAGCAAACACAAGCCCCTGGAGCTATGAAAAAATTGATCTCAGCAACCAGTGAAAAGTAAACTTCTTGACTGAAATAAACTTTCTCTAATTCCTTTGCTTTTAGTAGTTGTTTTTTTTCCCACAGCATCCCAATGAAGTTCATTATTAAGCAGTGCATGAAATCTGAAAGCCACACAGTCGGTATTAACAAAGGAGCAGAGAAAGGTGCCTGACAGCACTGAAAAGTTTCCCTTCCATTTCTATAGATTCAAATTTAAGTGGCACTGATTAGGTTGGATTTTGCTCCTTCTTCAATATCCAATTTTTCTCTCTTCTCTTGTACATTCATCCAGCCAAGAGCAATGCCTAACATTTGACTCTAACATTCTGACCATGAATGTTAAATCTTTGTCTGTACTGATAGGTCAGCTCAGTCTCTATGCTAGTGGCAAGCTGTTTTTCAGAATAGTTCCAAATGACACAAGATTTACAGGGATGGTGTTTTAAGTTCTTAATACAGGTCTATTTCTATGGTTCCTATCATTAGTTAGTATAGCACAGTATAATAATGCCTATCAGTGCATCCAAACCAGGATTCAGTTCCCAGTTTATAGCCTCAAAGCGCAGATAGTGGTACACTAAAAGTTTTGAAGTACTGCAGCAGTTGCAAAGCTTCTTTACAGTTTATTTAGAGTCTTAGCTGAATTTTTAGAGAATTACTGCAAAGGATTATTTCACAATTTCTCTTGCAACTTGTTCAAGTTATTCTAATCACTTACATAATAATCATCATTGATTTGCACCATGGGAGCATTCACGCATGCCCCTAGACACTCCACTTCAACAAGAGTAAACTTGTTGTCTGGAGTTGTGTGGCCAACGTCAATACCTGAAAAAAAGAAAAATTTTATTAAAATCTCAACTGCCTCACTTCAGGTCACTTCCTGGATTGTACACATAATGCTTCACGCACTGACAGTATCTGCAGGAAACCACTTAAACATCCACATTTCCCCTAGTTACCACCAGCCCACAAAATAAGATAGCACTGAGTGTTCAGCCTCAAATACTTAAGCTTACACAAGAAAGAAATAGACATGACAATGAATTCAGTATGTCCTCTCTGCAAACATGTAAATAAATGTACCAAGGTCATACTGACTTTTAGCATTCTGAAGGTTAGGTTATAATTTATTCGGGGAGTATGATGACGTTTTGGAGATACGCTGTTAGTGACCTTCTCACAAATTCCCATATGTTCTTGGAGGAAAGAATTATGTGAATATTTCAAATCAAACCATTCAATCAAATTCCTTGGTAAATTATGTATGATTGTATCATAGCAGCTGGGTTTGAAATAACCCTGTACATAGGAGATTTCTTGTCCAATAGAAATTAATGGTTCAGATATTTCAGCCATTTATCAGTTTCAGTTTGATTCTATAAGAAGTTGCTTATTTCCTGGTTATCCATGCTAGCAATTTTTTTCTACTGTAGATTGTTCTTATTGTCAGAATTTGCCCTGNAGTGATAAGGGAAAGGTGTGCGGGAGTGCCGTGGTAATGGGCAAGGGATCAAGACAATGCTTTGTGTGGCTCTATTGAATCAGCGGGAGGGGGGTGGTGTAGTGATTGAGCATGCAGAGCGACCTGGCGGGTGGTGGACTAGGTCAACACACGCTGCAATAAATTTTATTGCGTCGAACATGACGCGATGTGCATAGAGTGACGAGGCGGGGCGATAGGTAATAGCAGACTGATCCCATCATGTTCCACAAGCATAAAGTAAGAATTGAACCTACCTAAATTTTCTTTAATAGCTTCCAAAATTACATCTGATCCAACACCTCCCAACATACAGGGAGTTGTCGTGCAAATTTGTACAAAAAATTTGCCAACAGGTTCCCTGTAAAGGAAAAATGTTTTAGGCACATCAATCCGGTAAAAATCTAAACCTGATATTCTTCTACAATCAAGTGAACATGCAGGAATAAGTGTACAAGACATATACTTCAAAAGAATCAGTTATTTGATTTACTTTGACTACTGACAAATCTTCTACATATAGCTTATTACAGGCACTTCAAAATCAAATAAGAGCGCTGAAACGCAAACTGTAAGCTATGTTCTTAATTTATTTGTTTATCCAACCTTTTAAGATAGGGCTTTCACAAATTCCCAAATAAGGCATCTGAAACATACTAAGACACCAAATAAAAAGTCAAGCAAGTCTGATCTCCCATTTTGCCTGCTTGGACCATTTCAGGTATTTTCTTCACTAGCTGGCTAAGTTTTATTTGAATGTAAGGCAATATGGAATCCTCATCATACCCAAATTTGTAGGGGGCTTCATAGTGGCCTCAGAATATGCATGCAATCAAGAACTTGGACAAAAAAGTATCAGTAAATCTCATGGACACAGGGTCAATGTCCTCCTGTTCATGTAATTCAAAACCTTGATTTTGATGGCATTTTACTTGTTTCCTTTGCCCTAAGTCACCATTTTGTTCAAAACTGTAATTCAACAACTGTTTGGTCATTTTCCTAAGTGACAATACACAGGTTTACTGTGATCTTAACTCCCTTCCTAAAAGACCTGATATGAAGTTCACACCTGTTGAACATTGTGTAGAAAGTTGCCACTTCGTACACTCTCATTCTTGGCATCTTGAGCATTTCTGCAACCTTGTGCATGGCTGAGATGGGAAGCCAGTCTGAAAAGATTTGATAAGTTTTTAAAATGGACACTCATCAAGAGACATTAACTTGACTCTTCACTAATATTAATTGAGCTTATTAGTTTTATAGCAATCCATGATCAATGTGTGACAAATATTAACATTTCCAGGTACTACAGCTTGAAAATGGAACAGTGCATGTGCCACAGCTAAATAAAGCGGCCTCAGTAACTGGAAGGATATATACAGGCCAACATATATACCATATAACAAGGATTTTAACTCACTGTTATTCTGCCTCTGAGCCAGATCAAGAAGAGGTATACATGCAGCAGCTTCATGGCCTTTTGGATAATTGTCGATAATCACCTTGCATCTCTGAAATGAATTCATATGTGATTGCTAAGTATATCATCTATCTGGCCTTTTACCTAACACCTATTTCTATGAAAATATTATTATCATGGTACACCCATTCTGAAAAAAACCACAACCACGTCAAACTTTATGATGTTTTTCCTTTAATACTGTTTAATGAGCTGATAAAAAGTAAGGCATCAGTACTCTAGTCTCAACTCGGTCTCAGACACAGTGATGCATTGACTTGAGTCTTTGTTCAAAACTGGAATGTATTTCCACTCTAGAAATTCTTTATTTGTTGACAAAAGATTTTGACAAAGAGATTGATGGACCTCAAGCATCAAGCATACTTAAAAAATATCTGGTAAACACCTTTTTGGTCAATAAGCAAAATGTCATTCACATTTGATATGAATTGGTTTATTGGTGTGGACAGTATGAAAACAAGAATAAAAAATTAACACTCTAAAATCTTTAATGAGGGAAGTGCAAGTAAGAGCATTTTGTATCATTACAAGTTCCCAGCACACAGAAACATTATTTACAATTAACAGGCAGTATCATCATTTCAAAGTGCACAGGAATTAAATTTTATATTGACCTCCAACTTCCAAAATTCCACAAGCAAATCTTACAATTCCAGATCTCTGATCATCACCTTAAATTCTGCTTGTACCCTGCGAGCAAACACCATTCTAGTGGTGATGTTAAAAAAAGTTACCTTTAAATTCTCAGCTGAAAATTCAAATGGCGTGTCCGGATTGTTGTCTGCAGTATCTCGATGCTGAAAGATGTGCAAGAAATTTTAATATTGAGACAATAGTAAGAATTTACAAAAGTTGAAATTGAACTCACAGAGCCCCCATAAAATGTAATTCTCACAAGAGCACAAAGTGTAAATACATCTGCCCATGAATTCAGACTACATACATCCGCCCATGAATTCAGCACATATAGTTTTTTCAATCACTATGTTCTCACTACACTGATTTTTATTATCAACTCAAAGTACGTAAGTCAACAACAACCTAAACTTACTATGAAGAGTTTGTCACTACATAATGCTGCAGGACGATGCAGGGAACGTACTTGCTGGACCTGTAAAGACATGCAACAAAACTTAGTTTTATAATAGTGAAACCATCAATGCACAATAAGCATTTTCCAAGCCTAATCAATCTGTCATACTTATTTTAAGAGAAATAAGATTCAGAATTCTAGTACAGGAGTCAATATGGCCATTAAGTCTGATTATCCGATTATTTCTCTTTTTCACAACTGCCTGTTTTCGAGATCCAAAATATTACATTTTCAGTGCCACAGAGCACAGTATAAAATCACACATCCAAGAAATCTACAAAAAAAAGTCATTAATTTTTCACATTTAGGCAATATCTGACCAACACATCCAAAGAGCATGTACAGTTGATTCTACTTTAAGCATAATTTTATCAGAAAAATAGAAAACATTGTAACTCAGCAGAATTGCAATTTAGCAGTGCCCTTGCCTGTGATCTTTATGTTTTTTGTTTGCAATTGGTGGAGGGGAGGGGCTTGATCTTTTCCACTGACTTCTCAAGGGCTTAGTACTTCCACTTGACGGTTACATACAGTGTTCACCACACTTCAGTGTTACTGATCAAACTATCCCACTTCCCAAGCCTTGACAAAGGCAACCCATTCACTAAAATGCTATGTGTTCTGACTAATAGTGACTGGAGAGACCCATAAGGTAAAAGTAACCTTAGTGGCAACAACCACATTACACTACAGAAACGAGAAGAACTGCCAGAAATACACATATTTTTTTTTTAATTATTGTGGTCATATGACTTTATAGGCATGATTTTCAATGCTTTAACACTTTATGTACCACCATGGTTGTAATATTGCTTCCAATTTCTCTTTACCCATAGACCACTAATGTTGATGTAACCAAGCTATAGTATACGGCACATCCCACACTTGTACCACAGTTAATGTCCAACGACAGTAACATCATAAAATGGCTTTATGATGGCTTAGAGTCACTAACTTAAAGCCTTCTATTAGGCCTATTATATTTTAAAGAAATAAGAAAGGTGGAATAATCACAGAATAAGACCGACCTTTAGCTAAACCAATGACTAGACTAAATGAACTGTGATTAATCATAATGCAAGATCAAGAGCGGTCCTGTCCCAGGAGATGGCCAGAGTGGTCCTATGCCATGCATAGCCAGATTTAAGTTGCTGATTCACACTGAATGTGATTATTTGGTCTTAACTAAAGTATCCAATCTAGCTGAACACGGTGCTTTCACATTCCCAAACGTTACACAACTAGTCTATGTCCATAGATTATGATAGAATCGACCCAGCCAGATGCAGTCTTGTCTTAACCCGCAATTCCAGCAAAGCTGTCCGAGCGGCATCGAACTGAATGTGTCGAATGTGCAGTCTCATATCAAGCTGAGATCGGAACACAGACGTCTAAGGCTATAATTTCTTTCTGCAAAAAACGTTTAGCACCACAATAAGCACAAACCACTTACCGCCGGCGACAAGATTCTGCTACACAGAGAGGACAACATTGTTGCTGTTTGCGGATGACGACCTTCACCCACTTCCGGAAAAAGAGTTACATGAACAATTACCCAAGAGTGCTGTCCCTCAAACGGTGTAAGGTTTCTTATTCACCCAATACAGACGTTGCAAACGGGCTCACAATATTTAGGAAGATGAAGAAGGATAAATGTCTTTCAACAAAAGAACAAAGAAGTCACGAATATAGACATGAAATTGAAATCTTCTCTTACTGTTTACTTACATGGGAGAAAAAGAAATGGGATGGGAAGATGTGGATTCTGAAGAAAACAACATCAAAAAGGTCTTTGAACATTTTGTTTTTTCTTCTTTTAGTTTTTGGCCCTATTAACATTTGTGTTATTCTACAAATACCACTGTGATTTCGGGAAATTTCTGCCATGGAGGTTAAAGTACTTCTTTTGTTTGATCTTTTAACGGGGAGAAAAAGGGGGGTCAATGCCCAAAATTTTTCAAATATCTTTCAAAAAAGGTCACCTCGAATTCTGATTTGGTCCCCAATTTTTCATTTGTCTGGTTTTGACTGCATGCAAATACATAGGCCTACACACTTTATTTTTTTATCTAGAAGGCTTAAATTGTACCTGAAATACATACATCAAAAATAATTTTCCGTTTTTCAATACTTTTTCCATCTAAAAATTGTCTATAGTGCCCACAGAGTCAATTTTGCGAAAAAAGAGCATCATTCTGTTACCATGCGCGTATGTAATATGACACAATAAGGAGAGCTAGAGTTACTGGGTTTGGCCCTTGCGTCCAGAATTATTCCCCTTCCCTGATCAGCAGAAGGCTGTGGCAAAAACGCTGACGTCACTTACATTCCAGCAGCTACACATACCTCTACCTGACAATGTATTATTCAGCTTTTAATTAAGGTTCTGGTATTCCAAATTCAAACGTAAAGTTTGATAGTGTAAGCCAGAAAAAGTATTTTGCATTTTTATTGCTTCAGCATGATTTTGTTTGGTATATCTACTGTTCACAGAGGAGTTAAAACATTGATACCAACATGCTATCACCCATCCGCAGAGCACTAGCTAGATCGCCTGGCCATGTGGCGAGAACATATTTGAGGTAAGCTTATTGCCGCCACACGCTCAGTGGTTGTAACAATTGGGACTTTGGATAATGTAACCCTGTGTGTTGTCTGGGGCCAGCAAAGGCATTATATCATTATTACAGATACTTGAAAGACTGTTTTATTGAAATAATAGGGTATCGTATGATTTAATATGATCTGTAGGACGGTGCAGTCTTCCTTTAAAATTGGATGCTTTATTTAGATCATTGGTCATTTGACATATTTCTACACCCTGATATTGGCTGGCAAGGTCTGAAAAAAGGGGGATTTTATATATTAGTGGATTAATTGGGTTGTAC
This sequence comes from Ellobium chinense, assembly GCA_033807755.1. Classification (NCBI taxonomy): domain Eukaryota; kingdom Metazoa; phylum Mollusca; class Gastropoda; order Ellobiida; family Ellobiidae; genus Ellobium; species Ellobium chinense. Next base: position 3,735,632 of record JAWQUT010000013.1, on the reverse strand, counting down.
ATAATGAGTGATTTGCCCCTCTAATAGGTGCCAAAAACCAAAACAACAATAACAGCATACAAATGACTGTGGTGCACACAGAACACCAGAAACACACATGACATTAAAAGCATCAGTAATTAAATTACACCACACAAAATTTATTTTTGATGCTTTATTTACAAACCATTATGGTACAAAAATATATCTGGCAAAGCTTACTGTAGAAACACATTTATTCTGCCGGCATCTGATGTTCATGAAAAGTCAGAAATGATCTTCTTTCAGGATATGAGTGAAGAAATCTGGAGTAATCTAGAGTGACATTACATGACTGTCAAATGAGAACCCAATAATTTCCAAATAATAAGTGATAATAACTAGGAATGGTCACAATATTTTGTGTTCCCNAAAAAAAAAAAAAAAAAAAAAAAAAACGGTCCCACAGTATTACATAAACTTATGACATGATTGTTTTGGCATTAATGTCAGAGCAAATCAAACTCTTGCCAAAAGTTTTGAATGATTACACAAAGTGACAGTGAAGCAAAATTGTTCAAGAAATTTCCAGTAACTGCCCTGACAATTTTGCCAGCCCAAACTCTCCTATACAGTTTAACTTACAGGAATGTGGACTCTCAAAGAAACAAGGGTTAACAATTTTCCACCAAAGTAAAGCTTCATAGACAGTAGAAGCAGTCACTGTACCACCCATTAGTAGTCTGAATGTGTCACCTAGCCATCCATTAAGTTTCATCTGAAAATGCAAGAAAGATGCTGATTCACAGCACAGTTTCCTAAAATCTTGTCCATGAAGTGAAAAACATATCAAAAATGAAAACCTGCATATACACATAACCTGCCTCAAAACCTACCAAGAGATATAATTTGTCTGTGTTTCAAATCTCTGAGATGCACATTTAGTTTGCTATAAATTACTCCTGACATTTGGTTTGCAAAGCAGGGCTAGAGGTGTGGCTCACACAGAGACCCTTTACATGTTTAGTGTCCATGAGCATTCGTCATTTCTTACGGGAGTTGTTAAGCACATTAATAGTCTCACTCACTCTTATCCATTCTCATTGACTTAGCATATATCCATACATTTATCTTAGCCAGTATGTAATGCCATGAGCTTTTTTGATTCTCAGCAAATCTTACGAAAAGCAAAAATAGATTCTCAACTCAATGTGGAACAAGCATTCAAAAATTTGATTCACTAATCAAGCAGGCAAACTTCAACCAGAGAGAACTATGAACACCATAAGGATACATGAATTTTACGTGATACTCTCAGATGAGAAAGCATGAAGAACTTCGATAATTGAAGACATAATATTCCGTAAGTTCCCAATCTCAGTGTCCATGTGAACATACCTAATTGTCGGTCGATTGATCAGATCACGAATTCCACTCTCTAACCCATGTTCTATTCACAATTTGATCAGCCGACCGACATTATGCTCTATAGTTTTGCAAACTGATGTCTGGGGAACATCAAATGTCCATTTTATCTTCTTAACACAGTCCCATTACAATTTGCCCTAGAGGTTGGATAGTAAACTACAATGTCATACAAGAGTACAAGTTTAACCTTCATGACATAATCATGGGGGATAAAACTACAGATCGGATGAATCCATAAGGAAGCAAAAGGTAAAGTTTTAAATCAATGATGTTCTCATTTCGTTCATGTTCAGACTGAAATGTGTTCTTTCAGCTCCACAGACACACAGACCCTTTGGCAAACACATTTTTCCTTTGATAAAGCTTTACTTTTTCACACAGTGCCCTGCACCAGCCTTCTAGTCCCTCGATACACAGTGCAAATATGCACAAATGACAGATAATTCTCACTAAAATGAAAAACTATGTAATCATTATTTGCACATCCTTTTTTAATTTTTGGCCAAACTAGCTGCTTGTCGATAAATTAAATAAAAAATTATATACAACTGCCCAATATTCGAAAAAGCAGGTTGCTTACAATTTGCTATGTCATGCAAATTTTAGAATAAGAAAATTAATGCAGGCCAGATCAGATTGAACACCGCACAACCACTGGGCAGCACAGTGTGAAGTGGTGTGATTTGTGCGGCAAGAGTTTTGTGGGGCATGGCATGAGTTAAATTGTGCATTTGCATAATACAGAGATCTACATTCAATACAGACCAAGAAAAAAAAAAAAGAAGAGAAAAGAGCACAGGTATAATTTTCAAGAGGAGTACACATCATAAATAATGTTATTTGTATTCATTTCATGTAAAATGAAAGTATGTTATAAATATGTGCTCAGAATATGAGATCAAACTAACAAAATATGGAACTCAAAATAAGAACTAACCAAAAATAAAGATAATTCAAAAGCTAGCATTCACCAGTAGCATATGCTACATCCATATTGGGTTCACATCACAATCTTCAGCTGAGCAACAGCAAAACCTATCCAAGAGCAATTACTGTTGCATTAGCTCAGTCACAAGTGAAAACAAAATCCAAGATATATTGAGATAGCTGCCATGCACATGTCTGGTCCCAATGATGAAGAGCACAGTCATTCAATGAGTCAATCCTTTTGCAACCCCTTAATAATAATCCTTTCAAGCATTGATGTCACCAAAATATTGTTTCATTAATCTGTACCTACAAGCACTCTAAAAGCCTGTTAAATAGGCTGCATGGATACATCTGATAGATACGCAGGAATGTTATTTTCATGCATTCTGATACATCTAAGAACTATTTGTAACAAAGGCTGAGACATAAATTTATAACATAAGGAGGGATAGGGTTAATAATGTATCATTTTTATATCAATAGAGAAAAGAATACTTAAGGCGCTGCCATACACAGTTTCACTGCCTATCAGATCTCTCCCAACTGTATGATTACTTTCAGATTGTCTGGACTTAAAAAAGTATACTAATAGCAAATCTACATCCCTCTCTGTTGCAATCTTGTCTATATCATCACTGAGTGTCGGTTAAAACATCTGCAGGTTTGTGAAATCACGTATCTCCTGTCATGATAGCAATAAATTCCTCTTCGTTGACTGAAACAAAAGAAAGAAAGATGAGGTAACATGTTCATGACCATTCAGCCCTGGCACATGATAATGTGTGACCACTGCCACAGAAAAATATTCAGAAAATTAATAGGCTCTTCTTTTGTCTCAGGAATAGTTACCCAGTAGTTAACCATCACTTACTTGCAAACTACTCAACTATTCTGCATTTTTAGCTTAATTGACACATTTAGCCAAGAGGTCTGATATTTAAAAAAATATAATGCACAACTGGTTCCCATATTCAAGCTATCTACAAATGTTTCCAAACACTGCAATTAAGCAAAGTTAATTGAATTAATATTCTCACTTTTATTCCCCTTCCCCTTTCTCTAAAGCCCAGTTCAAATCTGATTTGCATGTGTACTCACAATTACAGATTTTTGTGGTAAACTCATAGAAAAGCAGAATGTGTGAATGGAAAAAAAGAAAGGAGTAGGAAATACAGAAAAAGAAAAAGGAATGACAGAAACATAGCTTACTTTCCCCATCTCCATCCCTGTCAAATTCATCAATCATTGCTCTGAGTTCTTCATCTGTCATATTCTCGCCAAGCTCTCTGTCAAAAATAGAAAAAGATGGATAACTTCACATCTTAACAATCTGTACACAGATATTCAGATGTTTGTAGGATTATCTCCAACTACAAAACTCAGGTAAAGCTAAGAGTATCCAGTCCGTAACTCCATATCAATTTCTGTTCCTCAATCTTATCAGAAGCAATTTATGTACTGTATTTTATGTGACCTTCAAGAAATAACCATTTGTGTATGAAATAATCTTTATGTCACCCAGATGTGAAGAGTGCTGATGGAATTTAACTGTCTTGTTTTAGAAACACCTACCTTGCAACTCTTCTAAGATTTCTTAAATTGATCTTGCCAGATGAATCGTCATCAAACAATTTGAAGGCTTTGAGAATTTCTTCCTGTGGATCTCTATCAAGCATCATGTCTGTCACTGAAAACACAGGAAAACACTTCTATGAGAAATAAAGAACATATGAACTTGAGAACACAGACTTCTGTATCTCAACATGACATGACAAATAAAAATTTGGCAGAGCTAAACAGATGTTATGCTTACAAGGATGACTGTGGAGGGACATATGGTTTTACGTGTGTACTATGGAGCACATTCAATAGAGATACACTTAGTATGAAACACGCATACCCAGAACAATATATTTTTGTCCCAATTTTTCTTCTTTACGGGTTCATGAATTTGTATTTTTGTTGATATTACACTTTTGGTTCGTCCCAAGATGTACGTTTTGTCCGTCCTTCACAGTATATTAGCTGCTTGGGAATGCCTGATAGGAATTCTGCTCTTAGAGTTTGACCCATGCCCCGTCTTCCTTCATAGAATAGCAACATTTCTAGAAATCTTCTCAGATATTTTCATTTTGATAGAAATAAACTAATCTTATCAGGATTAAAAAAACAAAAGCAAAGCCCATTCATTTCCATCTTTCATAAACTTCTCTTACTTGAGCATCAGAAGTCATTTTACTAAAACAGGTTTATGTAGTGCTGAAAGCTATAGGAAAAGTCATTTGCTTATTATTAGAATTAGAATGAGAAAGCATTAACTGGGCTCACATTTCACAACTGGTACTCATAAGCCCTTGGAGACAATTTTTCCCACCTTCTTGAACCTCTTAAAATGATTGCAGCAAACAAGACCATAAATGCAATAGCAATTTAAAAGTGCATACAGCATTAACTATTTTGTGTGAAGGCATTTCAGCCATGTTCATTGGTCCACCACATTTTGATTACTCACAAATTGTTAACTGGACATTAGAAAGAAGGAAGTCAAGGCTTTTGCCTAAATTGTTTAAACGTGCAGAGAGAACCTACAGAATGGACATACTTTCTGTGCCAAGGCCACTGAGATGTTGACTAAAGTGATGCATAATACTTTCTAAAGTTTTCTTGGTGAAGACAAAAAGAGTACTGAATAGAGATGGGAGAATTGGTCAACGAGGATAGCACTGTATTAACACCACAAGCTACCAGCTGCAAACAGAAGAGATGTTACAATTTCACACAAAGTCTCTAAAAGCTATGAAAGACTAAGGCCAATATACAGTAGACTTCACTTAACACAAACCCGTTTAAGGCGAAATTTCTGTTCAAACGAACAAAACAAAAAAAGTTTCCGCTTTTTTTTTTGCTCTATAATCTATGCATTCCAAATTCCGTTCACACGAACTAAAATTCTAAAGGTTCTCGATAAAGCGAATATTATTTGGGCCGCATCGTTGTTTTTGCTTGAACTCTCTCTTTTCGTTTGCATTGCCAGCGCGATGATTTCCATCCACGACGCTCCACCATCACCTCGCTCACGATGTAATAGTAATGGCTTTGCCTCCCCCGACCACTTAGCCAGACATGCCCCCCCCCCCACTGAGTNGGACATGTACCCCCCCACCCCACTGAGTCTTCTGTAACGTAACCACCCGGACTAGTTTATCCAAGTATTTATGTGTAAAATGGGCCATCTCCCTTATCTACAATGTACTCTTCTTTACACAAATTCTTGATAAACGAACACATTTCTGTGGTCCCCTGGAATTTGTTTTATCAAGTATTTACTGTACATAATAGTCACAAATATATTAACATTCATATGATATTCTTTGTATCAAATGCCCATGCTCCTTGTCACTCTCAAGTGTTACCTAGCATTCTGTCTACCAGTAACAGTTTCCATTCATTCATTCATTACTTACTGACTTCATTGAAATCATCAAATGAAATCTTGCCAGTTCCTTCCCTGTCGTAATCTCGCAAGATCTTTAAAACGTCAGCTTTCTTCACATCAAATCCTAGTGCCCTCATGGCAACCTAAAAGAAAGTGTTTCATGAATTAAATAGATTCTTATTCAAACAAGCATTAGTTTTTTCTTCTTTGTCAAGAAACTGATTTAACTTAATATTTCTCCATAAGATCTGATATCTAGAACATTGTGAGTGTCACTTATGAACTGCTCTTGTGGTCTTTTATTACAATAACCTGCTGCAGACATGCATTAAAAAAGGAAGTCCATAACTGCTGCTACTCAGAAATGTGAGCTTCGGTTTTGCTTGATGACATATCTGTCAAAGAACTACAAGACCACTGCATCAGAATATTGCAGATAGAGACAATCACAACTAGTCTACTTCCACTTTTTCCTTTGAGTGCAAGCAAAAAATGCATACACTTCAAGGCAGCAAGCTGAAATCTAGCTACACTGTTGAACAATTTTATACCTACATCTTCTATCTCATTTCAATTTCAGGTTTGTCCAAATGACTAATCAGCCTCTGAACTGATTTGCTCATTTTATCTGGGTATATATGATAATATGTGATGGCAATTTAAAACAGCATAGAACATTACCAATTTTGCATAAATGAATTTTGACCATGTTCATTAATTAGTCTACAGTAGATTAATTGGCCTTTCCAGCTTTTGTTTGAATTTCTTGCAAATGTTACAAATTTTATTCAGGCTGTTGTCACCAGCAAATCTTCAAGGGGTCATAAGGCAGACATGAGGAGTTACAAGGTTACTATTTTCCACTGATCAGACTTTGCTCAGTGGTAATTTTTATTTTTCATTTTCAGCGTGACTGTGTTCTGCTTGTGTCAAAAACTGTGTCTTAACAGGGTGAAAATGTGTATACATACACACTTTTTATGCATGGATGCAGTGGCTGCTAATTACTGTCATCATCACAGCCCTGCAAAATCAGCAGTCACAATAAATAAAGTATGTGGCATACCCAAAGCCTACAAAGCTTGGAAAGCCTGAGTCATAGGATAAAGCAGTCATGGGAATGGCAAGATACGTCAAAACTCATACTATGTGAATAATAACGGGTTTAAGTGAAATATCTCTGACATCTAATTCAACACTATTCCTGGAGAGATTGATAGAAAAACATTTGCCAGCCAGTCATTATGAGTACGCTTGATGTCATTTTTGGGGGAAGTGGAACCCATTTATAATGAGCATGGTAACCCAGCAGACTACATCAGGCATTGTCTCAATGCCCATTCCCCCCCATCCCCACTTTTGTTATTTTTAAAGTAGTCTTAATACCTAGACTGACAGGGCAAAAGCCCACTTCATACCACATAAATGCCATACCCTCATTTAAGGTTTTGCATGATGGCAGAGGTTTGATGACTGTTGTGTAGGTGAAACTGTTTTGCTCAACTCTGACACTATTCACACTATTTACAGGTAAACTACGAGAAGCTAGCGAATAATACATCACCGGCAACTGAATGTAATATCATCTACACAAAGTCTCTCTATAAACAAATAAACCATGAGAAAAATTTCAGATTATTTCCCTTGCTGGACATTTTCCATACACCAGTTACAGAACAATGGCACACAATTTGATGATAACGTACAGAAAGTCCCAGCCATTCCCTGTCAAAAATGGAAATATTTCGATGGGAACAGCAAACATTCTGAACAAATTACATTGCTTTCAAATATTACCTTTAATTCATGATAATCAATTGCTCTGTCTTTGTCAGTGTCAAATAAGTCAAAAGCTTCCCTTATCTCTTGTTTCTGCTCTTCAGCGAGTTCTCTTTTCTTTTTCTTCTTGTTTTTGTCCAAAGCAAACTCTGCTCTGTAAATAAACACAGTCAGACATAGCATATATCAGGTTTTTAATTATCTAATTCAGAAAGAGATATCTTCCATTTCTGAAAGACATGTGACACAATGCACATCAATTTCTACCCTCATATCTTTACCTTTAGTTTATGGCAAAACTTTTGTGTTTGTGTGAACATAGTATCTGTGTTAGCTTGTGCGTTTGTGAAGTGTGTACTGAGGTTTTAGCATGTGTGCACCGGCTGTAAAACGCTTCAAGCCCTCTGGGGGTGAAGCGCTATAAAAATACACATTATTATTATTATATCAAGCTCTTAATTACCTTATCCTGAAAGAAACAATAATAAGCATTTTTCATTTCTGAAAACATGCGACATATCTGACATCCATCTCTACCCTCAAACTTTCAGCATAAATGTTGATGTGAAACATTCTTATAATAAGCTCCACTGTTCTTCCTCACTCCCAAAATGATTTCAGATTATGTGCTTGGAATTCCTCAAGGGATGAGGGTGATATGGATGAGTTGGGTGATACCTAAAGAAGCTGTGATGAGAATTCTCATGACAGCTGTTACTGTGATGACACTGAAATGCTACCAAAAAAAAAAGTCAGAGGTAGGAAGATGCCAGAGGGCCCTGGCATAAAGGTATGCAATTTTAAATCATCCTTGCAGGAGCAGAATAGGGGCTTAATTTCATTTTAAATGACCATAGGTGGTTGGAAAGTGACTACAGACTTAAACAGGAGACCCTCCAAGATAGCGACTTCCTCCATAATCCGGCATGCGACCTACTCGCATCGTTCAAACATGTGTAGTCGTGTAGCGCCGGTGGTCTGCCTCATGATGTAACACCAGCACGAGCCTCGTTGATTTGGTGCATGATTGACAGGCTAGGGTGTGTAGGCCTACTGCCTAGGCTAAGCTTCCGGTGTTTGAGTTTTTTTTTCCTCAAGGTGCCTTTCCTACTTGTGTGGTCATTCATTTGTTTGAATGCTGTCATTGAACGCGCAACAGGCCATAAGCAAAGTTTTATCTAGACCTAGGCTACACACATTAACAAAGATCTGCGACGATGAGTAATTATAAGAGAAAGGAACTCATGTTAGAGGAGTGAGACAAGGTCGCAAAGAGGAGCAGGGCCGGAAAGACTGCAAAGCAGACTGCAGAGATATTAAATATTATGTGTGGGCAAAACCCAGACTATGGTCAAGTTAATGTGTGCGTGTTTGCAAGGAGGAAAATAGGTAAATTGGGGTTATTTTACAGTACAGTAAAACTTGTCTTCTGTTGTCCCTCCAACGAGTAACTCCATCTGTTCTACAAACACATTTTCTCACTGAAACTGACCTCCGATCAGCGGCTCCCTCTGATCGCGAAGCTTGGACACCGATCAAAGAGCTATTTTTCATTGTGACATGCGACCATGTGTGCCCTATCTATTTTCCTGAGTTGGGAAAGCCAGCATCCAAAAATCACTGCCTAGCCTAGACTTTCATGAAAGAGCAGAGCTTACAGTACGGTGACTGTGGTGGCGGGGAGATGAGGGTGAGAAGAAGACCATGCCTTGCATGTGCCTACCACAGATGTAAGACTGGTCCACAAAAGAAAAAGAACACACAAACAACAGCAATCTACATGTAGCTTTAGAAAAACGAAAGTAATAAAAAATAAAAAAATTCCGCAATTAGGAATAAACTAGAGTAAAGTGAACGGTAGGCCTAACAGCAGATCTCTACTGAGTGGTCAAATGGGACTTTGAAAGGAAGTCCGTAAACTATCAAATAACTTCTCAAGAAATACAAGTTGAGGGGGGAAAATTCAGTAAGCCACCCACGCAGGTTCTTTATTAGGAAATTGTGCTCTTTTTTTCTCTTGCCTGAACTCACCCACACTAACTGGCGCCACGAGGTGAGAAGTACTCACTATTCACACCTGGCTGCCAAAAAAAAAAAGGGAGGGGGAGGGCTGGGGGTAGGGGAGAGGTAACCTAGTGTCTCATAATTATTCTCTGAGCAGGCGGGAGAGATGACCACTTTTTTTTCCTAATGAGCAGATAAGGCTATAATAATGCCGTGTGACTGGCTGTGATCACGTTCTCGATAAAATGGGGAACAGGAAAGGACAGACAAAATATAATCATCATTAAAACATGACGGAAGTCAGGATTTCTTGCAACGTTCGAGGGTTTTTACTCCACATTAATCACAGAGAAACTTACAGACTATCATAAGGAAGACAGATATGCCCCAGCTGCAAGCTTACTGTTTTGCTATTTTTATTACCAAGAGCTGTTTTGTTATACAAACATTGAGAGATAAAATGGGAATTTAATTAAACTGAAGGCCAACTAAAAGTGGCCATAAATGGTTTCCAGTGTGCTGTAATTCAAATGGTTAAAGAGTATCTTCAAATGTCTAGGTTTTTTTTTAATACTGTACATGCACTTGACATTTGTACATATTTGCCTCATGATATGAGCCTGACAATTTGTGATACTCTTTTCAAGAATAAGCCACAGGAGACATTAACACAACCTCAGTACACATGGCGACCCAACCACACATACACCTGTAAAACATCCTCCTTGCCGTGAAGGACCACCTGTGATGTAGGGACACTTTTCTGATTTCCCTTGTGTCCCTACGTCACAGGTTATACTGTATATAAATGCAATATTCGCCAAATAAATTTGATGATCATCCTGCCTTGATATTAACTATCATGAACCTCTCAGTTAAGATTCCCTCCCAGTAAAGACCTTTTTCATGAACATTTACAAAGGTCTTATCTCGGAGAGTCCACTGCATTACTAGACTTTACCACTTACTTATAAAATTTCTGGTTGAAGCTGAAGGTGTAATGTCACTGTGTTTACTGAGTGCAAAGGCCTTAAATTTTTATAGGTCATCTTATTTCTACCCATAATGCTCAAAATGAAACAGGTTTTGGCATGTGTTTCTGTGTGTCAAAATTCTGATGATGAAGAAAGACAGAATGCCTGTGCAGTGTGTAACTAACAAGTATACACTAATACAGCCAACAGTGGAAAAAACATTCGCACCTTCAATCAACAATCAATGCCTATTAAATACAATACATTCATATAAATTATATCCTCTAGTGCCAGTAACCGGCTCGTGCCAGTAATCGCCATCATCCGTTCGCAACTAGTTTCCCTCGAAATTTATAGTGATTTCCCTTGGATTATGATAGCAGACGGTGTTTCATTTTATTTCTCCACCAAAATAATTTAGAATGGTGGAAAAAGAAATGATTTAGAAGTTTGTATGATCAGTTTACCAAGACCAAGTTGTGTATTTTTGCCCACTGAAAGTGGCGATGCAACAACCGTGACATTTTATTGTTTTGTGAAATGAAAAATGCGATAATTTATAAACATATTGTGTAAATTGAAAAAGAAAAGAGCTTAATCTGATTTTCAGTAAAGTTATATGACATCTGTCTTGTAACATTTCTCAAGGAAATGACTTTTTTTGAGGGGGAAAAATTAAGGTCTAACATCGCTAAAACAGCAGGCCACATGTTTGTGTTGCCACCCTGGCCATGTGCTTTTCCCCATTAGCGAGATGTTTTTTTTTTCCCCATTCCCTACTCACGGTATGAAATTTTTAAAAAATCTATCAGTTTACACATAAACAGAATAAAGCCACGCATTTTACTAGTATGCATAGATTCGAAATTTCTTGTTTATTTTCCAATAATTTATGAGCGATTTCTTCCTAAGAAAAATGGCTTTTTGTGAAGCCATTTTACCCTGCCTTACAGATAAAATCTATACCGGTGGCAACATGTCGTGCATATTGATCCGGAAGTAGAGCGGCGGTAATCGGCACGACGCCGATGGTCGTGAAATATCGACAGAGACAACAATTGATGACTATTTTCAAGGCGGTGGTTGACTTCTGTCATTCAAAACAAAGCCGAACTGATGTGAAAATGGTCTTTACTTAAAATCTGAAAGTCTGGTAAGTTCTGTAAGCAAATCTAATCCGGGAAATTGCGGTAAATGATAAGACGGCGGTTACCGGCACTTCGAGGATAAGCATGGATTGTATTTTATTTAAACAGTTAAACTCTCCAAATATCCTCACAATCAAGACAAATCATAAAAACTAATTCTTAAGCATTCCGGTTGTAATGGATTATGACTCAAGGAGTCTAGCAGTCGTCTACTAAGGAGGAATGCAGCGTTCACCGTCATATTCATACAACGAGACTCGTGTTCAAACATGTTATCAACAATGAAGCCCAGCCCCAGCCCATGGTGAAGCATTATTTACACCTCAGCACCAAACCGACGTGACACAGGCAAGTGCCACAAAAATCGCTGTGTATGTCTTAACAATAACGCTGATTTTGTTACTTAACGATTATTTCATCAATCTACGTTTATTTTTAAATAGGCAATACCAACCGGAGAGACAGACTCATCTTTGAAGTTGTATTGATCGGATTTCGTAGCTTTGATTCTTCCAGTTTTTTTACAAATTCTCGGGGAAGATTAAATTTTAAGTGACCTGAATAAAAGCAACGAATCATTTCATTGTATGATATAATGAAGCCTTGTAAATACTGTAGAGTTACATTACATGGTTCATTCCTATACTAGACCATATATGTATTATTTCATTCTCTATGTTCCTAAACTTGGAATGTTTACGAGATACAAACAGTGAACGATTTTTTTTTTAAATTGCTCAGACATTAGAGAGGCCAAGTAATACAAGGGAGACAACGTAGCAGGACAAAAACATGATATTTTTGTAGTCATCGCCCTTGTGTTTTGGTAAGGCAGCCATTCAGGGCTGCCGCCCTAATGATTTCTCACTAGTTTCTAACGAAATTGAGGTTTTCTAGTGATCGGGTAAAAGAATGCAGACAAACAAAAAAAAAGGAGAGGGTGAATCTAGCCTAGTGAAAAGTTGGCAGTGCAAAAATAGTTAATTTGTTAATTCATTTTGTCAATTGGTCAATTATTTTAGCCCTTTCGTGGAGGGAGGGAGGAGTAGGAGACTTTATTGGCTATCAATTTTGAAACCTCATGAAAAAATTATTGCTTGCCAATTACATCAGGCCTAGTTTGATCGGTATTTCCTTGAGATATTAATGATCTGATCTGCCTTCAATGTGATCATGTTATCCAGCATGGGTGACGCTTTTACACTTACAATAGTCTAACGTGGATATTTTTATTATTAATAGAAGCTTTGTTACAGTAGAACATTGTAACTAATGCAACCATGTCTCCTCTTTACTCCACGTCTCTGAAATTGGAATTGTCTTCCTTCATGACATCTCTTATTTACATTTAGTGTATTACTATTAGGCTTGCCATGACTACGCAAGGACTTCCACTTAATCAGGCAGCAAGGCACTTGTTAATGCTGAACATCAATTTTATAAATTATACACAAAGAGAGAAAAAGAGCAAGTAACAATCAGCATACTAAATTATTTCCTAAATTCATTATCCTAAGCACAAATAGCCGGCCTTTGCGCACTTTCTAAGCCTAGATCAAAAATACTATATAAAAAACAGAAGTTCCATAATTAATGTACATGTAAGTTGAGCTTTTGTACTCTGTGCAGTGGTTCTAAATTCTAAGTGAAGACATTTTTTTCCTTTTTGTCATTGAATGTTCGCTTTATACTTCACGCTAATTTTTGTGACCCTCTTATAATTGCACTATGCATTTACATAACCTTTGTAAAATATTACATAATTTCATATGGTTTAAAAGAGTTCAAGTTCAAGTTCAATTTCATTATAGGCTTTCAGTCAATTCGAAGAAATACAAGATTATGTGTTAACATCAAGGTAAATTCTCATCCACACACATAAACGCCCACACATACCTACACGCACACACTCACGCTAATTCACACACAGACACGCACGCCCACACACNACACACACACACACACACACACACACACACACACACACACACATAGAGTGTCTAGTGGTCTAGTGAAATCTAATGAGTGCGTTGGCCTCAGTTTCTAGAGAAATGGCAAAAAATCAGAGTGGCAGTCCGCAGCCATTATTGCCCTGGCATATTACACAACATTGGAGTAGGCGAGCGCTTGGGTTTGAAGTGCATTCGGTTCTTTGTGTATTTACCTTTTTGTAATCACGTTACGGTGAGTAGACTAGATGATAGATTTGATTGCGTTTTTCTATATCGTTACCACTGTTCACTGGGATAGGCTGGATGTGTAGCCTAGTCTAGAGAGTGAAGGCCGTCCTCTGTTGACTGGTGCCAGCCCAGTGCAGTGACTGGTGGTGATACACTGACAGTGACACTACACAGACTACCGCCACAGTGGATGGTTGCAGCCTTGGCGTTGCATGCTAACTTTTCTAATACATATTGAAGCGCTGTGTTTAACCGATTGCAGAACTAATATATTTCATCATCGAGATAACTGAAGGAAAAGGGTGAAATATGCACTCTTCCAGTGATGTACAATGCTTCAGGTCAGCATGCTTTGTATCAGCTGTCAGCGGTAGGGAGTCTAGGGACAGAGTTTATTCTAGATCTGTGTAGGTTAGGCTTTGACTACAAGCAGATCAAGATCTGCCATTTCGGGAAGAAATTTTAAGTGAACTTGGGAAAGTCACCAGACAATCTTAGGACACTCCAAAGGGTGATTTCACTTCCCTGTCCCTAATTTAATTCAGAAAAGATTGGGATTTAACTTCACAATACATTTTATTAATATTAGTCTAGTACAGGAGGTTGTATTTTAAGATTAAGAGATGACTATTATAGAGAAAATATATTTAAAATAATACAGTAACTTAGAGATAATTCTTCTATGGACAAAGTATTTTTAAGTTGTCATCAACTTCAGCATCTCTACTAAATTAAAGAACTTATTTAGTTGTACTAGATCTAGATCTAGCACTATGCCGTCACTTTCTTAATCTTATGCTCATAGCAAGCATAATTAATATGCACACGACTCATTTGCCTTATGATGCATTAATTTATCTCCTGTGAGAGGATTCCCTAAAATAAAAAAACAAACTTATGTTCCTAATCAGTGTGACTGTGCTTCAATTAAACTGGTTAGACCTAGATCTAGAAACTTTCAAATTCAGTGGCATGTGGACTTTGTGGTGAAGTGTGCTGTACTGCATGATTTAAATGTCTGGAGCATTTCATTTTCAAAAGGGAAAACAGATGGTGTTCAATAATCAGTAATTTAATTGATGTGTCAGTTCTTAAACTGATGTGTGAACTTGCTTGAGTAGTGACCCTATCAAGTATCATTTGAATATTTTTGGCATTTTTTATGAAAAAGACATTTGAATCTTTTTGTAAGGAATTATTTCAGTGAACCTGAACACTTAAAATCTGGATAACTAAAGGTGAGAATTATAATGCAGTATTCCTGTCTACAAAGGTTGCTGTGGATGACATTGGGCTGCAGGTGAAATGATTTGCGGCCTCAGTGGGTGCTTGTGAAAAGAAATGTTTTGGCAGGCTTATTTATGAATTACCCTGTTATTCTTACATTCATTGAAGAAAATTTATTCATTCAATAGATTAAGTAGAAATGTTTTAATAACTTGCCATGCCATGAAAAAAAGTTGCAGAGCGCCTTAAATAGTTTGTTCAGTTGCTGACTGAACAATATTTTTCCCAAACTCTTTAGGCTGTGCACTGTAAATGATTCTGAGATAAAATGGAAATAATACAGAGGTAATTATTTTGCCATCCATGAATATATTTTTAGGTAATTTGCAATGCTATTACTGGCTATAACTCTTAAGGGAAACTGGATTTCATATTGAATTTTGTTTTGAACAATTTATGAAGAATGCATGTCTGAATCCTAACTCATTTATCAATAAAAGTTCACATAATAAATGAATTTTAGGGAAATGCAGTTCAATATTTTAAGTTTGTTTAAGTATAACATTGTTAGAGACAGCTGTGCTCAAGTGTGTTGGGAACTTAGCCCACTACAGGACTTTCACATGATATACCCTGCCATCCTACTCCATCCCTTCATACCTCTCCCCTCACCAAAACTTCCTGATCTTGAGTGATATATTCAAGGCATTGTTTTGATCAGACTTTCAATTGTCTCAGTATTTGCCGTCATTCATTCACCCTTTTAAACTGTCTGAGTGAAGAGCAATAGCATTTAGTTAAAAGGTTAAAAAGTGTGACGAAAGTGAAGAGGGAACATCCTTTATCTATAGCTGTTTGACTGCATTTAAAAGAACAAGGAGTACACTGTCCTGTTACCAGGAGCCTGACCTCTGGCAGGTTGAACTTTGTCCTACTTTCTCCAGTTGTGTAAAGTAAGAATGACACTGCATTTTTTCACCTTGTGGTGCCCAGCTGATTCCTACCTGAGCTGTGTATGCTTTATTGATCCAGAAGAGTAAGGCAAAGAAAAGGAAGAAGAAGGCTGCTTGCTCTGTGATATGATTAGTATTGCAAGGCATGCTGACAGAAGTTCTGCCTCTATAAAGTTATATTTACTCCATCCCTCACTATATATATAGGAACTGATACTTAACATTGTACATTCCCTTGGACAGTCATGAAAGTTAAAGGAAATTCTGTGAAGCTGAATAAGCTTTACTGCCATACATCACATCATTACCTGGAGGAGGGGTAGGGGTTCCTATATCCTAAAGGTAAACTATGATAATGCAGTTTTTTTATGGACTCATCAGCTTGTCTCACACATACGCGTTAAAATCTCCAAGCATTTATGGTACACCTGCATTCCTGTCACACTAATTGTGGTATATTTGGAAGTTTAGCACTTGCACACTCTAAGAATAGATTTGGCATAAACATATAAAGCATCACTTAATATCAAGAAGATAAGGTGATTGTGCATCTGCAAACAATAGGTTGGCGTACTTGATTCAGGTGCCTAAATGAATGAAGTAAGAGCTAGAAAAAACTTGAAAAGATGGAAATATAGTGACAAATCTGGTTAACAGTGTTATAGAACAACATGTATTGAGAAATCTTCCTGTGCAGTAGGATTTAAATGGACATTAGCCAGTACTTGTAAAACAGCATTTAGAGTCCACCTGGACTCTTTAGAAACAATTACAATTGAAGGGCCTGCCCAATGTGCCAACCCATAAAGCTTTAGTGCAACCTTGCAGCATTACTTTGCACCATATGTCATCTGACTCTATACTATCTTCAAAATTTGTCAGCCCCCCCCCCCCCCCCCCNCCCCCCAACCCTTCTGTCTTCCTAGTCTTTTCCCTCATGTATGAATATCAATATGTATGTGTTCCTGAGGGGAAGTATATATACTTGGAGGTACTTGCTAAACTTCCAAATATACCACAATTAGTGTGACAGGAATGCAGGTGTACCATAAATGCTTGGAGATTCTTGTTGGTGTTTGCCTCTATCCCCAAAATGTGTTTAAAGTATCTGGTCCTGTCTGCTACCTTTATGCCATATATGAAAGGCTAAACATATTTTGCAAACTCAAGGACACAAAGGCTATAGTTGGAGGTTTAAGTCAGAAAGCATGCTAAACTGACAATGTTATTATGTTATCTTCAGTTATTTAATTAAAATCTATTTTTTTTGTTTCAGTCTTTTGAATGTCTGTTTTGTTGTTTTTTTTCAAGATTTTATTTTGTCAGAGTTACAGACTAAGGTCTCAATATTTGGAATTTGGGGCATCTGTTAGGAATGAAAAACAGCTTTGCAAAGATTACAGTGTATACGGTCCCGTTTATTATAACTCAGAATACTCAGATAGTATAGATAAGAGCCATAATTTGGTATTCAATGCACACAGTATAAATGTTTAGACTTACAAGCTAGATGTGTACACATGCACCTGTTTGTAAGTACAGTGACAAGGCATAAAGAAATACTTTTTTTAGTCCATGGTACCAATTGAGTATTTGCTCTATGCTGAGATCTTTTAGTTGCAGCAAAGTGTTTGATTCTTTTGTGGATGAAATGAAAATTCTTAGATTTTATTCATGTGCTAACCCAAGTTCATGTTTTTTTCAGATCTGTCTGGCAACTCATCTATTGGAAGCTTGATCTACTTATTTGTACAAGGAATGACCATGTGATTAGATGACTTTCATAGTTGTCGGATAAGTACTCTATCAGAATTAGTTGACATAAATGCACTCAGTGCATTTTAACTGAATTGGGGAAAACAGTCTGTTTGATTCAGAGTTTGCATAGTGAGAAACGAATGTGGCTCATCGTTAATGGGAGTGAGCAACTCAAGAGAGACCTACAGGATGAGCAGCAGTGACCAGGATTCTGAAGCATCAGAGCCTCACAGGATATTGAGATCAACATCCAGAGGGAACGGGGACGACGAGGAACCTGACCTACCTTCCATCGTGGCTTATCTTATTCGAAGGTAGACTTGTAGTCCAATCTTCTTGTGTTCAGTTTAGTAAGATCCTCCTTCTAACTCCCCAGTTTCATTGTCGACGCTAATAATTTTCTACCAGCGGGCAAGCTCGACTAGAGCTTTATAGCAACTGCAGAGCGTAAGAGACTTAAGTGTTCAAGTGGCGTGACTTGTGTGGCTTCTTGTTGCATCTTGATGACTCCATGAAAGTACTGCTTCTGGTGCCAGCTCGGCTTTTTGGCTATGGGAGCAAAGTGCTGCACGAGAATCAGGTTGGGAGCCATATTATTTTGCAAACTTCACTTTTCATGTCTTTATACCTTTATAAATTTTTGATTTAGGTTTTGAGCCTCATCTTCTTTTACAAACTCCAGATTTTGTATTGTTTGAAATATCACTGTTTATCATTTACATTTATTTAAAATCTTATGTGTTATTTGGATAAGAGTATCCACAAACTACCAGACCTGTTTCTAAATAATCGAAAATAATACTTTTGAATGTTTGCCGTTATCCCTGCCTGTCCACTTGCCTCTATGGTAATAAGCATGTGGTGGTGACCTATATATATATCCTTGTTGTGACATATGCTTCTTGATCCTGAGGTCGTAAGTCCAGCTGTCTCTACCAAAGCTCTTCCTCTTTAAACTTGTAAAACACAACAGTGCAAAATATATTTATATTCAAGTTTTCGTATCCCCACCATCATAAAATTTACCTAGGCTGGTTTGGCGAGGTCAGGATATTTATATGGCTCTAACAACTGTCTAAATATAGGATGCAAAGGTCAAGTTAATTCAGCACACTCTGCACACTTTCTTTTGAAATCTGGGAGAGTTAAATGACAGACTAGCTCGGAAAGTGATCAGTCAGCATATAAAGAAATTGTATAATATACTGACATGGCCAGGTGTTCTTAGAATGCAGGTGCGTGATGTGATAGTAGTTAAATTTTCAGGCATTTTAAAAAAAAGAAATTATCATTAGAATCAGTTTCTGTGTGGATTTGTTTCCTCTGTGCAGTAAACTAGCTTATGATAAGCTGCAGCTGAAGAAAGACATGATAAGTCTTCTTGGCTGGAGACATTAACTAGGAGTGCAGTTTCTTCAGTGATATGACTAATATTGTAACTGTAATAGTTAATAGAATGATGTGCATCTCATTGGTTTGTCAGAAAGGATCCTGCCTCATGTGCCTTTTTCTCTTTCGATGGAGGGGCTATAGGAGGAAGGGTATGTAGCTCACAAGTTTTGTTAGTCATGTAACAGATCATTTTAAACGCTTATGAGTTCATGGGGAGAGGGAATTAAGTGTCTTTCCAAGTACACAACAGTGTAAACTGCCTGACCTGAATGCCAAATCCACAAACCTCAGAGTTGACAGTCTTTGGGTTGTGAGGATGATTCACAAGCTGCACAGGTTCTTTTATAGAAAAATTAGGTTCTTTAGCCTTCTGAAATGTACACCCCATTCCTCTAACCCCTCTTCCGCCCTCCTCTACCCCATTATTTTCCTCTTCCCTCCCAAATTCCATTTTCCACCTACATACAACAAATAAAACCAAGAAAAGCTATGTAGTCATATCACATATATCACAGAATTGTTCTGTTGAGAGCCACCTTGCCTCAGGGGACACAAAATAAAGCCATCTAACACAATTACAGCAGACCAGAGCAAGGAAATGAGCATTAATGATTACTTGCGCATTTGTTGATAGTGGTCATCAAATGTCTAGGTCAACAACTAAGGGCTGAATATACATGTGCATTATCATATGGACAAGCTGTCAGTCATGGCAGTGGGATTTTTGGCCATTTATTGTGTGTTTTGATGACAGATCTGCCGTGTACATAGTACTGTGTAAGATGTAAGTTGGTGACTGTCCTAGAATGAAATATGTTTTTTTTTGTGCATTGTCCCTGTGTTTTGAATTGGGTTAGTTATTGCTCCTAACTCTGGTATCAGTTCAAGTACACCTGTTAACTGGACAGGAATAACCGAGTATTGATTTACTATTAGTGTGTAATCATGTGAGCATGTTATTTGTAATGTTGCCTATTGTTTATTTCATCAGTGTGAGAGGGAAGGGATTTTCATAAGTACATTTCAGCCTGAGTATGAGAACAGTATCACTCAGGGAAAATCCAAATTGTGAAGAGGAAAGCGAAACCAAGAATGGATTTTTACAAGCACATTTCAGCTTAAGGGCACGTGCGGCAGAACTAGGTGATTTTCATTAATAAAGGGAACTTTGTCATCTTGGGGTGAAAAATGGGTCACGTAGGGCCAGGAAGGAAGATAAACTGGGGTTTTTCGCAATTTCCTCCCTGCGTTGCTATGGAAATGCCAATTGTTTGGCCGCCATATTGGAAAATATGGATGACTTTTGCATAACTTTGAACCCTTCGATGTGGAGAACAATACATGGTAGGATGCTGGTTGTTTTTTTTATTTGAAAGATCACTTTATTCAAAATAGAATGTCACGGGCTTTTTTTGATTTCTTGGATAGTTTTTTTTTAATAATTTTTTTTAAAATGTCATAAAAAAACATTGAAAATTTTGAAAATTTTCAACTTTAAAAATTAAAAAAACCACCAAAAACACAAGATATCGAAAAAAGCCCATGACATTCTCAAAACAGGGGCTTGGAGAGTTGTTATGCAAAATTTTATGTAAATTGGACCAGAAAAAAGTCAGATCGAAGGGATAGAGTGACGAAAACTGTGATTTTGAGATAATTGACGATAAAGATTACCCGATAGATGCATTTGATAAAGGGTAATCATTTCCTTTTGCATCAAAATACACTTTTTGAGACAGGTATCATGAAAATAATTTCAGGATTCGATAAAGGACATATTGCTGTTTAAAAAACTGCCTTAAACTCATTTTACACAAATTTACCCAATTTTACTCCTACAGGGTGCTGCACTTGCCCTTAAGTATGAGAAAGCAAAATCACTTGGGGAAAATCCTAATTTTGAAGAGAAAAAGAGAACCAGGGAATGACAGATCAGGATTTTTTCAAGCCTTACCTATTGCTGAAATAAGCACTTTGGTCCCTTTTCCATTTTCTCAGTTTGAAGAAATAAACATTCATGATCTTTTAAAACCAGTTTCCATAACCAGATCAGAGTTCAGTCTTTGGCAGAATTTCAGGCTCTTGCTTTTACATATATAAATGAGCCTGACTCCAAGTTCAGGCCTTGAATCTTGAATGAACCTGCAAAGGACTGGAATTATTGTGATGTGCTCATGTCAGAGCACATGAGTGTTTTGATCCAGTTGCAAATTGTAAACTGAGGCAGATTTTGTGCAAGATTCACAGGGTTCTAAGGCTCTATTGTTTAGAATTTAAGAATTACTACTACAGTTACCTTAAAAGAATGTAAGTGATGGGCAGATGTAGGGGAGTAGAAAGAAGGTGCAAGTTTGCAGGTAGCTCAAGAAGAATACACTGTCAGGTAACAAACAACAAGCATGATCAGCAAGGAGACTCTTTGTGGAACATAGCACATATTGTTCATTCTATCAAAAAGTAAAGTAAAGAATTACTGAACCGTTTTGCATGAAATGGCAGCTCTTGTTGGCAACAGCCTTGGAAGGGAATCCCTGTAAAATGGTGTGATTTTAAAACCCTATCTTTATTATTTTTCTTTCAAATACATGTAAAGGTAGGTGAAATCTCTGTGCTGTTATCCCTATATTTGTGTTTCAAAGACCGACCTCATTTTTAACAAGATCTCAGCTAGAATAGCTAGAATCCGTCTGTTCAAGAGAAGTTATATCTGATTCTGAGGTCCGCTGCATCTAGTTACTGGTAAATTTTAGCACATCAGCCACTTCAGGCTTTATTAATGAAGTCTGTTTATATACATATGTTATTGACAAATGTTGGAATGCAAACTGGTACCACTCTAGCTATATCAGGAAGTGCTTGCTCAACATAGGCATTGTTAGGTTCATTATTACAGATATCAAACTCCTGCAATACTAAACATTATGTAGTGTAGAATGACTTCATTTTTGCTTTGATCATACTAATGAGGTTCAAGGACTCCTACAGAGACCTGCTGACTGTACAAAGCAGCATCCTATGGTCATCTGATGCAGAAATACTGAAATCCTGGTGTTTTTTACTGTAGTATTAGGGTTGCATGTTTCCTCAATTCATGAATAGCACATTATCAATATGTACCAGATTTCTGGTTTGCAGCTGTTGAAAGTGTGTAGTTTGTAGATTCAAAAGAGTAGATCTAGAATGCCACCCTGAAACTTAAACATGAAGCATCAAGGTCAAAAACAACAGAAACTGGGCAGTTAAGTTTAAGCAAATTTCAAAACTGACAAATTCTGTTTAAAGGTCAGGATTCACTGATCTATTTTGAGTGGCACCCGTCGGTAAATAACATAATTGTTATCAGGCAGTAGAGAGTAAGCATGACTTTTAGCTCCTTCTCTCATGGCAAAACCATACTGTTTTTCCAGCGGCCAAATCCGCTTCATTAGCCAAGAGAGTGGGGACTCAGACAGCAACACTTCAGATGAAGAGTTTGCAGCCCCCTCAAGCAAGGCTCCAGCAGGTATGTCCTCTTTAATTGTGTATCAGATTTTACAAACTATATAATATTACAAATTATAATGAATGCGTGTATATATAGTGTTTCATTCCTGGAGGGTTCAAAGTGCTTTGCAGCCACGTGCATACTAACTCAAACATCAAATGCACACCTCCATAAAACACTAGATTACACACACAACCATATGTACACCAACTCTTACACACACAAACACACACACATACTCACACATATACTCACTCGCATGTAAATAAGAAAGGTATAACTTTATTATCTATAAGAGGGGAAATTCATTTATCTGCAGTATAGAGACATCCAGACATATACTATATACAGAAAAAGTTCACAATTTAATATAGAATGACTTCATAGAAATTCATTAGGTTCTATGTTATCTGGACACATTTCAAGGTAATTTCCTTCTGAAATGGCATCTCTGGCTGTATAATATAGCACAGTCCTTGAAGAGCCAGGCAAGGCTTAAAAGAAGGGGATCATTGGCCTTGTCAGGGAAATTGGGTTATGCTCTCAGATGGCAGTACAGCTTTTGCATTCAACTTCAAGATCATGGTGATTACTAAAAAGCCCAGAGCAATATCAGAATTTGACTAGATTATTATTCCTCAGAGATAGAGTTCTGAAAAGGGCTTTTGATGTTTCACAAGACAATTTCATGTGATATATTAGTTACAAGATTAAATTGTTTTCTTACATAACTGCTTCTCTGCAAATAATTCTCATGAGGTTTTTTGTTCTCTTATTTTCTTTTAGGGGACCCAAACCCTGATGTCAAGGCATTAAAGGTATGAAATAACGATACTGGCAGGTAATATTAAACAAATGCAACAGTTGTCTACAAGAGCAGTAGCATGCCACAGCAGCTATTTACGCCATCTAAACAAAAAACAATCACTAGTGTTCATTTCACAAATGATTGAGTGGCCTCATTCTGTCAAAGCGCTAAAATTTGAAGCTGAAGTCACAAACCTTTCTAGACCGGTCGGTTTCTTTTGCTTACAGCAAGTATTCTTGAGTCAACAAGTTCCTCATATAATCATGCATTGGCAGGAGGAGTGGGGGAAGAAGGGAGCAGATGCACTCTGTGTGTATTTTTGTGTATGCAAGCATTGCATAATTAGTATGTTATGCACAGTATCGTTCTTATAGCCTTCCATGCAGGTGGCATTAGCCACAGTTAAGAGCAGTATGTTGTTGTTACTGATAATTAAGTGTATATTAGCTTTACTTGCAAGGCAGCCTGATTTTTTTTCTGTGAGTAATCAGAAGTGATCACTCCCTACTCATGAACCTCAGTCTTATACAGTATATTTGTGATGTTTCATGATAAATAAGTTTATCACAAATTCCCTACAGTGTATGCAGGCAAGATAAATCTGTAGGTACGCACATTTTCTGACTTCAGCACTATAGACATTTGCTATTCTTGTGTCTCCTCTGTTACCAGCAAAGTGATATTTTTGCTGCTGTGATGCAGTCATCAGGGAGATGGTCAGACAAGAAATGGCTGTCCAGATGTCGACCTACACTTCCAAATTTGGTGGCCAAGGTAAGACGCTGTGATGATTGCCCAGGACAGAGATTGATGATCTCGGAAGAAATGTGACAGATTCTGTGAGAACTGTAATCAAGGTGCCTAAACATACTTGATGTCACCTAGATCCATTTGCATAATGCTGTCTAACTTCGCATGGAGACATTAACTACAGGGAACTCTTAAATCATCAGTGCTGTTTTCCATAGTGCATAAGGCCTGTAGGTTCTAAGAATTTTCAACGAGAGAAAAAAATGTAGTACTTTGTATTCCCAATACTGAGGCAAGCATCAAGGAAATTTCCTTTTCAAATGTTTAAAGATATTGCTTCTAATGTGCTAACAAAGAAAATGTGTCAAACTTGCTCACATAATGAGAAAAAGTGTGGAGCAATCAAAGCAGAAATTAATGCTCTGCATTTTTACTCATTCAGTGCAAAGACTCACCAGACTTACAGTTGATAAATTTTATTTCAGAGGGAACTTGGCATGAACAAACAGCAGCAGTTTACCCATGGAGACATGTGTTTATTCAATTCAAGGTGAGAAATGCAAAATTGAATGAAATAGAAAGTAACGACAATGAGGTCCCTATTTCACATTATAACTCTCAGACAGAATGCAAATTGATCGTGTTCTGAGAAGTGATCTACTGATTTTAGGTTTTGGAGGTGGCATCAGTGTATGGTGGGGGAATATCAATGTAGTTTTCTTTGGTTCTTGTGATGCTGAGACATATCTGAAAAACAAAGAAATGTCTGGATATTATGGGAAATAGATATTTTAAAAACCAACTGGATTTAAGAGGTGGGCATAATATTAATTGTTTACAGTTGTAGGTGCATTTTTAGGGATGTAGGGGGGCAGGTCCTGAGAGTGATTAGAGAGAGTCTTTTTTGTTTTAATTTTCCACAACGGCATGCTTGAATTATGAGAGAAGTGTGGAAAGGATTTACTTATGGTTGCCATAAAAATGCTGTCCTCTTGAATATTTTTTATATGAAAAGTGGCTGTTTCAAAACCTGTCCTATTCACTAAATGTCAGTGAAAGTCTCAAAATATGCATACATGTCTTTTAATATAATACAGTATGTCTCATATATTAGAGTTTGGATATATAGATTGCTTGGGGTTTTTTTTTTTGTTAAATAAATCTTTTAAAATGATATGTAGTAGGCATGTATTTTTCTGTTTTATCGCCCTAATTGTTTTCAATCTTAAAAACTACGAAAGATATAAGAAAATCTCATATGCAAGGCCCTTGGGAGTTCTGTAAGGATGTTACATGCCAAATTTCATTCCAATCAGTTGAGAAATTAAAAAAAGAAGTAGACAGGTTTTTAGTGGCTGAAAATGACATTTTTGAAAAAACCATATCTGAAGTTTTATTTTTTAAATATAAAGCTGGAAAAACATGTTACAAATATCCTAACCTTGGAACATGCTACCTTAGATGCAGAGGTCTCCCTCATCAGCTTCTCTCACTGTTTTGGCCTTCATGTGGGTTTCTTCATGCACATCATTCAACATAATTTTCTCTCCTTACTGTCCTAAGGTATCAAAGACCAATTTGATGTGACAGATACTCTAATCAAATACTCTGTTCATGTGTGACATATAGACATACATGAATTTGTTCCCATAGCTCATATTACAATATTTAAAATTTGTACTCCTTTGTTTTACGTAATAAGGCCTTTGAATACACGCCATCAGTACCACTGTAAATTAGTACAAATTTGAAAATATATATATATGAAACATTTATTGGACATTATATATTGTATTGGACATTGTGTATAATTTTTTTTTTTCAATTTTGTTATGTTAGTCTATAGTGCATCTACTCCAGGATGCCATAGAAAACCTATTTCTAGCAATTACTGTGAGCTTCCCATTACAGCAGACAATTAAAAGACTGGAGTAATGCAAGCAAAACTATTACTGAAACACATAAGTTAGAAATAATGATCAGGATGAGAAAACAACTCAGTTTTGGTTTCAAATGTATTTTTATATGTAGAGAAATGGCTAACATTCCCAAACAACAGAACATTTCAAAATTGACATCTTCAAAGAAAAATCTGATTTCAGGATGAGCTCCATTCTCCTATCTTTTAAAGAATCAGCTGCATTATCTGATTTGCTTTGTATCTTATTTCAGATTTCTACCCAACAGGATGAAGCAAGTAGCATCCTACAACCATAAAGCCTTCTGTGGCATCTATTCAGATGATGGAAATGTCTTTCTGTCTGCATGTCAAGGTAGTGAAATACAAACTTGTGTCAAATTCTGACTTTCTGGAGTGTATTTTGCCTGTCTAATATTGAAACCAGACTAGGGAATGATTTGTGTCAGGTCTTATTTGAATGAAAGTCTATTTTGAAATTGTCCATGAATGCCCTAAAATGTCTTTGAAATTATAATTTTGGTCATAAGGTCCATGAGAAAGCTTTTAAATTGTATGTCAGCCTTCAGTCAATAAGATTAGTAACTTCCAGGCCATGCCTTGGCAATGTATAAGTAATAGTTTGTCAGTTAAATCCTTTCATATCGTTCTAAGGCCATGAAACAGCTCCTTTTTGGTTTCAACCTTTTGACAGTGGTGAATGTGCAGGTGATCACAGAGGGTCATTCAGTTTAGATGTAAAGTTTTTTCATTGCTTTACAGATCAGTATATCAGAGTGTATGATACAAGTGGTGATGATTTCCAGCTGATCAAACATATCAGGGCCAGAGATGTTGGATGGAGTGTCTTGGACACAGCCTTCAGGTATTTTGCTTAGCTATAATAAAGTTTGTCAATTTATTAGCATTTGTCAACTCTTCATTGAAAGACTTCCAGTTATTCATGTTTTATAGAAGATACCATAATTCTTTATGTTTACAGGCAGCAGATTATTTAATGTTATCTCTTGTGTTATAGTCTGACCATTTCATATCTGTGCTATTCTCAGCTTATAAAACGATTTTCTTTTTAAAGGATACTGAAAATAATTTATTTGCTTTTACAGTCCTGATGGGCGCTATGCAGCTTATTCCAGCTGGTCTGATTGTAGTAAGTAACTTTTCTTAAAAGCTCTGCTAATCCATTTCTGTAAAGAGCAATCCAGAGTGATATCAGTCTTTCTCTTAAATAGATTCTTTTTGTTCATGTCAGCCTGTCTTTTATATAGGTTCATTTGACTGATGTTGATTATTAAAAGGCCAGTGGAGAAGCAGGAACTTATTTATTTTTATCTGGGAAATGTAGATGTGTAAGAGGTGGCTTGTACAGTGTAGGTCGTCTTCATGTAGTGTTTTCTGGTCATTAGAATGTACACAGAATTGTATGGGCTGGTTGTGTCCAAAGCTGTACAACATGTTTTACCAAGTGATCATATCAATGCAGTTGCAAAGAACTGGCATATCACTTCAGAATTGTTACAATGGATGTGTTGCAAGCCATGCTAATAAAGAGGTTGCCAGTAAAGAGGTTGCCAGGATATTATGTTTGCAGTTTTTTATGAGTCAAAAGTCTGTTTCTGTCAACCAAGAAGAACACATGCACAGTTAGGAATGATCAGGTCATGACACCAACCGCCTGTATCCAGATCATTCCAGATTCAGAATGTGTATTGACTCTTATAAATTGCTTTTCTTCAATTATCGGGTTTTAACGCTTGATTTGCAGAGACTGGCTGGATGAAGTATATTTCTAGCATGTCAAGTTTTTTAAAGTTTTATATGTGCCATTTTGTCAAGTGATGTAATTTCATTTATCTTTATTCACTGTACATTTCAGTACATCTGTGCAGCATTTATGGGGACCATGATGTTCATGAGGCTTTACATTTTGACCCAGGAGATCACAGTTTTTGTATCTTTTCCCTCATGTTTTCATCAGACAACAAAGAAATTTTAGGAGGGTAAGTTATCATTTGTTCAGATAGAATCAT
Organism: Ellobium chinense; assembly: GCA_033807755.1. Lineage (NCBI taxonomy): Eukaryota > Metazoa > Mollusca > Gastropoda > Ellobiida > Ellobiidae > Ellobium > Ellobium chinense. The sequence continues at coordinate 3,707,475 of JAWQUT010000013.1, read as the reverse complement.
ATGGAAGGGTGCACCATAGGAAGAAGAGATACGAAGTTGCAGTGTAATTTGAAAGTCACATAAACGTCTCTAGTAATGGAGGATGAGGATGAGAATACAGACAAGGATTTTTTTCATAATTTGTTGAACAGTGAACTGTATCTTGTTGTAATAATTTGCACTTTTTTTTTTGACACAGGGCAAATGATGGGCATCTCTATGTGTATGACAGAGAATCAAATAAGAGAACATTGAAGGTGAGAAGAAAGCTCCTCTCTATGTTGCAAAGAAAGGAAATATTGTTCTGAGATGGGATTATTCTGCTCTGATAAGTTCAGAGCTACAAATTTAAGAGAAGAGCATGAACTTTCAGAGCTTGCTCTTAAAGGGCAGATTTTTGAGGGAGAGGATTGTTGGGGGGGGGGGGGGTACTGGAGGAGAGACAATTGCAATGTATTCAAATGTTACCCAGTTGTTGTGAAGTAAAAATATTATAAGTAATGCACTATTTTGTATGCTCAAGGACTGGCCCACTCATCCTTCTTGATTTAAACAAAAGTTTGAAGTGCCCTATGTATGTATGTAGTTTGAAGTGCTGTAGTGTCCATTCTGCAGGTTGTCTTGCTCACTACATGAGAAGCATTGCTGTTGTCAAGTAAATAAAACTGCTGATATCAGTACGAGGAAAAAAATTACCACTTTCTTTACCTATGTGCTTTGACAGTGACTATGGTTGGGTATGCAGAATGTATCTGATGTCAGCAGTCTCATCAAGGAGATTTGTTTTCTTTCTGAGAGATGCCCTTTCTCTTTGACTGTTTGAGAGATGTCAATTTGTTCATGAAAGTTTGTGGACATTCATATCATTTCATTTTTCACTGACTCCCTACAAACTTTGGGTTTTCCTGGGGTAGGCATTTGTATAATTACTGGGACAGAGGAAAGAGATGTGTGATTTGTGTTTATCAGATTTTGTCTTTTCATATTTTCTTTCTGAATGACAGATTGATGCACATGATGATGATGTCAATACAGTGAGATTTGCAGACAGCAGTTCACAGATCCTCTACAGTGGAGGTGATGATGGTTTGTGCAAGGTAAGCGACAGTTTGGACTGTGTATGTGTTAGAGAACATCATTTAGTTTATATGTAATAAAAACTGAGAGAGGATTGGAAACAGGTAAGCACCTGAGTTGTGCAAAATATTTATTCTTCTCTGTTACCTTTGATATAGTAATTTATTCTTCCCATTGCAAAATGATGAATCATCAAAGATTTTTTAGGTATTTTACAGTGGGAAGGGCAAGTTTATTGAAGTTTCGCTTCACATAGTAAGGGGTTAAATGTTTACTATCTTGTAATTCTTGATCAAATGAGTGATTGACTGAAGACGAAGCTGTTTTGAAAGAAAAAAAAATTATTTTGAGATCTTAAACTTTTGCAAATAAAAACTGGTTTTGTGTATGTGTGTGAAGTGGCTGTCTTCAGCAATATCAAACTGATATAGGCCATGGTCAGTCAGTAGAAATGCTGGCTTGATGAGACCTGTAAGCATTATAGCGAGGTGACATTCTAACAGTTATATCTCTTAAATATAATCTCTAAGAGATCCCAAGGTACAGAATTATAATCATAAGATCTTGAAATAGGAGTGGTTACTCATTTCATAACAGGTGTGGGACCGAAGGACACTAAGGGAGGAAAGACCTGTGCCAGTTGGAACCCTAGCTGGTCACTCTGATGGGATTACATACATAGATTCTAAGGTAAGTACAATGTGTTATTAATAGTTGTCAGTCCCTACTTTTTTTTTTTTCACTGTTATTAACCTTGTGTTATGATTTCTGAACATCAAGTTGCAACTTCTCTAATTAAAAATTTTTGTAGTGAGATCTGAATTGATCTGAAAAATATTTAGATTTGTTGCACTGCTTCTCATGCTCAGACTGATCAGGGCATATGTTAATTTGCAAACATTATAGTGTAACCCCTAACTCTGACAAACAGATTAGGATACTGATAGATCTGCTCTGTGCTATCAACTAATGATGTAGTATATCTGGCCTCTGGGACATATGATGCAGAGCTGATGTATTTTTGTGGTAAAGATATATAGATACTGGAGAGACATATGTGATATGAGGAAATCAGAAAGTGGAGTGAGGTAGACAGCACTCAAGGCTTGTAAAGAGGATATGATATCCAATTTGTCAAATTTGTGCATACCAACTATATTTTTCATAATTTTTTAGTATGAACAGAAGTTATTTCAGGATTCATTATACTACCCGTAATATCTCAGCATATTATTGCTCATTTTCTGACTTGATGTTTTCCCACAGTACATGTGCATGTGCAGCGTACATATGTACATAGATATAATGGTTGATAAAAGTTTCTATACAACTGGTATCTGCAGGGTGATGCTCGTTTCTTCATTTCCAATGCTAAAGATCAGACCATGAAACTCTGGGATGTCAGATGTCTCTCAAGCCAGTCTGCCATTGATGTGAGTTCAAAGTATTAGTGCTGTTAGATTTATCCTGCTTCAGTATTTTTTTAATCCTCTTCTGAGATATGTGATGGATTAAATGAACTGAAAAATTGAGGATAAGATTTTAAAATTTCATGAGAAGTATAGAATTCTTTCGCACTTTACTGTAGGAGACTTATGGGTGAATTACAAGTGTGTAATGCAGTAAGAAGAAAGGACTCCACATGACATTTTGTGATTCCTGTGCTGTTTAACCAAATGAGCAGTACTTCAAGTAGGAGGGAATAGAATATTTGTCTGTATAGTGTCAGTTGGTTTATAAAATCATTATGCAATATTTATTATATGTGAACAGAACTTGTTACAGCTTGCTGGGTAGAATGGAATGGTATAGACATAACAGATTGTTTATTAGCCTACGGTACGTCTTCATGTTCAGTGCAATATTATCACTGTATGCAAGCGCTATCTCCCTTAACAAAGGGTGCTCAAAAGATTTGTTGGCATACTGGTGTTCTGGTTAGGTTCAGCTCAAGACATCATGCTGTTTATGATATTGATTGATCACTGATTGCTCTTTGTATCCTCAGGAGACTAAAAAAGTTGTTTCTTCACAACGCTGGGATTACAGATGGCAGCAGGTACCAAGAAGAGGTAAGTGACTGCTGTCATCTTCCTCAAGACAGAAACAATGTCATGCCAGCAGTGATATTCTTTTGTTGAGGATAATGAAGAATTTGTGTGGAATCAGAATATTAATCTGACATAGAGAGAAAGGATAAGCCATGGAACAAACACAAAAATTTATTGTCATTTTATCTCAAGCGTTCTTTTTGTCTCTTGTGATAATTGTGATTAAAAAACACACAGTGCACTGATGAAGCAAACAATTCAAGAACATTTCTCCAAATCTCAGTGAAAGCACTTTTTATGGAAAATGAGTTGTATGTGTATTCAAAGGTGCATTTCTAAATCACATTATTCTAGACGAATATGAGCTCAAATATTAATTATCTCAATGGTTATGAAATTATAAAGTAAATAAATATGTACGAGTGTGAAGAGCACCTGCTCTAACATTACTTTTCTTTGTTTCAAAAGTTTGCAGAGATCACTTACTGAGTTTTCAAAGAACTTTCTTCAGTTTATCACTGTAAAGATTACCGATTACCATACTTTTTTGTTTTTTTCTGCAGCCTTGTCCTCTTAATAGAATGGCAGCAATATTCATTGTTCTTCATTTGCAGTGTTGTGCCTTCAGTTCCATCCCTTCTCTTCCCTTCCCCCTTCCTCTCCCAACCCCCCTAAAAAAAATGTCAGGTGGATTCAAAAGCTCTCCTTTTATTTATTACAAATATAAAAGACGTGGTAAATGTGAATTTCCGTTGACTACTTTTAGTGGCAAGAAAACGTGACCTGAAGGGTGACTCATCTGTGATGACCTACAGAGGACACTGTATTCTCCACACACTTATCAGGTGTAAATTCTCCCCTGAGGCCAGCACAGGTCAGCGATACATCTACACGGGTTGTGCTACAGGTAGTGTTGTAGGTGAGTGGCAACGGATGTCAGTTAACATAGAATATTTCGAGGGGTGCCTGCACAAACACCGTAACTTTATATGAATTATATAAGGGAGTTACAGCCTTTGCGCAGGCACCCCTCGATTTTCTCTAACTAGGGATTTTCATTTCATTGAAGTCATACATACCATATATACATACAGTAGAGGTCCTTGGTGTCAGTTTATAGTTACACTCATCTATAAATACAGCAGTCAATTATTATCTACAAGATGTGGAGGGGGGGGGTCCAGTTTGGAAAGGGACAGGTTTGAACATGTATATTTTACTTCTGTCCATATGATGAGGGTGTGAACATGCAGCAACTCACACACTATGTGGTTGGGTGCGGACATATACAATGAAATAGACAGTCTAGAGGCTGTTATCTGGAAAGATGGGAATTATCATCAGAAGTATGTCCTGCCAAATATAAGAACTGTTCCAGCATAGCTTACAAAGTTATGGCAATAATTTACAGCTAATCACTTTAGATGTGACAGTATCTAACACCCAGCTTCTGTGACTGTATATGTTTGGCCCTTTTTTTTTTTCCTCAATTGATTATGAGGACAAATTCAAGATCTATTTACATTCATCACAAGTAGAATCAGGAAGGAGGTATTCAGCTGTCCAAAATTATTACCTGAAATTGGGTATGATGTTAATTGTTGTGTCTTATTTGCATTTGACAGATTTCATGCAAAATATGTTCTGTGTATTATCAGCCATCATAGGAAATTCCAGCTGTGTCTCTAAGAATGAAGAGTATGTCTGTCTACGGTGATCTTGAATTTAAAATGGATCTAAAATAGTCAACACATTAGCATATGATTTCCAGTTCAGTTAGTCTGTATTACAGTTATGCCCCATTAATCCAGACACCAAAGAATCAGAAACTTAGCTTAGCCAAATGGATTATGCAGAAACACTTTTTTTTTCTAAATAAATGCCATCACTAATCCAGAAATTCTTGCTGCCCAATCGAAACATGAAAACTGGGAACACCAGTGCATATTTGTATTGTATTTGATAACTAGAATGAAAATCAAGGGAACCATTGTTTGATTACATGTCCATGTCATCTTTAATCCATTCACAATTTTATAAGAGTGATGCAACGGGTTAGTCAAAATCCTACCGACCAGTGACACCATCTGTTTGGTTTTTTTTTACTTATAGCAAGAGTCAGCCAGAGACACGACTTTGATTTGATGTTTGTTCTGCTGAAATGAGAAGCTGATGCCCAGACACTGAAAGCTGGAATAATTTTTCTGCTTCTGGAAAAGAGTTTATTCATTTTTATTGATGTGTTTGCAGTTTATGACCTTCTGACTGGTAAAGTTGTCCGCAAATTGGAGGGCCACAATTCCTGTGTGCGAGATGTGTCATGGCACCCACACAAGAACATCATAATGAGTACCTCGGTAAGTGTGCACATAATTTTCATAATAGTTGCAGCATATACATGACCGGTTTTCTCGAATTAGTAATTAAGACGCATTTTGGAGATATTGAGTTATGAAATCACCGAAAAGCTCTTTTACAAAGCTTTAATTTGATACCAAAATCATTGTTGTATATCCTCTGACAACTGAGATATATTCATTACTTGGCAGGTGGTGTGGGAAAGCAATTTTTGAGTAAAAGGCTGACAAAGATTTTAGGTAATTTTCAGGGAGTATTCTGTTTCACGCCTGAGATACAAGCATTTCAAGATAAGCTACAGACTTTAAATTTGGCATACTTATTAAGCAAGGGCTGTACTGAAATCGTGTCTAATTAATTAAAAAAACACACAAACAAATACAAAGATATTAGAGGTCATGTAATGTTTTTAAAAGTTTTGAAATAACATCAAATTTAACATATTTAGACATAAAATGCAACTATAATACCTATTCATCCAGTGGATCAGATATTATAGTTAAAGAAAAACCCAAAATCTCAGTTTCAACCATGAACACCCCTGTTGACTTAAAATCCTTGAAGTCTCTGCTCAGCAGCTGCATCTTAAATACTGATTTGAGAAACCAGGTCACATAATTTATTCGTATTTTGCATCTACCATGCCAATATTGTTGTGTAGGTATTACATTTATTCATGCTTTCTAAAAGTATTGCTGCAGTAGGCTTATAAGAAAAGGACTACAACACTGAATATTTAAGTCAGCTGGTTCATGCTAGAGCATGCAATAGGCTTGGCTTCTCAAGTCTTGACTGCGTTTTATTATCAGTGATAACTTCCATTCATTTTAAAATTAGCAGTGATGCAGATTAATGTGTTAGACTGGTCTGTTTATAATATGATTGATAATGTGATGCATAATTATTGTGTTTGAATGTGTTTACTTTCCAGTGGGATGGTACCATGGGTCATTGGTATTTCTATGACAACAATGCACAGATTCCAGAACCTGATGAGGCAAGTGTATAATATAAATTTCGAGATAGGTCTTTAATAAACAGTGAGTTTGTTTGTATCACAATACTTGCCCTGTAAAGGAGTGAAGTGAGTGGGGAGGTACAAATGAAATAAGCATTTCAACACTGCAGTTAGCCAGATCCGCCAAAACATAAACCATCACCAAAGACAGCAACACTTTCTAAGAAATGCAAACAAAGTGTTATTGTAGTAGGTCCTGCAGTCCAGTGAATTATGATGGTGAGAAAGAAGTTTGACAAACAAGCTTCTTCTGAAATAAGGCAATTTTCTAAGCTCATATAGTGCATAATTTGAATGGTGGCTACTGTAAAGCATACTGTATTGATGGATGAATGGTTAGGGACCACAGTGAAAATTGCAGTTTCAGAATTGTTCTTCAGCTAATATAAGCCAGAGATGGTGTCGTATTTGAATCCCATCTGCAGTAGCAGTGAAAGGTGAGGGAAATGGGGAAGTGTTTGAAAGTCACAGTGAGTGAATTAATGTGAGAACCCCTGGAAAAAGTAAGGGAGAAGCTTGGATATGAGAGAGTAGATAATATGAAAATATTTGGAATAGGTTCCTTCATTTTTATTATCATTTGCTTTCATTTCATTTCACTGTATCATTTGAAGTAGGCTGCCTCCCATGGGTATGTTAGTACTCATTTTAGTCAAAGGCAGTAAATATTTTACACATTATGGTAGTTTTTATCCCTGTTTTAGCATTTCAGTTATAATTATAACTCAAGAATACATCTATACATCATGGTAGTTGTTAGTGTTATTGTTTTATTCCAGTTTTAGAATTTTACCGCTATTTAACTCTAGAGTAACACATACGGATTAAATCGACTTTTGGACTGCTATCTGGTGCATGAGCCAGTATATAATGTATATTGACAGTAGAACTGAAAGTAAACAGAACTTCCTTGTGGACAAATTAGTAGCTCCTTAAAACTTTTAAGTTTTTATAATAAATTGGTAGTAAATGTTGCCATTTTTCTGAACATATAGATCAGGGACTGCATAGCTTGTTGTATAAACGAATAAGTTCTCAATATTTGGCTTCGGGAACATCAGATTCCACATAACACACAGAACAAGCAGGTTGGGACTACACATACAATTCGTCATTAGTAAATTCTTATTAGGTGTGTTTGGATAATGCCTGGTCTCAGGCGTGTGCCAGATCTGTTAATATTTTTAATTCTTGTAACACTAAGCCTCCAGCATGGCAAAAGCATCTGGCCAAACCATATATTGTTGCCTTACTGTTTTAGTGCGGCTAAACATTTTGATACTGGCAAGCTAGACTGGCCTGCACTCTCTCAGTTGGACAGGGAAAGTGAAACTAATTCAGTGGGCCAATCAGTGTGGATAGTAAATAGAGCAACCAGAATCAACTCCTGCACCACAAGGGTAAAGTTTAACATCAGTATATATTTTATATTTCAGAAGCCTATGGTGACTGACGACAGTCCAAGGTTGCTGAGAAATAAACGTGCACCGAGAATGCGACAGACCAAAGAAGTGTATCTTCCAGGGTTGTTTGACTGATGTAGCAGAGGGAGAAAGGCAGATAAAGATAAATGCAAGAAGGTATGGAAGGGCTGCATTTGGTCAAGGTTCAGACGCTGCCATCTCTGCATCATCATCACATCCTAAGAGTAGGCAAAGAAGCCTTCATCATCATTCAACTAGACAGATGTGTAACCTGTAGTCACCTGGCACAGAAATAGGTTGTATTTCACTTAATGAGACATTGTAATCGAATTTAAGACCAATAATTTCTGTCTTTGTATATGCAAATGACGTAATGAATTGTGATGCCAAAATCAGCAGAATAATGGAAAAAAGCGTGTAAGATATCTAAGGATGTTTTTTTTTCTGTAGTGCTGAAGTATTACACATGGTAATACATGCAGGTATCAAGGGGTGCTTGCGCAAAGACCGTATTGTTATATGAATTATATAGGACAGATACGGCTTTTGCGCAGGCAACCCTTGGTATGTTCATTTTAATTCTTATGGAGCAGTGTCATGAAGTCAGTAAATTATGTTACATTCATGTATTTCTAGGGAAGAAGAACGGTGACTATTTTATCTTATTTGCTTACCTTTGTCAAATTCCTTTCAATATACAAGAAGGGTTACTGATACATATAAGTATCAGGGTTTTGGGGAAGCAAAAGTAGAAAGAAACAAGGCATTGTAGAGGAAAATGAATGGCTTTAGCAATTTTGTGTAAGCATTTTTGCTTTGGTCAGCTCCTACTGTGATAAATTTAAGAGATTTGCACTATCATGTGTAAGTAAGAGACTTGTCTGTGGAAGTACAGTTTAAGCCATCATTTTCTTTCATGCCTTGAGATAATGCTGAGACAGCTTGGAAAAATGAGCACTGAAACACAAAGTACTGATTTCAGCTCTGTGTTACGCTAGAGCAAACAAAAGATTTCAACAGTCATGATTTGTGAATGTCAGACCCTGATATGGCCAGTTTACACATTAAGATTAATGTTACATCTGCACATGAGGATTTGGGTGAAGAGCTTTTTGTCTTCACAATATTATGTCCTTCATTTATGAGTGTGTTCAGGGATATGGATACAGAACTGATTACATCTCTTTGCTGGTGGTTATACAGCAGGAGGAAATGCTCATGACCATGATTTTATTATCAGTCATTTTATGTCTTAGAATGTCTCATGGACAGCAACATAACATACTTTAATCCTGGTTTTTTTTGTGTGTATTTGTGCTGATTGAGGAAATCGAGGCAAACAATTTTTCTAACTGTATCAAGATAAAATTATGTTTGAGTGCTGGAGCAAATTATAACATTGCCACAAGAACAGTCTGATGTGTGTCTCTCATAATTTTTTGGGCTCAGTCCATGTTTCCTGATTAAGTCATGATAACATTAGTGTTTAGTGCACCCTGGCACATGTAATCCTAAACCTAATTAACATTGCAAAGAAGGTTTACTTACTTGCAGCAGCCCAATCCGTCAAATACACACTAGCATCATCCAGAATATGGAACCAGTGATATCATCATTGAGCATTTTGATTTAGGCTTTGAACATGTTGTATGAGCAAGTCATTTTATTCAAGCGACACCACATAATGGAAGCAAGCTATTCACAATGCCTTATTTACCACTGGTAAGTTCATGGAATACTTATTTGTGCCCAACAAATGTGTCACAATTTACACAAGAGGGACTAGTACTAGTATGGCTTAGTCAAAGACCTATTTGTGTGAATGAAATATAGATTCAGAGAATATAACAATAAATCCATCATTTTACACTAACTAGTAGCTCTTGGTGTGTCCAAAGGAGTGCTTTCACACTGCACACATACATTAACTTGTAGCTCTTATTTTATCCAAATGAATGCTTTCACATTGCACACAGTGGTTTCTAGAGTATTGTGTGCGTACTTTGTATACATATGTACAGATTTGTAAATTTGGTTGGGGTTGTAGATAATGCATGTCTTAATTCCTTTCGGAGCTCATAAATTGATATGTGTAGATTTTCATTAACACATCATCAGGTTTTGAGGCTGTCATCATGGACAACGGGTAAAATGTTTGTCCTATTCACTTGAGTAATTACTGTGATTTTAAGAACAATAATTTGGCGCCTTAAGTAACCTCTTGATGAAAGGGGGTAGGTTCATACATGTATGACTATTTACTCACAGGCTGGAAAGTACTGTTAGTATCAGTGACTTTCATACCCTACTTATAATTAAGGACAGTTCATCTTTCGTACTGTAGTTAGAAAGTTTTATAAGAGATGGTTTGAAAGTATGTAAGCATGGATGAAGCAAAGGTTTCTTCAATTGGCTCGGCATCCATAATGCTTTTATCATGTGTTCTAAGGATACAGTGTTTCAAAGATAATCCCAGTTGTAAAAACAGAATGTGAGGTTAAACAGTGTGATGTTTGACTGCTCATCTGCGTTAATGCCGTTTGAGGCTGCTACCACATTAGCGACAGGCCCAAAGAAAGGGAAAACCCTCTTCTTAATAATACAGGTAAATGTTTAAACAGTAGAATGTCACCAGTTCGAATTCCAAGGGATCAGTCTAGAATTTTGACTTTGTGATGGGTTTGAGTTCATGGGCAAATTTGACAAAGTAAGGGACCAGGGTTTTACAAGGGGTATTGTAGAAGGATCTTTGTGAGGATCTGATTTTTGCAAAAAGCAGGAAATGGGTTTTTACAAAGATCTCATTTTCGAAAACCCTGCTGCATGATGGTTTTCTCATTTGTATGAAGTCACATATTTAGGGTAAAATCTGGAATGACACCACAGGACTTCAGATTGGCAACCGTGCTTTGTGCTGATAAAAGAAACATTGCAATTGGTACTGTCCAAATAATGAGGGGTGGTAACTAGAAATAAATACTTTCGTTTTGCCCATAGAGTTTACCCTCCCCAGTGGTAATTATTTACTAATAAAAGGCCTTTTGAACAATTTTGAATGGGACAGTTTTTTGCAGGACGTATTTTTCAGGAGTGAAGCTCACCTCACAAAACTGGCAAATATTAAATCCTTGGGGGCAAAGGGGGGTGGGTGGGTGGGGGGAGAGNACATCAGGTCATACTGTTTCTCATCAGGGAGTGGAAACTATCCTGATCTCATAAATGCTCAGTGGCACTGTGATGCCTTCTTCCTATGTTGCCTTGTATTTGGAGTTGTGGTGATGATGATGTGAGCTTATGTGTGTATGTGTAAAATAATTATGATGTGATCATGTGAAAGTGAAAGGTTAGTGAGTATGTCAAATGAGAATGTAAGCAAACTGGTTGAACTATATTTGCATTACTGTATATATGAAAGATAAAACACATTTCCATCTATGCAATGACAGTGAAATCTTTGATGATAATTATGTTTGTGGGACGAAGAGACTTGATGGCCGTATTCGCCTGCCAACAATGCAGTTCTGCATATAACTGATGCACACTGTCCTGGTATCTGATGAGATCAGCAAATTTTTCTCTCTGTGTACTTTTCAAAATGTAATACTGTATTCTGTTGTTCCAAATGATAGAACAGGCTGGATTATTTGTTTGGGACAGGTGTTTCAAAATTTGTTTGTTTGCACATCTGAAATTGCTAGACCATCAGTTTTTATTTACCATGGATTTGATAGTAATTTACTTATTTTGATGTGAATTTGTGCTCCTCTCTTGGCCTCAAAGGCTTCGATGTTTTGGAATAAAGAAGACTGAGTCAACACATCTCACTAAAAAATTCACTTCACTTGCGCAGATTGGCATGCCACTCAATTAGCGGTTAACCAACTGTAAATTTTGTTCAGTGTTCTGTCACTAGTTCATAGTGGGCCTGTCCCCGTGTCATACTGGGTTAGTGGGTTTGTTACTGGGAACATGACCTGGTTAGCTTAAGGGTCTTTGATTGAGGAGATTAAAGTTACTGGAACTTTCATGTGTTTAGGACTGCTCTCTGATATTCATTCAGCATCTTCTCACTCAGGCAGATGGTGTTGTCTGCAACAACTCAATCACCAACCAAAATTGTGATATTCTGAGGCCCACTGCAGCCAACTACTTACTTGCATTCCACACTAAGGGCAGGTCTAGAAAAGAAATGGAGTGGGTGGGAGGAGGAGGGGTCTACCCATTCTCAGAACAACAACATGCAACTCTAGATTTCCTGGTATACAAGAATTAATACTTTACTCCCTCTCAGTCATAGCATTCATAATTATGTCAAGGATACACAAAGAGCTGGGGGATGAACAGCTTCTTAGAATCACTGGCAAATGAAGAATGAAATTTTTAAGTGTGCTATTTAGAGCACAAATTTTAAGGGGTGGAGGAGGGTTCATAAGCCCAAAGGATCCACCAATGCACCCTTTCTGTCTTTGGCATAAAGGAAAGTATAGATTTGCTGTGTGGTGTTTTATTTGTTTTTTTCTTTAAGCTTTCTTACCTGCCCTGTCACTGCAGACAGTCATATGATTTGGAACACTAGGATGACAGTTCAGTGTTGTTACTTTCAGAATAAAGATATGAACTTTTTGTACATAAATCTTTATGCCTTATCATTGATTCCACTTTCTCTTAAAATATTTGCACATTTCTTTTCGTTTTTTTCCTTTCTTTCTTTCTTGTTCTTTCTTTTTTTTTGTTTGTTTGTTTGTTTCTTTCTTTCGGATTGCCAGTTTGTGTATGTGTATATGTATGATGAACAGACATTAGTTCATCTTTTAATAATAGAAATTTAAGTCTGTAAGTTGAAAATGGTAATGCTAAGAGAGTTCAAAGATTATGCCTGATCTTTGGACATGAGAAAATGTTTAATGATAATCCAATATGGACTTCATTAGACAGGATATTACTATATATAAAGAGGAAGTAACAGCTGAAAAACTAGACAGAAAATGAAGCAGAGGATGATGAAGAGAAAACATTCTGAATGGACTAGGAAGTTAGATTGGTGCATGGAGTGCTGGAAAAACGGTAAGTGAACAGCTGGCAGAGATGGAGGTCCATGGGCGCCTACATGGTCTCTGCAAAAAAATGGAAACAGTCATGACGGGGATACTGTGGGAAGTACCTGTATCAGTCCTCAGATTGAGCTTTGAACCATGAAGTTTGAAGCCTCTTGTTTGCACACAAGGTACAGTAATTCAGTGAAGTTACCAGCAGATTTACATGGAACTTAATGGTAGAGTAGGGTTTGATTTATTGAATACATTTCAAATGAATGGGCTGTCCTCTGCAAAGATGCATGAATTGGCCCTATTAATCAAAACTAGTTTGCATTATAGGTAGGGAGCAACTGATATCTGTAGAAAGCTGATAAATATTTTAGAGTTAATTGCAACCTGACAGTTTGGATGAGATTTCATTTATAAAACTGGCAGTGTTGATGAGCTTAAAATGACATAGATGAATAACAAAGACAGAGATTAGCCTGAGAAATAGATTTTAGAGTGAGGCTTAACCTGTGGGATTAATTTACGGGAATGCAAAAAAAATGAAAACACCGACGTAACCAAGGGGTATAACTTTTGGAACTTTTCAACGCCAAAGACAGAAAAAGGTACCGGAATTGCCAACATCTATCGGTTTGTTAACAGCAATGCGACTTGCGAGGTGTTTGAGATTTAACAAAATGAATGGATGTACTGATAATGATCATCAGCCATCATGAAAATTAACCCAAAATGACAAATTGACTACTGGGATCTGGAACCAACAGATGTAGTAGATCTAATAGACTATCGGCAAATTAATCTGGCCAAGGCCAAAGACACGGTAAAGTAAGGCCAACGACGCTCACAGTCACAGTGTGGTGAATATCTCAAGAGCTTACCTTTGGTTACCACCGCTAGGCTATTCAACCTTTGTTTTTTTTTAAGTTGTGACAGTTTGTGAAAGTGACACCAGCTGGTTCGAACACCCTGGACTCTTCACAGCAAAACCTCTTGCTGGCAGGTCTGTATCTTTTTCAAGTTGTTGTCTCTAATTTTCTTTATTGAGGTAGATCTAGATGTATTATTGAAATGAATGCTTCCATATATATGTACATATGTTTCAGTTTGCACACAAATCCTACACACTGTAATGATCAAAAAGCATTATCAATGCATCTCTTGATTTTGAAGCCCTGCTGAAGAACAATAATTAAATTAAAGAACACCCAGCCACCAGGTGTGTAGCGAGGGTAATTTTTATGGTAATCTAGTATCTAGCACTTAGATCCATCCAGCTATCGGAAACCATCAGTGGCTAAGATTTCACCTAAGACAAGCCATTTACTACGAACTGCCTTAGTACTGGATATACATGGATATTATAATTGTCATCAACTTTTCTGTATACATTAGTGCAAGAGGAACGACTTTTAAATGGATGCAGTTTTAATTGGGATCATTCTTTAATAGGTGTTCATTGTTCCAATTATGATAGAAGCCCTGTCACTTGAAATACCATACACTTTGAGAGGAGAATTTAAATAATTTTTGCATAGAAAATGAGTCAGTTTTGACCTCAAGTCCACTGGAGCCTTAAAAAAAAAAGAAAAAATGGGAGCCACGGGCTTTTAAAAAAGGGCCAATGATCTGGTATTTTGGCTCCAAAAGAGCCAAGTCTGGCAACTCTGAGAAAAATCTGTTCATCCCGTTCCACATATTTAGTTCTGATCTCTGTTCTGTTCACATTTCCCACCGAAAATAGCACGTTTCCGAGACAGCTGATTTCACAACCGGAGGCAAGGATTTTGATGTTTAATGAATGTTACCCTATGTGTGAGAGTTTTCCATGGAGAAATTCAGTTTCAGGGGCGCACGATTTTGCCACGTTTGTAACTGTTACTTAGTGATGAAGAACATGGTACCTTTCATCCCTTCCTTATTAGACATCACTAGCACAGGCGCAGAAGTTAATATTAACTGCCACCTGCCAGTAATAAATGTGTGGATGTGCTGTGTGCATCATAAAAACAGAAAATTTGGAGCCCCTCCTCCTTCCATAATTCACTGCAAGTAGAGAGAAAGTGGAGAAATCATATGTGCACATTCAACCTTATGATTCTTAGAGAATTTATAAATTTACAATTGCACGGAACCAGCTATAAAAAAATCAAGGTTCAGATGTATTCGAGATCATAGGGCAGGCATAAGTCACAATTTTAGACAAGAGTCGCTATTACTAGAGTAAATTCTGGCACTTATTATTCTTATAGTCAATGTTTTCTGTTGTGTGGTTTTGGTTGGTACCAGACAGGTATTTTTTAAAGGGATCCTTGACCCCCCAACAATGTCTGATTCTGCCGTACTAAGATACATTAAGCTTTAAGTATGGATGAAAATTTGCAATTACAATTGCAGCAATGCTTTTAATGGTGAAGAACAGCATTGTAGACTCCATCAAATGCAAGTCAATACAAGACGATGACATCATGTGTATGAAAATCAATGCGCCATCTATCTAACCATTGCTGCCCTCTGCTCTGTTTGTGTGTCTCATATCCCACCCCTAGTTATAAAGTTCCTACGCCCTTTTCACCTGCCTATCTCACTTTTGATAATTATTTATAGCTTTCAAGTTGGTGTTCAGCTGTCACTCACCACTCACGATACAGACCTCTCTATGGGTTTAAGCATTGTTTCATTAGAGACAGATTGAGGCGGTCAAGCCCTGTGACACAGTCCTGGATACCAGGTGTCATCACATCTTTATCAGTATGACTTAACTCACTTGCAATTAAAGGCGATAAGCCAGTCCTTGTAATACGGACAGCAAAGCATCTTCATCTCGATGCTTTATTTACCTGACACCATAAAAGGGCAGGAGTTAAACACTGATTTTGCTGATTTGATGAATGACTGTTAAAACTGACAGGTCAAACATAGCTGGTGATGGCAGTGTGGCGAGTGCAATAATTGCTGACAAATTGAAGAGAAAAAAAACCTGGTGGCTGACGTGTGAACGGAATTTGAACGGAATTGAAAAAGAACTAACTTCCGATTTGTTTGCAAAAAATCACACACTCCATTCACAATCGTTTTCACAATGAAACAAGGGAACTCCGTTCGCTCAGCCGGAACTTAGTTCATAGGAGTGGAGTTCTGCCCAACCCTGGATCTTCATTATGTCGTTAACAGATTAGCAGATCTTCCTCACTGGTGATTCCATCCTAGTTCATCAGAATCATTGCCTGTTACGTTACAGCCTGAACTATGTCCGTGCTCTTAACTGGTTTTGTTTGAGCTTTATAACCATTGCAACACTATGCAGTCGGAGATACATATGCCCACTCACCAGGCTAATTGGTGTTCTGTTTTTAAAACGTGACCAATCAGTCCAATAAAAACATTCTAATATTGGCTGACAATGCAGCACAAATATCCTACCACCAGCCGTCATTACTTCTTTAGTGACAGATACTTATAATCTTGGACAACTGCCCCTTCGCTCTTACCATACAGTAAGTTTCAGGTTTCAGTTTACTGGGCACTCTCATTCATTCCTTTTACCATCTTTTATGTGCCAATATATGTCTATCCTAGTATGGAAGCACCTTGCTGTTACGTAGAGTCAAATCCACTCAACTTGATTTTAATGGGACTATCATAAAGGTTTCAATTCACCAGAAATTGATTTATGGTTTTAAATAAGAAAGTAATCATATAGCCATGGTCAATGGCAACTTGTGCACTTGAAAACTACCTGTTTCACTACAAGTTTCAGTTTCACGTGCACGGATTCATTCTGATTTTATCATTTCATTATTCAGGTGGCTCTCGATAATAAGTATACCTCAGTAATGAGATACTTTTTCCATGTACCAAGGCATTCTTATTGCCAAAGTTCTACTGTATGTTAATTGGTGTGTGTCTAGCAGTGGTTCAATATTAAAAGATGAAAAAGTACACCACCAAGTACAAGGATATAAGGACTAATGTAATGTTTATGCGGCTTTGCTGTGCTGCTACTCATTTTAGAATTGTTGGGGATGGGCATATGTGCATCTGTATGTTTGTGATTTTATTAGAAAAAGTGCCGAACTAGATGGATTTTCTGCTACAGTCATGACAGAATATAACACAGATGAACAAACATAACCAATAGCACAATACAAATAAAAGAATATACAATACCACAGTTTAAGATCAATTAGACAATTGCAAATTGCTTACACAAAGAAACAAGTAGATCAGTTACACTTCATCCCCACCCCTTTCCACCCC
>JAWQUT010000013.1:3583887-3687293 GCA_033807755.1 Ellobium chinense | reverse complement strand
CCCTCCGAAAAAAATGTCAGAGGCCCCTTTCCTTACAAGACACTTGACTTCACTAGTGTTGACTGACATCTGTTTTGGCGGCCTGTTGTGGTTGTGGTAGCTATGTGCTTGAATGTAGAGATTATGTATCCTTGAATATGTGACAGGCCAGTCCCCTGGGGGCATGCAGATCAGCAATAAGGAAGAAGAACAGAGTTACAAATTGGCAAGTTTTACTGCTCTCATCTTTGTTCTGAATGCTCAGGATTTTTATTATGATAAATATGCTGCAACCTCTGCTCTACCAGCCTTTTCTTCAAATGGCGTCATACCTACCAACCACAATTTCCCAGTCATAATACTTTTGTATTAAAACATAGAAAAATAGCTGAAATTTATGGCCACCATAGCTGTCTTTTGTGCACCATTTGGCCTGAAATTTTGCTTGTGATACATTTGTGCGTATGAGGCTGTGCCAGGAGGAAATTGATTTTGTCCTATCATCACATAAGCCTGATATATTTTGTGGGGTGTTTTTTTTTGGTATAACAGATGTGCAACTCAGTTAAGTTCACTTTACAGGTAAACTGTAGTTCTTGTACTGAACGAAAATAATTTCTTTCATGTCACTGTTGACCTGAACAGACTTGATAATACTGCTTTTGTCCCTATGGTGAATATGTTGTTGGATAAACTGTATTGAATATTCTGATGTGTAAAATGACACAAGAAACAGTGCGAAGCATCTAGTTAAAAAACACATCATACAGCTTTATGTAATAAGAAATTTATGGAGGAGCTGATTTGTTATGATAAAAATATGAGATAATTTGTTGTGCATGTGAAGATAGAATGGGACAAGACCAATAGTCTACTGGCACAGCATCTCATAATCACTACTAGCATGGACATCTATTCAGTGAAAGTGATATTAGATGACACTTTAAATAAGATTGTCTGCTACATGCAGATTCTTGCATCATCACTGTGGTACCGTAGCATTAAAGTGAACCAGTGTGCACTCCCATTCAGTGAATGGGACACTATTGGATGAATACTTTACAGGTTTACCCACTGATATGGCTTCACACTGCATGGCATCATCAATGGATTAAAAGCAGAATTCAGAATTTTTTCCTCATCCAAAAAAGGGACAAAATGTGGATAGCTGTTATTGTGTGTCCTCCCTATGTGTTGTGCATCATGGATGTGTTTCAATGAACACAGTGCACAATAACAGTCAAGAGTCTGTTTCAGTGATCTGAAACCGTGAAAATCCACAAAATCCTTTTTTCCCTCTCCAACTTCTCCGCACATTTTCTCTGAAAATATGTTGGAGAAGGGAAAAACAGTATTAGTGATTTCTTAACTGACATCAATTTCCAATCACTTGCATACATTTTTTCATCCTGGGTACAGCAAGGCATGAAGAGAAAATTAAATTTATCGGACCCAGGAAACAAAAAGCCTGACAGTGACCAAATACACAGCATGACATCTGAACTTTTAAAAACATTTCCCTTTTCTTCCTCTGCCTTAAGACACATGTGTAGATGATGTAGCCAAAATGTTAAATACCTTCCTTTCCTCTTGTACATCTTTATCATACATTATGTTGTTACGCCACTGTATGCAGTTGAAGATTGTTTCTAGTGATAATGAAGTTATTTCCAGTGTTTAAAAAGTGTTAGACAGTGGAATGCTGCTTAACAGCATATCACAGCTTGTGGAACATTTGCCTAAGAACTGATGAAGCTGTTCGACATGAAAGTGAGCAAGAGCAGTGTATAGATTTATTGATCATTCTGAAAACTGACAAGCTGGACACCGAAGTTGGGAAATCAATATGTTGAACAATAATGTGACCTATTCCATGGTCCAATAACGTTTGAAAACAAGTCTTATTGATCCAAGCATCATGGTATTAATACTCTAGTTGTCATTACACTGATTGCAGACCAGCCAGTTGGAATTGTCTTCAGAACTTCAGTTTAATCTTGGATCTCTCTTTTGTGCTGTCCTAAACCACTTTTATAATCAGACAGTCGGCTGAATTCTAAATTTAAGTCATGCCTTTTTCCAAGCTAGATGTTATCCCTCTTCCCAAATGTAGAAAATTTAAGTAATTTGTGTTTATTTTGCCTTTCTGCAGTCTGAATGTCTGTGTTGCAAGTATACAATGTAGCACACACCTTATTTTGATTTAAAATCTGTCACCTGATTTGAAGAGATTCTCATTCAAGACTGCCTAAAATTGGTGCATCATACTGAAGTTGTTTTCATTTGCATACCTGAAAGATTATTTCCTCAAACAGATCTTTCCTGGACAATTTAGACAGAATTGCTGACATATGATGAAGAGACTCATTAGCTAATGCTCAAATCTGGTATTGTATTTTGAAAGGTGCTAATTCTGTTCCACTGTAGATTCTTAATGAGTGTGGCGCATAATGTATAAATATCACATACTTGTTCAACATAACTTATATTTGATTTAAAGTACTTGAAATGATGACTTGCTCACTAGTTCTTGTGTCTACAGATTTGTGCACAGTTCCTGGTTACCAAGAAGAGGCGGCCATGATGTCTCAGCTTCGCTCCAGTGGAGCTGCCACGATGGGTGTGGGAGATGTGACAGACAGGTTTCGCACTGACCTTGTGCATGGTCTGTCAAGTGAAGAAGCCCGGCGACGCCTTTTGGTGCATGGCCCTAACAATTTTGATATTGCTGTAGAGGATCCACTTTGGAAGAAATACCTGGACCAGGTAAGCCATCATACTTATTAATTGTTTCAGTGTTTAAGCCAGTAGTTATTGCAACCCATTCCAGATACTAGTACAACCATGCTGGCAAGATGTTTTGTTAATGCTTCAATATTGGACTAACCAATACAGGTGGTCAACTTGGTTGAAGGTGTCCTAAACAAGATGTTACTTTTAGATCAAATTATTTTCAGTATATTATACTGGTGGGCATGTTTGTGAACACTTCATCTACCTTGCCAACAGTAAAGTACCAGCAATTAAGATAAGATAAGATAAACCTTTATTATCCAGATTTGGAAATTCGTTTTCACAGCATTTATAACAATACAATGAAAAATACAAACAGATTAATAATGTTCACTCATACACACACATCCCTGCACCTATACCCACCCCTGCACACCACGCTTTACGTACAATAATTCTCACATGAATCTTGACCACAATTAGCTCTGTAAATTGAAATCATGTGTTGTGTAAGTATATATGAGCAATGAGCATTTTTTTCTCTTCATAAGGCAGTTTTTGGTCCAAAGGTCACATCTTGTTCATTTTTACAAGAGTTGCTTAAGATCTTGCATGCAGAGATCAGACCATTGCAATATACCGAAACATCTAGCTGTGATAATAAGAGGCCGTGACACTTAATTGAGGGGCTGACAGAATTATAATTTTGTAGAATGCGGCTGTTTGGTAGTGGTGTGGACCAACTAAATTGTAGCATCTAAATCAAACTGCATATGACATGACATTCACCTTGTCACAGTCGCATAACATAAGGACTAACTGATCACAGTAATTGATACTTTTCTTTTAATGTGTGCTAATATGGTTTCTACCTTTCATCTCTTTTCAGTTTAACAACCCGCTGATTTTGTTGCTACTGGCATCTGCTGCCATAAGTCTTTTTATGAAACAGTTTGACGATGCTATCAGTATTACCATGGTAATGTTGCTGTTATTATCTTCCCTCCGTGTGCTTGCATTTGAATATCTGAATCATTAATTTCTTTGATAACTTCTGAAGTTTTTGGTCATAAAGTTTTACAGCTGTTCTATCTTGTGATGCTTTTGTTTTCTCAGTGTGGACTGTTACTGCAAATTATCATATTTACTGGATATATGTTGCTTACCCTTGGAAGCAGCCATGCATGACTAGGGCACCTGCGGTATGCCCACGTGAGAGTTACAGTTCCTAGGAAACATCATTGATCTTTTTAAATGTATACATGTAAGCATGACAACATTCTGCATAAGCGAGGTGATTAGGAAAGTAGTTTTCATAACATTCACAAGATATTTCACAGGAATCATGTAAATTGTTACTATCAGTCACATGTTTTTTTTTTCTTTGCCCACCTTCTGAACATGTAAAGTGTTGAAAGAAGGCACGTCTATGGAGGTCATGGCTGCCATTTTCCATCACTCTTCTCACCTGCAAATTCAGTCAGTATTGTTACACAACCAGTCATTATGAGCACAGCCAGTGAAGTCCAACCATAGGTCAACCTCTTTTTATCATTTTGCAGATTGAAGCTGTTTAAACAACCTGTTATAGAAACCTTTCAAACTCCCTGATCATTCACATCAGTATGACCATCTCTTGGCTTGATTTAGTTGTCCATGTTGTATGAATGACCTTGTGACATGTCACCTTTGTTTGCATAAACAGTGTCATCAGATTCACCATGTTGCTTATCTCTGTCAGTGTAAAGAATCATAGAAACTCAATTCCACTTTTTGATTGAGCAATGGGTAATGGCAGAACACCTTGGCTTTACAAATGTTAGAATTTTTATGTTGTTGCCATTTCTTGTTTTCAATAAGGTGGCTGTCTTTTCCTCATATCTAGACATCTGGACTTCTTTTAGAGAAATTATTGCCTTTATATAAATTTCAAAAGTATTGCTTCAATTATTTGATGATGTCTGTTTAATAAGAGTGTAAGCGTTGAATAATTTCCTGTTAACAGACAGTGATGATAGTGCATGTGTTGTAGACCAATGAAATTGCAGTTATACCCCAATAAAGGTATTACTTTAAAAAAACAAAATTCTGTTTGCGTCATTTCAAAAGCAATATCTGATGATTAACCCTTACTTGAATAAAACATACCAGATTCTAGCAAATCACTTTATGAGACATCAGTTTGCCTAAATGGGACACCCGAGTAAGTGAAATGATTTGTTGGAAATGGTGCTGTCCTGTTGATGTGGGTTCCACTGTCATAAAGTTCAGTTTTCATGTTCTGGCGAGGATGATGAATAAAAATGGCACCTTTGTTCATTTAAACTTTTCAACTCATAAAATAGTGCCTTGGACCTCAGTGAAGTCTTCATTATACAGATAATCTTGACCGGTGACTAGATAAGTGTTGCAAACTATGTAAAAAACTAGAATTCAGAAGTGATGTCATATTTATCTCTAAACATATCACAAAACTGTGGCAGCAACTTCTAGCTGCATTGATTTCCAGAGGGTATCAACCCATGATGTATGAGCCCACCTAACACATTCAACATTTAGCCATTTAGCCCTTGAACATTGTGAGCAAGGAGAGGAGGCTTCTTTGTATCTTCTTGAGTGATTTTTGTTCTTTGGTCAGTCTCTTGTTATTTGTGATTGCAAACTGCTTAGAAGTGTTCTTGTCTGGTACTGCACCTGTCAACTGCTAGGAAAGATAAATATTGTTAGCACTGAATGGTGTTCAAACAATTGAACTGTGTCATATTAATGCTTACATCATTTCTGTATCAACTGATTTTGATATGTTTGTTCCTAGTCTCATTTTGATTTCCTATTTCTCTGTGCAGGCTATAATTATTGTGGTGACAGTGGCCTTTGTACAGGTAAGTAGACGGTTAAAGAAATGCCTGTGTTTCTGTCCTGTTCATTCAGTGTATTGCTGTACAGTGTATATAGTCATAATATTCACGCAGGCACCTCTCAGTGTCTCATGTCAAAAGTACTAATGCCTCAGTGCTAGAATTAAAGATCTTTAATCATGGCAGTAACATTTCCAGTCAGTACTGTGGTATAGATGCTTGCAGTGGGCTGTTTTTAAGTGGACATCATGCAATTAGCCATCCTTGTGTGGGCATCTTTGTTGTGCCTTTCAGCAGAATGAGAAAACTGTTTTACAGCGGCGAACATTACTTCAGAGTAATTCACAACAAAATGATATTTGTAATGAAAAAGTTTGTGGTATGAGACAGAAAAATATTTGCAGGGCATGGTTGTCAGTGTTTTCATTCTTTGTTTTGTAGTTCATAGGTCAGTTTACAATACTCTGGGACATATTTTCATTTATGCTAATGACTTTGAAAGCTGAGTAACAAAGGCAGTGAATGTTTGTGAAATGGACTTCAGAATATCATTAACATCTTATTTCAGGAGTACAGATCAGAAAAGTCACTGGAAGCCCTCTCTAAACTAGTCCCTCCCAAATGTCACTGGTAAGTAAAACATTTTAATATTGTTTTTTGTAGATAAAATGTGTTTGTGAATGTAGTTAAGATGGCAGTTTTCACAACTGGTCAGATGTTGGGGAAGGTTTTTGCATTCTTCGACAAGTTAAGTCATATGTAAGCTGATCTGACAAGTTTTAAAATGTTTTACTCAGTTGACATGTCATCATTAATGTAGAAAAAGGGAAGGAATTACCAATAAGCCTGTATGAAGTTTGGCTGGGTTATCCCTTCATTCATATACCTGTCAAATAGCCACCCAGTGATTGTGGTTCTGTTCCTCAACAATTTGAATTAATCACTTAGTCAGTGAACAAGGCAGAATACCAATGCTCTATTCAATCCCATAATTCTCTTTCAATAGCTTCAGGTTCATAGTCAATGAAATAGTGACATCATCCACCAGAGCATATTGTTGGTAAAGCCTTACATTTATTAAATCTATAGACTTATATTCATTCAATCAGTTTTTTCTACTTTAAAGGCATTTCAGAAATAGGAACTGGAAGTGGGAGAGAGTAAAAAGTGCTGTTATTGACCACGGAGATAGAAAAGGTGACAAACTTTCAACTTACTTCACAGAGGTCTCTGAAGAACTGCTCAAAAAAGGCCCTTAAAAAATCTTCACATTGCTCAGAATACAAAATCATTTTGACTCTGTAGGAACAGACTAATCATGCTACGCTACCATCACAGATGATTGTAGTGGAATGTGGGTCCAAGAAATAGTTCAAATTGAAGGAAATGTAACAGGTAGTTGTAAATACATGTTTTATGGTGTTTTTTTTTCATTATCAGTATAAGGGATGGTCATCTGACAACATTCTTAGCTCAAGATCTAGTTCCAGGTGATATAGTTCACATCAGTGTTGGAGACAGAGTTCCGGCTGATATGCGTTTGTTTGAGGTAAGCATTTATTGGGGGTTCAGAGTTCAGATGATGCTCCTGAGAGTCTGTAAAAACAGTTAGTTTTGTACAATAGATTTAACCCTATGAACCCTGTTCCATGAATTAATCAGTTCTCTATGTCATTTGTTCTGAAGTGCATTTTGCTTTACCAGGAATGCGGCACTATTATATCGTGAGTATTCCCAGTTTCCGGGTATTACCTCATAAATTAAAGGCCTTAAAACAAGTCCTGAAAGTGAAATTTGGTTGTGATATCCTTTAACATCCTTACAAATATTTTCCAACTATCAACATAAGCATCCAGCTGTATATCAACAATAAGTAATTTACAATCTCTATCATATCAATATAAAAGTTTAATAAGTAACATTAGTTGCTTTTATTTAAGCTCTTACCTTTCCCGGAAAAGTTCATGTAAAGTCATTAATTTTTGTTTTGAAAAGTATATGAACATCGGGGTTGCAACTAACACTTTCTCAACAGAGATTTATAAAAAAACGGGATTCTTTCATGCTGAGATTATTACATTAGAGTTGCAATATGTTACCTCACCATGCTCCAAGATGGTCTTTTGTGAAAAGGTCATTTTAAGCAAGGCTTTAAATCCTGTTAGTAATGACAAGAGAAGACTGATAATTTTACATGATTCAGCCATTCACCTACCTCTTTATCCATCTGTTCAACCAACCCAGCATTAACCAACTTACTTCAGTGCTTTTAAAACACATATGAAATCTCAGAGTACATGATGTTTTATAAGGGTTCCTTCATATAGCACTGTGTGTGCTCATGAGATATTTTTTAGAATGTCATTTGAGTTTATTGTACTTTTTTTTTTCCGAGCTTCTGTTGAGTAGGGTGTATTCAGTTTTTAAAATACACTGTGTATTAGTGTGGAATAATTTTACTTTACTGGCAATTGTATAAATCCAGACTGTGCTGTGCAGATTGCTTTAGATACCATCTGAGGTTTAATTTGAACACTGTTCATATATTTTCTCCAGAATTGCTAAAGATGCTTAACATTTAAATTCAACCCTAAATAGACCACCTCAAGAATTCATGTAACTAGCTACATTTTTGATATTTTCACTTTCTGTCATACAAGGCGACAGGACTGAGTATAGACGAATCTAGTTTCACAGGGGAAATAGAACCACGGAACAAGGAGATAGAAATCCAGCCAGCTTTACTAGTTGCCAATTTGAGTGGACGCAAGAACATTGCATTCATGGGTACATTGGTCAGAACTGGCCATGGAAAGGTAGGTAGCAGTTGTTTTTTCATAACTTATTCTGCCCTCCATCAGCTTGTAACTACTTCTTTTCTTTCATTTAAACAAAAAAAACCAAAACAACCTATGGCTGTATGGGTTTTGAAAACAAAGCAGTAGCTGTTTGATCAGGGACTTACACACTTGAATTTTGGACAAAGACCCTTTTTCAGGCCTTTTCTTCCATTCACGTGAAGTACCTATTATATACTCACAATCAAAAGTAAGAATACACGTAAATCACAACCTATAGCAAAAAGCCAACGTGACGAAAGGAGATGAAAATTGTTTTTTTTCAAACGTGATGGAGTTTATTTTCAATTAAGACCACAGAAAAAGAATTTCTGGAACTTGAATCTGGGGTCTGAAATCCCACATTTTGTGGAGGAGGGTCAAAACACAAAATCAGAATCAGCGTCCATGAGTGAGTCCCAACTAAATGATGACAAATTTTGGTTGCTAGCCTTCTCCCTCGCATTCAAAGCTGTACGGGTAGTCACACTTAAAACCAGTATCTTGTGTGTCCTGGGACATCATTGGGCGTGAAGTTGAAGCTATGGTTCCGTCACCACAAAACCAGCACCAACTAATTCAAGCGTTGACACAGGCATGGAACAACATTCCACAGCTGCAACTAGTAACTCTGATTAACTCGATGCAGAGCAGATGCACCACTGTGATCAATGCCACAAGTGGACACAAGATACTAGTTTCAAATGTGACTTGACTTTTACAGCAATGTATGCGAAGGAGAAGGCTCGCAACCAAGATTCGTCATCTTTTAGTTGGGACTCACTCATGGACGCTGATTCTGATTTTGTGTTTTGACCCTCCTCCACAAAATGTGGGATTTCCAACCCCAGATTCAAGTCCCAGAAGTTCTTTTTCTGTGATCTTAATTGAAAATAATCTCCACGTTTGAAAAAAACAATTTTCATCTCCTTTTGTCACGTTGGCTTTTTGCTATGGCTTGTGATTGACGTGTATACTTACTTTTGATCGTGAGTATATAAGAACATAACTTTATAATCCATAATGAAAAATTGGCTTGGTCAAAGTAGACACAGAATAAAGATAATAATAGCAAATGGTACAAAGCTTAGCAAAACAAATGTTGACAGCACACTTCACACTCACCCAGACAAACATAAAGAAAAAGTTCCATGAGGTGAGGAATTGACTGATTGTTTTTCCATTCTAGTCTGTCTCTCAGAAACTCCTATGAGAGATTACCATTTCAGAGCTTCATATTTCATTTTTGGTTTCAGGGTGTGGTGATTGGCACAGGGCAGGACTCGGAGTTTGGAGAAATTTTCAAAATGATGCAAGCAGTGGAGGTAATGGGATTACAAGTCATGCTGAAATTGTTCATTACCATCATGCTGAAAGAAAAGATTGCTAAATGCTTGAAAAGTGTTTCAAGGTCTAAGCTTTAAAAGGACAAAGAATATTATATACTGACAACAGGATTTTGTTCCTTATCTCTAATATGGCAGTATGTTAGTACAGATTCTTTGTGTCAGATTATACTCACATAGTTTGACCATTAAATACACAGTTCTCATGTCATAATGGAGAAAGTGACTTTCCTTGAAATCTGTGCACCTCTTTGAGGATGGGGGCGAGTTGATACATATCTTACTAAGTGTACAAGTAATTATATGTGAATATCACAGTCATTATTATCCGACTAGTTGCTATGCCCTTTGATAGGCTAGACATGTATCAATCATTGTAGAACATAAAGAAGGATTTATATTTCCTACATGATGCACTGTTCTTTTTTCACCAGGACAGTACATTTATTTTGCAGGTATGAGGATAGCACATGATAAACAACAAGCTGCAACATTTAAAATTACTCCCCGATTTTGCTTTATATTTATCTCAGGCCCCAAAAACACCGCTTCAAAAGAGCATGGACACACTGGGCAAGCAGCTGTCCTTCTATTCATTCATAGTGATCGGCATTATTGTCATGATTGGATGGATACAAGGTAGAAAGATTTTGGATATGTTCACCATAGGTGTCAGGTAAGGACCTTTGATATCCCTGCAAACATTCTTTGGTTATTCATTCCTTCTCCCTCATTTGCTTGTTTTCAGTTCAATGTTTTATCCTTGATCCTGTCTATTTCTTACCTGTTTGTTGTATTTTATGTGTAATTTCTTATTACCCTCCTGAAACTGAATGTTACCTGTAATGTTTGAAGTTCATTTAATTCCTGACCTTCAGTTACACTTTACTTTTGTGGTGTATCATGTGTAGTTTGGCAGTAGCAGCTATACCAGAAGGTCTGCCCATTGTGGTGACTGTAACACTGGCAATTGGGGTGATGCGCATGGCAAAACGGAAGGCCATTATCAAGAAGCTTCCTGTGGTGGAGACTCTAGGTAAGGATATTAAAGTATTTGTACCCAACACAATACCAATTCATATGCTTATAAATGATATACGGTAAACATTTAGGAACAGTATTCCTGGAATAGCCATGCTTTACCAGTGCTTCCCTCTTTGGTTTTCCACATGGGAGACAGGTTAGCCAAAGATATCATGCCCTTTTTTTCACTCACAGCAGCTATAGACCTCTTGTTAATTTCAGTTTTGTCAGCCAAGGACAATCAATAAGGTTGTTTTATGAAATTGGAAACAGTATTCACATAACCCAAGGATCTTTAAAAAGCAGAATTGCATGCAATTATTAGATTTATTTCCTAATGTTCTGAGCCAACTCTCATTTTTACTATCTCCTTTGATGGTTGTCTTTATTGTTATGGTCTAACTGTGAGGGTGTCATGCCAAACATTTTGGTCCTGCCAAACATTTTAAGGCTCTGATCTAAAAGAATATTTGATATATTTCATTAATAAATTGATTAGAGTAAAAGAGGAGCTCTTTAATTTCTGTTTTAGAATGTAATATCAGTATATGCTGCCTTGAACTCATGTTCATTTTCTCCCTATCTTTTCTCTCCCAGGCTGTGTAGATGTAATATGCTGTGATAAAACAGGCACACTTACTAAGAATGAGATGACAGTGACTCACATCATCACCTCAGAGCACCATCATGCTGAGGTATGTCCCATACATAAAAGATAAAATCTACCTCTATTTGCCTAATAGGAAATTTTCTTTACATGCCCATTCAGTGTAATATATTTCATCCATGATAAATATATCTACAACAGCACACAATACATACACCACCCACCTGTTGCAAACAGACTCCAGTATAAAGTCGCTGCTTGTCATTGTAGTGCAATGCACTGGTCTCCTGTGGCTCGAAAGCCACTCCAGCCACTCATTAGAATGTGGAAATGAGAGTTATGTACCCTTTCCTAAGAATACTGCACCACAAACCACAGGACCCACAAGTTAAATCCACACACTCAGACTTGAGTCTAATCTAGTGTCAGCACATATAGAGAGATGAAAATTTATTTGGAAATTAGATGGATCTAGATTTTGGGATTACTTAATGAATCCCATCTTGATGAATACTCCAACATGCTTCCCAGGAGCTTGATCAGTAATTAAATCATTTGAATTTTATATCATTTTGGAATGATGTAATTCCATCACACCCAAACTGAAATGACATTATGTTTGACTGCAAGAGACTGGGCTAGAAAATATCTTGTTATAACATTGAATTTGAATTTTGATTCACTAACTTTGTAACAAAGTATTAGAATCACATCCCTTGTGCACTAGTCGTGCTGATCCTTGGAATACCAAAACCTGAAGGAATAAGAGGATGTGAAACTGTTCAGTGTCTGCCATTTGAAGAAATGCAGCTGAAATGAGGAGACAGTTTGCTATTGAACTCATGTACATCTTTGCATACTATATTCATGTCCACCCAAGACAGAGATCTCCAGACACATTTCACATGTGCTAAATAGCTCAATAAATTATATGGGAGACATTAACATATATCTTAGAGACCTCCCATAGTACTAAACACTTTATTGAGACTGATTTGTTAACTTCCACTGAAGCGGAATTGGACTACATATGGAATTTTTTTTCTATCCTTTTAGCTGACAGGAGTTGGGTACAACAGTCCAGGAGAAGTCAAGATTCTCCGCACTCCATCGCTGTCAGATTTTCAAGATGCTATGAAATCTTTCAAAAAAGTTATTGAAGTGAGTTGAAATATGTTGAAGCAATAAGAAGGATCTTAATATTTGAGATGTTTCGAGTTAATGTTTGAGTCATAAACCATTTACTTCATCTACATATTGGTTTTTATTGTTGTGCTTTATCCTAAAGAGCCTACCTTGAAAGTGATTAGAATGTTATAGTGAGTTTCAGAGAAAGTTGTCCGAATAAGTTATCTATGTAACTGTGTCATAAGATGGCAGAGAAAAATGTGTGTCTGTCATTTTGTTTTGTTTTCAGATTGGATGTGTATGCAATAATGCAGAGATCTCCGACAACACTTTGCTAGGGTCTCCAACAGAAGGAGCACTGATAGCAGCTGCAAAGAAGGTTTGTGAATCAGAACTCAAAAGACAATAACTTAATATTATGGCAATTTAGCCTCCTGTTGTTTACAGTACTATGCACCATTGTTTTCCTCAAAATGACAATAGAGAGATTCTAAGTACACATTTTGAGCCTGCAGCTTGCAAAGTGAAAGGAGGTGTTCAGCTTATCCACAACAGCCTGCTTTTTCTGTCTTACCTCTAGACCTTATAGAAGCACACAGATTGGTGACAGCAGGACTCCCAAACCTGTTTCCCTATTTGTTTTGTCAGATACACAGAGAGATACCATCAGAGGACTTAAAATTAGTGGATAGGTGGATTACTAGAAGATATTGTGTCCACAGTATATTGATAAGATTTAAATTCATTCTGATTTTTAACTTTCAAAACAAACCACTTGGTAATTTGAGCAAAAGACTGGGATTCACTTTTCTAGCCTCAGTATTTGTGATTTTTTTGGACAATAAGTGTGGAAAGTCGTTCTTTGTGCCTGAGGCATATCGCCCAGTTTAGTCTCTTTCAGCTATGAATAATTTGTTTTTCAGCTGAAACTACCAGATGTTAGGCAGCTGTATGTCAGAATGCAGGAGTGGCCTTTCTCCAGTGACACCAAGACGATGATGGTCAAGTGTCATGCAGAGATTGATGAGGTGAGTTCTGTGTGAAATGACATTAAAGTAGTCAGATTAGGAGTAGTTATAAAAAAATATGAAACAAACTTTATATTTTCAGTTTATACTGATAAACAAAGCATATCACTATGTTCCACCACTCTTCTCTCCCCGTAGACTATAAGTTTTTAAAAATTACTGATGTTTTATTTGAAAACTTAATAATTATGTATAGTCACATTACTATATTAGAAATGGCCTGGATCAGAAGTGGTCTGATCTCTGCTTTGTGGTATGGGTACCAGATTTTGAATGATGTTTAAATACAGTATGAGGTCTCAGTATACCAGCCCTATGTCTTGGCAAAATCCCAGTAATGGTGAATGAAAAAGACTTATGCACCATGAGTATCAAAACTGAGATGACCTTTAAGCAGTCGGAAATGTGTAGATAGAAAATGTTCTACCCCAACAGTGAGTCAGCAGAAGATCTTCGGATCTAGCAAGTGTTTCAGCCATTTGACTTCCTTAAACTCTAAAGGGCTGGGCCATTCTTGAGTCATGACACCCAAGTGTGTTCACTTTTTTTTGTGTGCCTTGAGATCCACAATCTTCAGTTTCTTAACTCCATGCTGGGTGTCCTCTCTACCACTGAGAAGCCATAATTAAATTAGTGCATTTTCCTGACCTACATGTCCAAGAGCCATTCGAACCAGAATTGTTATCTGTCTTCTGAAGAAAACCAAGAATATAGGACATGAATGCCTAAAGAGACCCTGAGATTTCCAAGCTGCATGGGAAGCAATTACTGCTCATTTGCATCCAAGAGTTTGGTTGAGCTGACAATAGTGTGAATGCTGTGTGGTACCAAGGCATCTGCAGTGTAACCACAACTGAATTCAAACTCACAGCAGTTAAATCTTGTGTGAAATGTGTTAACCTTTCAACCACACTCTGCAATGTTGTTTTGCTGCGCAACTTCAAGAGTATAAGGTATATTGGATGATGATCAGTAATTTCATTATATCCTCTCTATTTTCATTCAACAGAACCACATCGTTTTCTTCCTGAAGGGGGCACTAGAGCGAGTATTAAGACAGTGTACTTCATATTATGATAATGGTGCAGCATTACCTCTCAAAGACAAGGACCGAGATTGTTATCTAGAAGACGGACACACATTGGGACAAAGGGGCCTCAGGGGTAAGGAAGTTGAAATACACTCTTATACACAAGTACAGTCGACTCCGCTTAATCGCCTTTTCCGCTTTATCGCCTCGTTTCCCAGGGAACCTCTCACTCCGGATAATCGACCAATCTTCAGCACCTATGAATTCAAAGATCAGCGGTTGAAGGGTTACAGTTGACAAACAAACAATGTACACAGACGGTTTAACTGCGCGACGGATGGCAGACCGGTTGACTGAGTGACAGCTGCCACCCCGAAATAGGTGTGATAAGCCTTTCCTCTCCACCTCCCCCTCCCCTTGTCCCCCTTCGTCCCACGCTACGCATCACCGCCTTCGCCCGTCCGATATGCTACTGCGCCGAAAGCCGTGGTATAGTCTCCTCCCCCCACGCCTTGATTGCGCCTGTCTGGTGGATTTCGGTTAGATCAGAGAACGTGTCATGTGGATGAACGGTCTACCCCGACCATGCCATCCTACTCCTTATTGTCTGCTGGGCTACTGCGAGGTGGCCAATGAGAGAGACCGCGGAGATCAAACATTTTGTGCTCTACAACACCGTCAAACTCGAGTTTGTCCTGAGTCTGGCGACAAGAAGGTGTCAATGCACGATATCAAACCACGACATCAAAGAAATTTAATCTCCTTACCAAAAATATGGCCGAAATTACTTCCTCCGCTTAATCGCCGCTCCGCTTAATCGACCACTTTTTCCGTGATCCCGAGGATGGGCGATTAAGCGGAGTCGACTGTATTTATTTACTTCTAAAGTTTTTCAGTATCATGAATGTATGGCATATGAATTCATACATACTTGCATATTATTGTAATGAATATAAATGTGAAATGAAGTCGGTAACATTATTATTGCCTGTCACCACTGTGCAGTGCCCTGATTGCCCCATATAAAAATATGAGCCAAAAAATGGCCTGAAATTATCTCTCAAATCCAGTGGCAGCTGGGAAGTTAGTGATCAACTGCCAGATGGACAGCAGACACAAACTGTAAAGTAATAGTCAAGGGAAGGCTAAAAATTACCTTCAAATCATATGCTTCCCTTTTTTTTATGTTCACAAAATATAGTTCAAAATTCAAAGGTTGAAAACATCTGTTAGGTTTCAGTTCTCTGTACAATTTTTCACAAAAGTGGTCTTCAGTCATTCTCTTGTTGCTTTTGCCTTTAGAAATTAACTTTTCACAGCGTTTCATTTGTTGTCCATATTTTTCAAACTAATTTTCAATCTGTCGGATGGAAAGACTTGTTCTGACTTTACGAGATTTGAGGCATACTTCAATTTCAGTCATGCAGAATTAAAACTTTTCAATAGAAATGAAAAGGATCTGCTTGTTTCTTCCAGTGCTGGGTATGGCTTATGGCAAGGACCCAAGAAGTTTGATATTTGTAGGCATGGTGGGCATTATTGACCCACCTAGGGAAGGGGTGAGAGATGCCATCCAGACTCTGATGGGGATGGATGTTGGTGTGAAGATGCTGACAGGAGATGGAGAGGATACAGCCAAAGCTGTGGGTAAGTCATCTTGTTTTTGAATTTAGAAAGATTAGATCATATGTGGTAGCATATACATGTAAATTCTTTGATTCAGCACTGTTCACATGCCTCTCTTACTCTCTCCTTACAGACTACAATAATATTTATCTGTACATTCAGCCATTTGATGATGTAGTTAGTTCTTGAAGTAATTAAATATTCTCTCATTCATTCACCCTCCTGTCTTCCTTCTAGTTACCTGTCCACCAAGCAATCATTCTGTTCATACCTCAGTAGTACACTTGCTGTTTAATTGATCCATCCATCCATCCACCTATCCATCCAACCATCCATCCCTCTCTCTCTAGTCTGTCACAACCTTGTTATCTTCCTGCATTTATCACAGTCCTTCATACATGTTCACAAATGATGTTTCATTACACAGCTTATTTAACCTTTACCAACTCTTCATCATGCATTTGTCCATCCATCTCAGCTGCCAGGATAGGTCTGTATGCTGAGGGTGTCAGGACTATGTCTGGGGATACCCTTGAAGAGCTGGAGATTGAAGAACTGTCCAGAGTCATTGAAAACATTGGCATCTTCTATCGTGTCACACCAAGACATAAGCTTAAAATTGTCAAGGTACTTTCAAGAGTCTGTCTGATCAGTACATTTTTATGAGTTATTGATTTTGTTGTATTGTGATAATGATACTGGATCATGAGGAATCAGTAACATACATCAAAGTCAAAGGACCCAGACAGAAAATCCACAAAAGCCGTGCAGGATCATGCATAGAGGTATATAAGAGACAGGGTGAAATCTAGTGTCAAACAAAACTGGTTCTACCACAAATGATAGTTGTCTGTATCACAGCCTATGGAAATGGATAGTCACTCTCATTAAACAAGTTTTGAAAAGTGAATTTCATATTTAAAGTTCCCTCTCTATCTGTTGCATGTTTTATTTTATCTTGCATATGCAAGTACACTTCCTTTGTTTGCAATGAGAGACATGTAATGTTAGGACAGTAACTTCAGACATATTTTTGACAGGCTCTGCAAGCTTCCAAACATGTGGTTGGTATGACTGGTGATGGGGTCAATGATGCAGTTGCCCTCAAGACTGCTGATATTGGTATCTCCATGGGTCAGACTGGCACAGATGTCTCCAAGGAGGCTTCAGACATGATATTAGTTGATGATGATCTCAGTACTATCCTGTGAGTGTCTGTCAGAATGTGCATGTGTATGATGGCCTGCATTTTTCATCTGTTTTGAAATAAAAGATGTTATAATATCTAGATGCTCAAAACCTTTTCTTATTACGCATAATTTGCAATTCCCATTTAACTGACCTAACTCGACTAATTTTTAGGGATTGCCAAAGTTTTTTGGAATAACATTTATTTCATGTCTGGAGTAGTCATAATAGTGTGTTCAGTTGTATTTGGTTTACACTGATAAACCACTTTCAAAAAGAATACTTCCAAAGATCTTGATAGATTTAAAACATGCAATATGAATTTATAGAATATGTATATGAAATGGAATTACGTGTGTGTACTGATATGGACCATATCCCTTCTGTGTCTCATGGCGATTGTATGAAAACCAAAGTGTAGACAAAGTAAAAATGAAGCACTTTTTAACAGAAGCAGAGGAAGTACTTGGGAACAAGCATCAGTTGATGTTTACTCATTTCCCAGCTTCTGTGTGGAAATCAGCGAGCTTTCCTATTATTGTTTCTGAATCTCATTAGCTTGAGTCATCCAACTCTGTTTATGAGACATTAGACATTAGTTATCCATGTTTTATAGTCTAAAGACATTGAATACATCTTTTTACATTTAAGTTTAACTAACACTGAGCAAGAGACAATCCATGATTTTCAACAAGATGAATATGTGTACTCTGCAGGGCAGCAATTGAGGAGGGCAAAAGCATTTTCCATAATATCAAGAACTTTGTAAGGTTTCAACTTAGCACGTAAGTCCACACATATGTAAAAGTTTATGTCTACTTTATGTGGTAAGGATTGGGGTTTGTTAATTTGGAATACGCTCTACTTGTAAATTTTTTTTTTTTTTTTTATGTTTATTAAAAATGAGTGAGTAAAAACAACTAAAATCATCAGAAAAAATCATGTAGCCAAATGTGGAATGAGCACAATAACAAGTTATTTGAACTGTACATTTGCCTCTTATTACTTAGCAAGAAAACCCCATAGATATGTTTTCTTGCATTTTTAAGCCATAAAAACCCTGTGAAGAATATCAACAGTCATGGACTGCAGTTTTCTTAACTGTTTTTCATGTAATCTGAAAGTCTTTGACTCACAATACTCTTCACATCTCATCTTGCTGCAGGAGTATAGCTGCCTTGTCTCTTGTGGCCATAGCAATGATGACCCGATTACCCAATCCTTTGAATGCCATGCAGATATTGTGGATTAACATCATTATGGATGGGCCACCTGCTCAAAGGTTTGACAGATGTTTGAGAACACTTAAGTTGTATTGCTTACACTTACGAACATGCCTTAAGATTATGAACTGAACTGATTTGCCAATAAAAATGGAAGCAAGGGCTGACTGGGTATAACTTCAGTGGAGTTGAAGAGATTCCCCTTTACCTGCATTCAATTTAATTTTAATCAAAAAGGAAAATTATGTTTGCAAGCCATTCAGTGATGTTGATTAAACGTAGTTGAACTTAATCAATACTTTATAAAGTCTCAGACGAGGACATGGCAGGTATTGGATGAGAACAGGTTTAATTTGTTAATAAGAAAAGGAAACAATAATAAAGAAGATTTTCTAATATAAGTCTCTCCTTTACCTTCCCCTCCACAATTTCTTGTGACCTTGGGCTTATGAAATTATATTGTTTTAGCCGCCTGTAACACCCTAGATGTGACCATAGAGATATCTCTACTATGAATGTTTCTGTTCCAGCCTTGGTGTAGAACCTGTTGACCATGATGTCCTGAGACAGCCGCCTCGCAAGGTCAGCGAGAACATCATTTCCCGCCAGCTGATCACCAATGTCCTCTTCTCTGCCTTCATCATCATCTGTGGTACAATGTGGGTCTTTCATGAAGAGGTTCGTTTTTATAAGGTCTTGTAGAAGAGCACTTATCTTTTAACACTTCAGCCAGCAGGTTTGTGCTGGTCACACTTGGTGAAAATATTGCATGTGATGTATGTTAATGTTTTAGACAGAAATTTGAAAGTTTGTGCTCATAGTAGCAACTGGCCTTCATGCTCATGCCTATATGGTGATTTAAAACAATCGAACCAAGGTGTCCATCATGACAACATAACTGTTGTCCACAAGTGGTGGTTAGGTTTAGCTTGACTGTAGTATTCAACATGCAAGTGAAGATACTAGAAAATGAAAGTTTATTACAAGCCATTTTCAGTGTTATGTATTGCACTGTTTATACATTTGTGTGGTTCAGAGGTCCTTTGTGGGGCAGAAAAATGAAGTATTGTACAGTACAGTTAGATGTTGGTAACTTGTATTCTGAGTTACTAGTCCTTAAGTTTGAGTTTGTAAGATGTTTGTGACTAAAATTTGATGAAGGAAAAACAGAAGTTTGATAACATTTGAGGAAGGAAATAAGAAGTTCAGGACCAGAGCAAAATAATGAGCACAGGCTTTTTCAGACTCTCTGAGATTTGAAATTTTGAGGTCTTTCTGTATCTTTGCAGAGATATTGATGACTATACCTTTGCCATGCCTGTGTTTATATTCCAGATGGAGGATGGAAAGATCACGCCTAGAGATACTACCATGACTTTCACTTGTTTTGTTTTGTTTGACATGTTCAACGCTCTTAGCTGCCGATCAAGTGTAAGTGGTGACATTATAAACATTTTGGTTGGTTCTGTTTTCAACATCAAGAGGCTTTGGCTTAGCATTGCTATCAGTGTTCTAGCTGGATAGAAGGGAACATCTGAAATGACCCACTACACAACCTGAATTATAACTTACAGCATAAATGACACAGGTGTAAGCCTGAATATAGCCACAAGTATACACTGAAGAAGATCTGTTTTCTTCAAGCGGTAATTATTATTGTATGGTCAAGAATAGAACTTGAAGAAAGCAGACTTTAGAACTGTCAAGATCATTTAGAAACTATGCTCTCCCCTTTTTTAAAATTTTGTCTTGTTTTCCTTCTTCAGAGCAAATCAGTATTCCAAATCGGCCTGCTTTCAAACAAAATGTTCTTATATGCTGTGGGTGGATCCATTATTGGGCAGCTGCTGGTTATCTACTTCCCTCCTTTGCAGAAAATATTCCAAACCGAGGCTTTGTATGCTTCAGGTAAGTACAGTGGTTAGAGTAGATATTGGTAGTATAAAAGTTATTAGGTTGATATCCTTTGAGTGGCCATGAAGGGGCTCATTCTTTCTCATCTGAATAAGATATTTCTAGGAGAAGATCAGAGTGATTATCTCCACTCTTGGTGAAATTGAGATAAGCCCATCTCATGTCATGTACAACTTGACTCCATTCATGTGTGTCGTAAACTACGTCACCAGTGACCCTACATTCTTATGAGATCACAGTGCCTTACAGTGCGTGCATCAGTCCAAACCCTAGCGGGGGTAGTTCATCAAGCAAAAATACTGATGGGAACTTGGCATGTTATCACTATGAACTTAACAGAATGAAGGGAAAGGGCTCTCTCTCAGAGGGATATAATGAGAATTAAACTTTAGAAAATAGAAAGCTTCTGTAATATTACTATGTGTTTGATACTTTTATAATTGAGGTAACAGTATCATAAGATCACCACCTATTAGAGAAAGAATGCATCCTTGGATCTTTGGTATATAATTTTGCATGCAGAATTTATTAAATTAGAAAAGGCCAGTGCACACACTATAATGCATTGTATACTACTCAGGGATGGCCATTTTCGCCTTAATTTGTGGTGCATTCCAGTGTGGGTCCACATGCATCAAGTTGTAATTGTTTCTCTGTTATTATGTAATGTAATTTTAATATATAATAATTTATTTATATAAGATAGGAGTTCACTACAAAAGTGCTCTAAGATGTGCATAATTATACTGCAAGATTTATACAGAATGCATGAAAAAAAGAAAACAAAACAAAAATACAGCAGAATTGATAGAAAAGCCTTTTCAGCTAAAGATAGTCTGACCGTGGGTGTTTCAAGGAGTTTGGCATGAACTGACTTCAGTGTTGCCATGTTGCACTGTACTGTACAAATGCACTGTACAAATTCATTGTCCACTAATGACACTCCCATGTATAGAATGGACAATTATTATCTAGTCTTGTATCTGTGTTGCGCTGTACTGTACAAATTCACTGTCCACTAATGACACTCCCATGTATAGAATGGACAATTATTATCTAGTCTTGTATCTATGTTGTTTTTGTTACAGATTTTGCCCTGCTGATTTCACTCACTTCCACTGTATTCATTCTGTCAGAAGTGAGGAAGATTTTCATTCGTCGCCAGGAACAGCGTTTGTTACATCTACGAGAGAGTTTCTTTTATCCTGGGAATATGGTATAGCATTTGCACGTTTTCTGTTGAGTTCTGTATAAATCAATTGTTTTCACATTTTGAAAATGTTTTTGTAAGAGGTTTTCCTATAGTTGTTTGCACTGTGAAAAAAAACTTTTTAACTGCAGCTGTTTACTTTATGATGCAGACTTGCAGAATTGTTAAAAATAATGCAGTGCTAAGGGCACTGTTGATATCACAAGCACTGTGTATTGTTTGTAATGGAGTCAAAATAGTACTCTGGCCAAAGCATTTCGAATTTGAGATTTAAACCTATAAGAACAATTCGTGTGGAGTGGCAAAATATCTAATTCTCTGTGGTTAACATTTGTGTACATTATTGATTGGGAGCCCCTTTCACTAAGGTTTTCAACAATGAAAACTGACAATAAAGAGTGATAGGATGATATGGCACCACTCTAAACTCTTGTTATTTTGTAGGTAAACAAAGCCACAGATACTGGCTATGCCCTGCCATTAAATTTTTTAACATAGCCATTTAATTCAGATGCTGGAATGTTGTTACTTTGCCTTGCTTTTTTTTTTTTTGGGAGACACACCTACTCTTGTCATGATTCAGATATTTAATCCTGAGCATGCATGAAAATATTTATATCAGTCACAATTTTTATATCAGTACATTACTAGAGACTCGCACCTTTTTCAAGAGAACCCACATACTTCTGCAGGTAGGTTGTTAAAACCAGGAAGACAGGGAAACCTCTTTGTTATGTTTATAGATTTGCACAGCTTGGCTGTGAAAATGCAGGTTTTTCTTTCTTTCTTGTTGAAAGACCTAGATTAGGGTTTTTGTCTAAAGATTTTTTGCAGAAGTCTACAGACAGGTCAGTAGTGGGAACTTTTTTTAAAGCCCAATTACAAGAAATGACACTTCGATAGCACCTTATCATGTAAAAAATGATGATCGTAATGAGAATTATGTATCCAGGCATTGCCATGACCTCACAATATTATTGCCTTAGCAAGCCTGATCATTCAAAGACATTCTCAGCTCCCTGGGGAGGATATAGTGTTGCAGGTAATAATCCCTAGCATTCTGACATTATCTTTCACTTCCTATAGCTAGATACTCACTTTACAGATGGGTTGACTGAGGAATATGTGAATGAAATGCTTTCCCAAGGCACTTACCACATGACTGTGGCCAGGAATTGAACACAAGACCTATAGAACTTGAGTCCAGTGCCATAACCTTTGGCAACACTGCTCCATAAGCAAGCACTAAGTGCTTTACATCCATAGACAGGCTTTGCCATTATACCTGGACTCATTTGAGAGACTATGCAATTACACATTATGATACTATCCAAACACATGCACACACCACATACAAAAGTAGCTGTCTTCTATCAGTTAAAATGTATTTTGGAATTTAACTTAATAGGTACTAGAGGTTTTAATCTCAGTCAATGTATACTTTGTTGTTCACCAAACCAAGGATTACTTTCCAATTCTTATCTGTGAAATATGAAAGGGAGATGTTAATAGAAGAGATACAGTATTACTTTTGTTTTCTATCTTGACTTCGTGCAAGTTTTGGCCTGATTTGTAGTGTTGAAAGCTTTCATCAAGTGTATTCAGGCTTATAGTATGGTGCAACTATCAGGCAAGAAGTGATTTAGTATGACACTTAGCACAGATGTAGTTTAGTCAGAATGGAGAGATGGTAGAAAAGTTGAGTACATGTGAGAGTGTACTCACAGCCTTCGATTTGGTTAATGTCAGTATTTCAGATGTAAGTATCTCAAGAGACATTTTGTACATTTATTTATATGTATATAAGGCAGATGTGATATATCGTTACTCTATGAAGTGATCTGACAACATGGAAGAGGGGACCCTCTGAGAAGAGGATTGTAATGGTGATTAGAACCTCTCTCCGCATTGGTTTAAATGGATATGTATGGTAATAGCAACCCACTTTGGTAAGTATTTGACAGCAGCCATTGTGATGATGAAATTTATAAGTGAAAGGAATGTGACAGAAGATCACTACCAGAAGTGAAAAAATGTCTTCCTGGGAAAGCAAAAGCATACTAATAGAATAGCACTGAATAGCCAGTACACAAATACTGCAGGCAGTGTCACTAATTTTACTGTTGCCCCTTTCTCATCCTGTTTTTGTAAATGATTTTCGTTAATGGAATGCTTCATTTTCTTGCTTGTTGTATGTTTTATACCTGCCTTCCCTGAAACCACAATAACTCTCAGCGATGGAGGATAGGAATTTCTTGCTTTCAAGAACAAACATAGACCAGCATGAGATAAATCGCAGTTCTCCAAGATAGATCTGCTGCCTTGTACATTACAGAGATTAGTGACCATGTCACAAGTGGGAAGTTTCTCACATGATGCTCAGTTTTCAATGAAGTGCTTTGATGTAGATTGGTAATTTGTTTTCAGTGGCAGTGGTATATTAATAATAACCTTTAGACTCATGTTCAAACCTGCCAAGATTATATGAATGATAGCCAAAGCAGTCATGACTTTACACTTTCTGTATTCCTTTTGAGAGGCATTATACTGCTTCAAAGCCATGTTAAGTCCTTCAGACAGCTGAAATTCTTGCGTCACATGAGGTAGGTACATGCACTTGCAAAATGATAATAATTTAATGGTAGATACTGTATATTTTGAAGCGGTTATGATCTTGGCCTGATATGTGTATTGTATTTGAAATTGTATGTCTTTGAGAAGTTTTTAGACTGAGAGGTTTGTAAATTTTCATGTAATGCTCCAGCATATTTTATCTTCATAATGTTACTGCTGTTGGGTTCTTTCAAGGCTGGTTGTGCAGGATTCATATATCATGGTTATACTTTTCCATATGTATATTTCTATTATATCGAAGACATTACACCACACCCTGATTTTGTCATTCACCTACTTATTCTAGAAGACACTCATAAATGACAGTCTCTTCAAGGTGTGTTGAAATAAGGAAAAAGATACTCTTTATATAATGATATGACTGTGCATATGTATTTCTTTTCCATCATTGCATCTCATTTGCTTGTAAATCTTGAGTGTCCTTGCTTTTTTGGCGTAAAATTATGAGTTATGAGAAGATGAAAATTTCAGTAATTCCAGATTTTGAATCACAAGAAAATTTTAAATGTGGAAGAAAAATGATATTTAATTTCTTCAGGAACTGTTTCATGACAGATGTTTAGTTTGACATTTATTTGTGTTTTTGTTTTGTTCAGTGTTTGTGATGTCACCTTCTTGCAGATAGTCAAGTTTGATTTGTCTTTTTTTTTTTTGTTCGTATTAAACTACTTGGTAATAGATGTGAATAACTCAACTACCAAATGAAGTATGTTGCCAGTAAATAACCCTAACAGTGTAACTTTACTGACTTGAGCGGTTACTCCGATGGCATCAGACGATGTTTTTACATGGTTTTTGTTTGCTTATATATTCAAAATAATAATTTGGAGATGGACCAATTGTTCAATTCTGAATGGTTGAGGTGGTGGGAGGTTTATTTGGCAGTGAAATGTTTGATATGCAGAGTTTTGTGGAAGAAAACAGTGGTATGGTATTGTGGAATCTTTGTGAGGATTTTTTTATTTATCAAGATAAATAAACTGTTGGTCAGTGGACTGCATGAAGTATTTATAGTCATGTCATTTGTTAAAACTGAAATGGTAAGAATCAAAAGATTAAATATTCTTTGGTTTTTTTTTAAATTCAGTTTTGCTCAATCATGAAACAATGTACAGAGTTGTGGTGATAAGGTTGCTCAGACTGCCAGCTGCAGATCATTCCCTAGTCATGTCAGAGCTGATGCTGGCTTTATTCAGTTGACATATTTTTTCAAGCTATTCTTAGTACTTAAGTCAGTTTTTCAAAAGTTTCAGATTTGGAAGTTTCATGCCATTACTGTAAATATGACGATGATAATAATAAAATGTAAATCATTCTCATATCACACCTCTAAACATGGACAAAGTCACAATATCAATCAATTTATTTAAGAATAGAAAAGCACTACCAAGTTTTTGTTAATTTTTTCCTGGGAAAAACTTCTCTGGATAATGAGGCTGCCATCTAGAGATATTTGACAGGGTCTGCTGCTTAACAGGAGGTGAAGCCCCAGTTGGTACTTATTTTCATTAAAGCCTACCCTCACTATGCAATACATATAGCTAATACAGTAGATTAAGAGCACAAGAAAAAGATGTGAGAAAATAATAATATTTTCTGAGTTAAAATGGCAAAAACAAATGTAGATTTGGAGGTTAAAATTGACTTCTCTTTCCATTAATGCGGAAGGGTTAATATATTTCTCTCACACTTGGCCACTGTTTTGTTGTATAGGCAAGGCAACATTGCACTTCTTTGTTGGTGACAAAATGAGTTGTCAGTGATTTATTTAAATTGGCCTTGCTAAATTTTGTGAAGAAAACTAATGACAGTGAAAATTATCTTCAGATGTAGTCATTATTATGGTTTTCTATAGTATACTGTATGTTCGTTAGCATAAAAGTGGCCTCCTCAGTACCAGTATCCAAGTTGATTGAACTTGGTGAACTCATGATAATGATAGTCTGTCCCTGCAGAAAACTGCATTTTAGCCCCCTAAAAGTTGCACCAAGAATTGCAAAATTTGCATTCAAAAAGGGGTAAAATTGATGAAACTTTGCAAAAACAGCTTTGTACTTTTGTTTTATTTCATGTCACATTTATATTCTCTTACCTGTGTGGAACTTCATACTCTTTAAATTACTTTCTATGCCAGTGATGCATTCCCTATTTTGGGTTTCACAAAGTCTTTAATTGCACATCCTGGTAAGCCAAAATTTCTCATCTGTCACATCTTTTTTTTTTTCCCTAATCACACATACTTCATTGGTTCACTCAGGTCTCATCATTATTTAGAAGTTTGAACTGGTCATTTCATTTAGTCTAGATCAAAGAGTGAACTGTCTTTTGGCTCATTAAATACATGACCTTTTGTTTTCATTTGTGATTAGCATCTGCCACACATGGTGAGCATAGGCAATCAGAAAAGTGACCTCTAAAACACTGCCTGCCATGTTATCTGTACAGTGCTGGGAACATTAGCTACCTTCATGATTGGATAAACAGATATATTGAAACCAGTTGTAGATTTCAACTTACCACATGAGATATTATTTTAAAGTTCATCACGAATATTTTTCTTGGTGTCAAATGCAAAGAGTCAGAGACATTTGTCATGCTCTTCAGCTAACCTTATAGATGCATTATCCATTCACAGAAAATCCAGATTACTTAAGAACATCTCATAATTTTCTCAGGAACTTCTCCACATAATAATATCAGTGCTGAAATATGACTTGCATGCAGGCTTGTGTGTCCTTGATGTCTCATTTCTCTTGCCACCAGCATGTCCATTTTCAAGCAAGCCATCATGCTTGCTAGCCTACGGCTCCCTCCCCTTTCC
Source organism: Ellobium chinense (assembly GCA_033807755.1). Taxonomy (NCBI): domain Eukaryota; kingdom Metazoa; phylum Mollusca; class Gastropoda; order Ellobiida; family Ellobiidae; genus Ellobium; species Ellobium chinense. The sequence goes on along the minus strand of JAWQUT010000013.1, from coordinate 3,660,108 downwards.
CAACCAGCATGTGGGTCATTTATGTTCATCGGTTTAGCAAATAGTGCAGTAATAATTTCGTGATCCACATTGTTTTATTTCAGCAAAAAAAAAAAATTAATTATGAATCAGTGTACGAAGCTCGAGTATGTGAACATATGCACTTGTGCGTGTATTTCTATTAACAGTTCCATTTGATATTTACCTGGAAAAACCAAGTTCTGAAATTATATTTGAAATTTCATTTCTGTTTTCAGTTCATTAGATTTTATGTGTAAGTCATCAGATATAATAAACATTCACTATCAGATAATTTCATTGCTTGAATGCAACACCCCAATAAAATGCCAAGATCCAAATTTTACAGAAACACAGAACTCTCATTTTCATAAACTTGCATCAAATAGAGGGATTCTTTGAAAGTAAACTCAGCTGGTGCGTGCAGTATATAATTGTATAATTGTACAATGTATAATTGATTTCAGTCGGTTAGTTAGAACTTATTGAGGTGCAGTCAAAAATAGAGTTTTATTGTGTTTTATTCTCTGACATTGCTTGATGTAAAGTCTGGCAGTGGCGTATTTCAGGAAAGGGCATTAGATTTTTCCATGGAACAAATACATACAGTATTCAGATATATTCTCCTGTTGATGATTTATGTCAAGAAATATTTTGCAGTTTCGCATCATATCACGATACTATTGAAGCTAGATATCGGAGGTTTTGACACAGCATGTGACATTATTGGCAGTCCCAAAGCCTCAAAAGCCCGAATTTCAGTAAAGCCTCAAAAGCCCAAATTTCAGTCAAAGTGGCATTTACTGAGGTATTGCTTCTTAGCAATGATTTTGTCTCGGCTGTCACCAAACTCATTTCATTTTCTTCATGGTAAAATTTGCAGATGCAGTGTTACAGGTGAGGGTAACAGCTAAACTGCTGTGTAATATTCTTATAGACTGAGCTTTAGTTGCAATATTATTGTGGTAGTAGTGATGCAGTATTTTAATTCTTAATAAGAAAAAAAATGAAAGAAAAACACATTTTTATCATGATTATAATATAATACAGGTCCTGTGATGTTGCAATAGAAGATTGCGTGTGCACAAGGCACACTATCCTTTCTGCCACGTTGCATGCCTAAATTTGGGGGTGTGTCAGATTCTCAGCTTTGTTTACGAATTTGCCAGATTTCCAGAATTTGACCATGCCTCTGACCATCAGCAAAAGCTCTTTGGAGAATTCCATGATATTGTCCTCATATCATGCATAATCATAAATCTTGAATTGCATCCGTCTACACCTGCCTGTTTTGACTTCCTTCATCTGCAGTATCCTGGGACACTGCCATCGAGAGCTTGGTTTTAGGACTAAGGGTAGGATTAGAAAAAGAAGCACACATCAGGGAGTTTCTAGAAAATGAGAAGGTTTAAGGACTGTCTCAAATTGCTTTTTCTTCTTTAAATCTACCCCTAACTCTGCCTCTAAACCTAAACAAAGTTCTAAGTGGGAATATTCTTAAATATTGCCTACAAAATTTGCTGGAATTTGCAAGTTCATCAAGAGTTCAGTGCAGTGTCATGTGCAAAAAGGAAGCCTCTATTATAGGTACTTTTATTAAAGAGTTCACATGTGCAGGTTATTCCAGGCAAAGAAGATTTGATCATATGTATCATTTATTTCTTTCAACAGTCAGGTCAATCCAGCAGGTACTGGTTTGCTAATATTATACGTTATTTGACTTATTACTGGCTTTAGTATTGTTATGTGGTTCATTTTGAGCATTTTTCTTTGTAATATTTGGTCTAGAATGCCATTTCAAAAGAAGTCACTCATGATGAGAATCCTTCAGTTATTGTGTCTTTTGAGGAGAAGTAGATACAGTCGACTCCGCTTAATCACCCATCCTCGGGATCACGGAGAAAGTGGTCGATTAAGCGGAGCGGCGATTAAGCGGAGGAAGTAATGTCGGCCATATTTTTGGTAAGGAGATTAAATTTCTTTGATGTCGTGGTTTGATATCGAGTATTTATACCTTCTTGTCGCCAGACTCAGGACAAACTCGAGTTTGATGGTGTTGTGTAGAGCACAAAATGTTTGATCTCCGCGGTCTCTCTCATTGGCCCCCTCGCAGTAGCCCAGCAGACAATAAGGAGTAGGATGACATGGTCGGGGTAGACCGTTCATCCACACGACACGTTCTCTGATCTAACCGAAATCCACCAGATAGGCGCAATCAAGTCGTGGGGGGAGGAGACTATACGACTTTCTGCGCATTAACATTATCGGAAGGGCAAAGGCGGTAATGCGTAGCGTGGGACGAAGGGGGACAAGGGGAGGTGGAGGTGGGGAGAAAAGGCTTATCACACCTATTTCGGGCCATCCGTCTTGCAGTTAAACCGTCTGTGTACATTGTTTGTTTGTCAGCTGTAACCCTTCAACCGCTGATCTTTGAATTCATGGGCGCTGAAGAGTGGTCGATTATCCGGAGTGAGAGGCGATTATCCGGTGACTTTTATATAGAAAAAATTCGGTTCCCTGGGAAACGAGGCGATTTGGCGGAAAGGGCGATTAAGCGGAGTCGACTGTATTTTTGTAAACTTTTCTTTCACAGTTTCTTGTTCATACCTAAGTTAGTCATTTGCAGCTTTCGCTGTTTTACACAGTCATTCAGCTATTATTAACACAAGGCTGAAAAGAAGTATGTTTTACATTACATTATATTGTGAGACGTTTGTGACTTTTTCATGTTTTTTTTTTTTTTGTCTTTTGTTGCCATCATTTTCCATGTGATATTATGGTGTTTCCTCTGTAAATGCATTTTAAATATTTCTGAAATTGCGGTACACAGTGTATACAAAGGGTACTGTTCAGCACATAAATCTTTTCATTTACATTCAATCATTACATTTGTAATGAAACCAAACAATCAGTTTTTGATTTGTGGTGGATGAACAATTGAGAAGATGCGTTATGTGATTCTGCCATCTTGTTTTCAGCAGTGACTAACTGATCTTCTTTTTCTCTTTGCAATACCATTACTACATATTTCAAAGAAGAGACAAGGGAGGGATGAAACAAGGTAAAGACTCTCAAAACATTTGGGGCCACTTGGAACCCATTAAGCATTCTGAATACTTTTTTAATTCACTTCCCTGGCCTGATTTTAAGTAGAGTGGTATCATCAATAGTTAGCACCTTTGAAAACTGCATGTTTCTGAGGCAGTGCATACTGATGGCTTGAAATCCTTGCTGTAAGAGCCTACCATGCAGGTTAAATCTATTAAGAGAAATGTGTTATCAAAGGTGATTACAAGTCATACATGTAACAGACAGACAGTTCTTTATCATCTTTTTCTTTTGTATAGCAAGATAAACTGTAAGCAAATGGAGACCTGATGAAGCAAATTACCAAATATTATACATTGTATTTAGTTGTCTTTGTTCGTAGCCTTGTCAGATACTAAGTCCTAGCGCTTAGGTGTGACTTCTCTTTCTTCAATGTTTCCTGCATGAAAAATGGACTCTGATGTTCAGTCCAGACTGACCATTGAGGCTGTTTCTGAAAACTGTTCCTGATATTTGTGACAGTGTAGGTTAGTTAAGGACTGAAGCTGTTACATTACTGACCTAAATAAAAAAAGTACATGTTTTATGTGGCAGCTTGCCACAGGAGGCTTTTAAGACAGGTAGATATGGGAAAATAGTTTACTGTGAGAGTCAAAGGGGAAGAGAGGAATGAGTGTCGGCAGTAGCAGTATGCCTTCCAGATCCCAGTGCCATGAAAATATTTGGCCACTGAAGCTGTTAGCCAGGCAAAAGGGCTCAGTTGCATCAATCTACATATCTTAAGCACGAAAACTGACGTCCATGTCAAAGGTGGAGGTGAAGAGGTGATTCATTTTTGAAGATTATTATGAATGCACCAGTGCGCTTCATATAGGGATTAATTCTCTGTCTTCCTGTGATATAAAACAGTGGCATCATAAAGCTGGAAATCTTTTTACTTCATTTTTGACCTATTTGTTCTGATGAGGGAGGGTGTCCTCTGAACAAATTTCATGATCATAAAATTCTTTAAACACAATGTTTCCTATTGACACAGCCAAGCACTTTGTTTTAATTTGAATATATCACATCAAACATATATGTGTTGCTAGATGTGGTCTGAAAAAGAAGTTGTGCAGTATTTCAAATAGAGAGACATTTGAATGTTGGTAGCATTTCAGGGGTGGTGTATTTTGTATGTTAAACACTGAGATTGTGGAGAGGAGGGGAGGGTGATATCATGCATATTTAGAAATATTTTATTTATTTCATTACAGGCATGAATCCATTGAATCCTTTGAAACTGCGGCTGAAGAATTTGAAACATTGCCCTTTAGATGATGCTGCAGCAAGCCCAATCAGAATGCAGATCATCTATATAGAAATGATTTTGCATGAAACATCCATCAAAATCGTGTTTTTAGCCTACTTAGAGACTTCACTAAATTATTTGAGAGACTCAGATTAAAGTAAGGATCCAGAAAACTATATCAGTAGTATGAGGGCCTGCAGCTGTTGCACTTCACAAGTGTAGACTGTCATAGATGCACAGCATAGCTTGGATTGATAAAAATTTTGTAAACGAAGATAATCTTAATTATAATTAACCATCCTTCCATTATAGCTTCAAGTTTATACTGATGATGTAGTAATAGTTTTTATTCAATTTCACAAGTTAATTTCATTTTGTAATGAAATCAAACAAGCATTTCAATACATTCTGAGTGTGAGATTTCATTTCCAAGGGTTTGTGCAGACATTATTCCTGTTTTAAGGTGAATATGTCCACTGCATTATATTAGCATCTGGGAATTGTTTGTATTAACATTTGCATCATATTTATATTTGTCATTGTTAATGCCATGATTAAATTGTTCAGAGTACTATATTTTGCACATGTGTTTAGTTTATTTCACTTGATATAATGCATGTGTGAATGAGCAGTGATGCAAACCCCATCCCTGTATTTTGTGTATTGTATAACAGTTGCATATCATACAACATAGTGCATTCAAACAACACATCAGTTTTTCAATATTCCAAGTCACATATGAATGATGAAGGACAACTGCTCCTGGACAGGTTACTGTATGAGCAGGATAGGTCTGAAGTAACAGAAAGCATTTGCTTTGCACTCTTCAAAATATAAACAATACCTCATCATAGAGATGCATGAATGTCCTGACATGCCAAGACACATCCCAAACCATAGGAATTCTTTGCGCTAACTTCAACCGCAATATGCCATAAACATATTAATCATATTAAGATAATATCACATAATTATGCATCACCACAAACCACAAATGAAGTTCATATAAGTTCTTTGTTTATTAATAACGTAAAGGCCATATTATTTATTGGTAATGCGTGAAATAAATTAAGTTCTGACTATGTCTACTGGCTGTACATAAGAAACATGCTACATACATAAATATTACATCCAGATAGTGTGAAGAACAGGACGCAGAAGACCCTCTTCAGCCATAAAAATGATGAGGTTCACAATGTCTCCTCCACTTTATGAAGAGAAGAGTGCATGAGTAATGTAGTAATCTACTGAATTTGTTTGAGCCTTGCTAATAATTATACTGGCACATCACACTAACATAGACCATAGGGAATTATAAAATGAATTCACCTGCCTCTATTTTATGTAGACCTATGCTGATAGCATGGTGGTAAAAATGACACTGGATTCTATATTATATGATATGCACTGGAACAACATTTTTGTAGGATAATAATGAAAATTATAAGAATAGCCTCCCAGATTTCTTGTGGCAATGTTACATTGGGCACTGTTCTACACAAAATGCTATTCAAGTGTGTGCAGCTTGCACGTAAGCAAATAAGGCATTATCGATACTCAGTGTTAAAAACAGCTCTACAGCTGTCCAAAGCTGACACTGACAGTGTGTCCCATGATTCTGAATGACCATTTGGATCAGAACACAAATTTTCTTTGAAAACACACCACTCTCGGTACCATCTCTTTTCAATTTGACAACCTTACAGATTTGTTAGTAAATAAGTGATTTCCTTTCTTCCACAAAAACTGACTTGAAAACTTGGAAATCTTGAAATTCTGTGATAACTGAAGATAGAATGATACAGAAGCGTGACCATCCAGATCAAGAAATTTTATACATAGGGATAAAATCAGTCCTTTGTTCTGAGAAGTCGCAGATGATGATATGAATGTAATAATACCGGAAAATATTCTAATGGTTAGATTATAATCAAGAATTGTTAATGAAAACTTTGGAACAATGCTAAAAGTGCTATGAATTAGGCAGATAGTTCGACCACATTCCAATAAATAATACTGTGAAAATAAATTACAATTATCTGGCTTTCATCCTATACACAGGCTACACGTGTCTTACCAAGAGATTTATGACATTCAGAACAAATTTAACACTTAATAAGCATTCGTCACTATTCAAATGTCGGTTTATATTGACACTCATTTGCAAATATACATGCACACATACTCACATCGGATACACAAAACACATATATTTGGCACAGTGTATTACACGGTTCAATAGAGGGAATAAATATTCCTGTCTAGGATGACATGGATTGATAGGATTTAAAAGTGATTAAATTTATGAGGTCTAAGGAGGTTTAATATACACTAGAGAACATACTACTGATGTTTCCTCTAGAGATGAATACATCATCAGTGTGCATCAAGTCAGACAGGCCATGTTTTAATAAGGGCACCATGTTGTTTTATGAGACTTAAAATGCATTAACATTTTTCCATCAAAATTACAGTCCGAAAGATACGTTCTGATTCTGTATTTTGCACTGCCGTAAATGTTTCACGCCCCGTTCTCTTAGAAGTATGAAAAATGACTGGCCATTTTTGTAGCACAGTGATGGCATATAGATCTACCTATACTGGCACAATTCCCATAAGACTTTCACTGTATGTGCATCTTTAATAGTCTTCAGATTTGATGCTTGTGACTTTTGTCCTTGAAATTCATGCTCTGAATACTTTCAAAGACTTTATTTGTTTTCAGAACAGTCTGCAGCTGTTAACCTTTGAATGGTTTGTTTACCTTTCATATCCATTGTGTCTCACTGCATCTTCTCATCCAGCACATTTTTAACCATTTTGTTAATACTAAGAAGTATATACATAGCCTATGTTGCAACAACAGCACAAGAAAATTGTATACATGAGTCAAACCGACTCCCACTACATCACAGACACATCAGTCTATTTATAACCTCCTCACAATGGCCACAAAAGCAAGGGAGTCTGCATGATTTAAAACCAAGTGATTGTCAAAATTCTCAAGGAATCCACAGAATGTCCACAATAGCTTGACATCCATCAGACACATGGTTGTGCTTCATGTTTGATCACAAAGCAAATACATGTAATTTTACAGGTTAGTGATAGGATAAGCAGACAAAATAGTAAGCATCCAAGATTCGAACAACATTATCAAAAAAGCTAACAATCAGAAATATATATATATATCACAGTTTTCAATTAATAATGCTGCCACTGTTCCTGTGAAATAAGAAATAGCCCTACTCTTAAAACATCCCTGGATCTGAGGCTTTGTTCAGCTAAACACCATGGTTTCACTCAAAGCAAACATTCCACCAAGTATGTAACTTGGTTTAGTAACTCTATTTAGTAATCTTGCTTACAAACAAACAAACTCCGATGAAAATAAAAAGTCATTAGCTGAGGTAAAAGTACACTTCTGAGAGTCTTGTGTTTTCTCTCTCAAGTTCACTGTATGTTACACTTATTCATTTTTATGGTGTCTTTAAATAAAAGAAACACTGATTCTTCTACCAGCACACTGTTTAGGAAGTAATACATCTGGATATAGGGTCCTCTGTCACAAGAAGAAGTGTTTAATCATGTGGTGAAATTCACTTTCTGGAAACAGGAATTCAGTCTCTTACAGCATTTATGATGGCCCTGAGATTCTCACAACTGCTGCTAGTAATCTGGTACTCTGCTGGTGATCTTGGTCCTGCTGCCTGGAGGTCATGCAAAGTATCAACCAGTCCAGGAGCAACATTTGCAGACCTGACCAAAACCCTAGCCTAATGAGGATGAAACAGAAAATAAACTTATGATATATCATCACTTTTTTAAGCCTACTCATTTAAAGCAAGGATTAGCCTAGTAATTTTATTCTGCTGAGGAAGGGAAAAATGCTGATCTTTTTTCTCTCTGGTTGAGTTCTTAAAATTAAGAAAAATAGAATCAGAGTAGTGCAAAGATACCATCCCTTTTGTGACTACAAGTGGGAGCTTGCAACATTTCAAGCTTAGAGCTTTACTACATATTTTAGATTTTTTTTGCTATGGCATACAATACATCTACACATGGTTCTATCCAAGCAACAGTCTTAACACTGAACAACGCTAATTAAGTACTAATAAATTTGCCATTATACTATATATATTCCAGTTATTTCACTATCAGCTACTGAAGGCGAAAGTTCAATTTTCATATGCAAAATAAAACTATCTGACTTTCAGTCTGTACTCTACCATTAAAATGAGTCCTCCTTCTTTAGACATGAAATTTAAATTTCCAAATAAATCATACAAGGAACCGCTAGACCATGTATTAAACAATGGGCTGTCTGGAGTCATTTAATAAAGTTCCACAACTGGTATAAAGCGATCTCCTCCAGCCTAAAACTACTACTTAGTCTAAACTTGACTGGCTATAGCACTCACCTTATGGTTGTTATATACCAGTGCCCATAGAGCTGAAGTAGCAACATGCTGAGTGCTGCCATCTGTCTTTTTCTTGATTTGTTGCATAAGCACAGATATCAGTTTGTCTGGAAAGAGAGAATCTCTATGTAGCTGACATGCTTTTCAAATGACAAGATGAATATGTTTGCTTTGCCATACAAAATTACACGCCTCTTTCTCATAGTCACTTATTTTATTAATGGGGACAAGAATGGATGATATGACTAGCCAGCCACTTGATTCCTGAGAATGTTTCTGACTCTGTTCCTTGTTACACATAGCTGTTAGCAATGGTCAATTCTGGCAGTAAACTTTTACTCATTCATTCTGATACTTTTTCAATATTCTGTCCCTACACAGAAATACACCTATACCTTCTATTCTTCTATTTCCTTCTATGCATGAAACAAAACTTACAATTAATATATTCAGTTCTGCGTCAGTGACAGCTCTCCACAACTAAGAATCTAACAGCAAAATAATTGATGGAACTATCATACCAGCAGCAAGAAGTTTTGGCTTGTTGGGGGCATGGCAGCACAAATTTCTGATAATTAGAGTGGCACAGTACTGACATCGTGTAGTGCCTGCTTCAGCCATGTCCATCAGAACAGTCAGTGCATCTAAGACAGCGAGAGATCATAACAATTAGGCAGCTGCCATAATGAAGAAAACCTAAAGAGCATCTTGAAAGACTGTCACTCAAAACCTTCATCTCAGTAAATTTATATCAATACCCAGCTATCTATTCTGCTCAATCGCAACTCTCCACTTGCTCATGAGTTAAATAAAGTTGGCTATAACAAAAAAAATAATTTTCAGCCCCTCACAAGACTAACACCTATCAATATTGTTTGCCAATCTTAATAAAAAAAATGAACATTCATAGCTCAGTAAGACTTCAGAATTTACCTATAGACAGAATTACGAGGAACCAAGAACACACTTTGATGTGAAATGAAATAACATTGTGTCAAGACAAAATATCCAGAAAAACCCATTGATAAATATGCATAGAGGCATCTAAGAGACATGAGTGAAATCTGATGTCAGATAAATGGTGCTATTGCAAACAACAGCTGCTCTAAGATCATCTCTTTTAATGGAGCAAAATGCACCATTCAGCATTCTGGTGCGCAGTTTTGCACAGGAACTTCAATGCACTTATGGCGGTGGGCTTCACACCATGTTTTCTTCAGTACAACCTCTGGGAAAAAGCCATGTCTCCCTAGAGAGAACATACCAGGTATTTTGAGGATGATCTGCTGTCCATCTACACTGAAGGACAGTGCCAGCAGCAACTCACACCACAGCATCTCCACAGCAACCCTCACTTTAGCCCGCTTCTTACGAGGGTTCAGCTTGGAAAACTGATTCAAGAAAGGACTCTGTATGATGATAGAAAAAAAATGCATAAAAAGGCGCTACAAGATTTTATGACTTCTGCCAACAACTTGAGTGACCATTAAACTGAATTATGATCTGTCAAAATTCAGAGAAGAGGAAAAACTAAAAGTAAAATTCCACTGTGTGCATTATGTGTCTTAGCTACAGGTGTGAAACCTGATGGTGATGTAACAACTGTCTGTTGGGAAAATGTTTTCCTAAGATCAACACCCATAGTAGAACTATATGTACTACTTTGGACTTTGATGGGCAATTATGTCAGCATAATGTACTGAATTAGCACAGGGCAGTGCACACCACGGTAATGTATTCTAATCACAATGGAGGGGTGGTCTTTCCCCTTAAAAGTGCAAGAAGCCACCCCTGTGAAGCCTGACAGGAGGGCTGCAAATTATTGTGGAGGGAAACTGACACAAGGCAGCCCCAACCAAGTCTAAATTTACATGATGAAAACAAAATTCAGGGAAAAAAAAAAAACCTAGGCTTAACACAAACCTTCCAGAGCATATTCCTGCAATCGGAGTTCATAGCAAGGTTAGTAAGAAGAGTGAAGGCCTGTCTGAGGGTAGGAGTGCATTCATCTCTGTCCAGCTCTCTCTGGGCCAGCTTCAGAATGTACTGGAGGAGGGAGCCTTGGCCACCTGGTTTTGCCGCTGACTGCGCAGAAAGGGCAGCGGTAAAGGAACTGGCAGCTGAAAACAGGACAATATCAATGAGTAAAACTGGCAGCTGAAAATAGAATACTATCAATCCAATTGTGGCTTGTAAGTAAAACTGGCAGCTGAAAATAGAATACTATCAATCCAATTGTGGCTTGTAAGTAAAACTAGCAGCTGAAAACAGAACAATATCAATCCATTAGCAGCTCATAACTTGCTGAACGATCCGTGACTCTAATTATTCCTGATACTCATTCAATATCATACCGTAAACTACAACTAATTAAAACATTTATATTAATGTCATTGTATTTGGAAGACTACATACCTACAGAAAGAGAAAGAAATAAAAATTTATGCCAACCCACCTCCCCCTGTTCTGAATGATGACTACTATCATTCTGGTAAATAAATTTATGAAAACTGAGGCAAGGATGAATTTAAAAAATGTGCATCCTGTCTTTAGTATCAAGAGTTGTACAGCAGCATTTTATTTTGATAATGGATGCACTAATGTGTTGGCAGAAAATGCACGCCACATGTTCCATAACTGGAAAATATACACCCCACATATCTGTTTCATTGCGACCTATTTCTGATCAGAACAAAACTACACTCATCATGATTAACTCACCAGAGTTGCAATGGGCAGAGTAAGATGCTAACAGTGAAAGGACACTAGTGAGAAGAGCAGGCTCCTGTTGACACCATGCCCACAGTCTCTGCACAATACCTGTTAAACCACTGTGATGACAGGCAACCTGTAAAATATGTATTGAATTACTGTTTTAGTGTTCTTTTTTCCATGAAAAGTCCTAATTTGATAGAGAAACCAACAATAATCAGTAAGTCCAAATAATGACAGGTTTCAACTGGAAATACTGTAACAGCATTTGCATTTCCCTTGAGGATTACTGTCTCCTATACAAATTTGTTATCAGTAATAAGTCCTTGGAAAATTTTGTAACAGAACCTTTTTGCATGAGAAATAGTTTTTGCAAGAGAAGCTCAATTCACTAAATTCACAAAAATTATATCCCCACCAAAGAAAACAAAAAAAAACTTTACTATACAACTTGCTGCCATAAATTTCTCATACACAGCACTTCTAAATGAACGTAATTCACTGAGAGCAAGTGTAACATAGTTTTTAAGGCTTGCTACCAGATACTGTATTGATCCATTCCCACATTTTTTTACTCATTCTAAAACTCCTTACATTTTGCTCTTGGCTTTATATTTGATATATCTGAATTCTCTTCAGGTCTTGCGGCCTTTTAAGTTCATCCATAAATACACAGTATAATTAAAGGCCACAGGATGAGACCAGTAAATGCAGAAGGCTCTAGATCAACATGTGGACAGTCACAAAGCTCTCACCTTAACATCTGAATTGTTACACATGAAGTTACGCAGGAAATCAAAGATCATCACCAGCTCCTGTAGCAATGGCTCTTCCTGCAGCATCAAGAAAATCTCATTAAAAAGATTAAATTGTTCTTTCAAGTTAACATAGCAACATATGTTACAAAAATTGATTGAATCCCAAGACAGGGATAACAATATATGCGATAGAACCCAACTGCTCTATTTTTCTATCTCTAAATTTACCTCACACATTTTAATTTTTTAGCCAGACCCCTGAAATTAGAATACAAACAATTCTGGACAGTTCACAAAGTCCATTTTCAAGCAATAAGAATTTTTATTTTCACACTCATCAAGGCAGAATAACAAAAGGGAAAATATTTGGCATACCCCAAAAAGCACTTAAACCATCAAAAGATTTTCTGCGATGATATTTTGAGTGTTCTAAGAAATAGATAAACAAAATATGCATAAGACAGATGAGACACACCTTTTTCCCTCCAGATTTAACCATGCCCAAAGTCTCTAGATTAATCTGTGCATGTGTCTGCTTTATATGTTCTATAGTGGACTCAACAAGGCCAGCTGCAAATGGATAAAACAAAAACTGATGATGAATAATATTGGGCTAAAACAGCTTGGGAAAAGATTATTTCGACCTACTTTCACAAATTATTTAGTCTCTTAAAGCTCATTCTTACAGCCCCTAGAAAAATGGAGTAATTTAGATCAAATGCTAGTCTTCTGCAGATATTGTAAGACCTACTGAGGAATGAGAAATGCAGCAGTTCAAATCATGATGAAACATTTCAAAAGTTAAAAAAAAATAATAAATAAGACTGATCGTAATTTTTAAGCAATAGTATTTTCAGGAAAATTCTGCTGACTTCAGAATTGCAAGTGACAAGAATTGGATAAAAGTTTATAGTTTGTTTTCTGCACTTACCTTCAAGAGCACATTGTTTGGCTGACTGGGAAACTCCTAAAAGTGATTTGAATGCACTGATGATCTGTAACCTCTCGCCAGTGATTCTTGATGCTTTCTCACTAGTGCTGGCCAATGTAACAGTATCAAACACGCTCACTAGGACTTTACACAGCTGCCGGCCCGTTGTCCTTCCCTCTTTGGCATTTTCTTGTGTTTCAGCTGCAAATGTTAAGACATGTTATCACTTTTACATTATAGCGGAGTTAAAAACAAGTTCTCTGAATGCAAATGAATTTTTATCACAATTCACTAGCAGCGATAAAATTGGTTCTTAACTGTAAAGATAAAAAATCTGATAAATATGATGTGGTTTTGTGATTCTATATGTACTGAGAAAATGCTTGGGCTTAACAAAAACACTAGTGTACAAATAGTAGACACAAAGAATTTTTTTTTTCTAATAGCGGATAAAACTTAATCTGCTTAAAGACCAAGATTACAAGATCTGTTCTCATTCATATGTTGAGCACAATGGGCTTTGTTTGTTGTTGTAATGGCTTCACTTTAATGCAGTCTTAAGTCTACTGTATGGACAAGGTACAAATGAATATAATAACTGTCTAGAGATTTAATACTGGGTTTATATGAAGTCATACCATCCATAAGAGGTGCATCCAAGAGCTCTGAGATGGTAGCTACATCTATCATTCGGTCTGGATTTTTCATCAAACTGCGACTCTCCTCACAGAAAAGTAATGCAAGAAAGTCAAGGCCAGCAGAGTATAACGCTGCTCGGTCAGAAGTTCGATCATCCAGTATGGTGCACAATGATTCTGAAAGATGGTAACAGTAATGTCAGTATACAGTAAAATCCTCCACAATAGGAAAGATTGTACTAAGGTACTTGTCACTGCCAGCTTCTAGCAAAGTTGTGTTTAAGCCTTTACCTACTTTCAATAACTGGGTTTTTTTTATGCTTAAAAATGAATGTGAAATGAGATATGTAGCTGTGAGATATTTCCTAAAATCTTCCCCTTGTTTTCCTTGCTCCGTGTCTTCACTTTTCTCAGGAAAACTATCTCAATGTCCTTACATTAACTATTAACTTTAACAGTTACTGATGAGGACATTTAAGGTTTGCCCTTGATGATCTTGTGAATATAATTCCACTGCCAATTGTCTATTTCTTTCCGTCTTCTGAGTTCAATTTCCAGTGCTTCATTCATAGCCTCAGGGATGTTGCATTCAGGAAGTTGGTTGTCCCCTGGAGCTCCTGTTTTACAGCCCAGGAGTCTGTGGATAGCTGCACTCCACCAGCCCATGTTGCATTTATGAGCCACAAAGTGCTGAACATGCTTGCACTATGTACTCTGGAACTTGAGTAGCTATACAGTAACCATTACAGTGGAGTTGTGACTGTGCTAGTTTTACTCTGGGTAGTGGGCGTTTAGCCTATATATTTTCTTTTAAGGCCTACTTTCTCTGTCTTTTCTCACTTTTCACAAATCTCTAGGCCCTGTTAACTACATACCAACTAACGGAGGCCACACAGGTCCAAGCACTGCCGTCAATGTATTCAAAGCTGCCAGTCCTTGAGTTTGTAATAAACAGGAGAGCAGCTTCAACACACTCATGGACACACTAGCACACACACTCCCAACATCATCTTTCTCTGAAATGAAGTGTCAAGGAAACAAATAAATGTCACCTTCATCCATGAAATTTTAGTAAACCTATCCTCAGAGCAGAAAAACCTAATGTCATAAAGGAAGTTTCAAGACTGGAATTTTCAAAATATGAGACACCTGACCTAGCTGTGCACACCAACTCTCCAGAATAAAACAAGAGCAAATAGAGGAAGGAAATGTGTTGTTAACTGATATAACATAAAAAAAAACTGGTTAAGCCTAAATACAAGTGTACTGAAACATTACTTTCTGTGCTTGGAAATGGACTATTCCTGGAAACTAAGCAAATTAACACTGCAGTTATTCATAGTGATATTTTGACACAAGTGAGTCTTGCATAATGCAGTCAATGGAAAACATGCATCACAAACATTACTGTTTTACAAAGACCATATGTGCCAAAATCACAATTTCAAGGAGCCTTATGAAATGTTTGCAGTGGACCTTTCTTTATCAATTAATCAGTGGCACATAAGATTGGCTAGCTTGGAAACTATCTAATCTACATGAGAATTACCCAGAAGGGGATATAGAGAAAATTATGCTTTTTACAGAGATGTCAAAAGGTGAATTAGACCTTATTTTGGTATATCTATAGCACTGCATCACATTAATGATGGTAGTCTTGAGGTACATGCTGGAAGTATGAGACTTTCTCCCTAAACGGCTAAAGAGTTACCCACATCAAACACATGTTGCTAGAACCGATAGTCATAAAAGTCAGAAACAACCACTTGATAATTTCTAAAATGTTACTGTCCACAAACCACACAAGAATATAGGCATACCCTGCCACTGCAAGAGCAGCAATGAAGCCACTGATGTAAGTCCTGCTTTGTTCCCAAGCAGCTCCACGCGTGAGTTGGTATCCAGGGTAATACATGTTGTCAGTAGGTCAGCCACAGAGCCGTACATCTGCAGAAGGTCTCGCAAGGCCAGTGCACTCACTGACCCCATTTGACCAGTGGTCATCTCCTCACATAATGACTGGATAGTGCTGGGGCTGATGAGACTACATAAAGAGATAGGGTGGTGATATTAATCAAGAGGTGCCCGCACAAAGACTGTATAAATCTAAAATTTATGTAAGTGAGATAAGGCCTTTGTGCAGGCCCCTTCAAATTTTGTCAACACAGCAACTGGAGAGTAAACTGTGCTGACCAGGAAAAAAGTAAAACACCTATCATCAAGATTTTAACAACTTCACTGCCTAGAGTAAAGCAAGAACCAAGCCAGCTGACATGTATAGCAAGGACTGACTAATAAAGTGACTCTTACCTAAGCAGTGATGATATCACAGAATGACTTCTCATGTTGTTCAGGCTAGTATGGGGTGTCAGGTTGACAATGTTGGTCAACAATTTGACAACTGCTGATATAAATCCAGGGGTTGCTATGCTCAATCCCTCATTGCTTGCCAAAGCCTCTGTGACTTGATGGCCCAGATGCTCGCCTCTAACACCTAGATGATTGAAAACAGAATGAAAAGATCCTGGGAACATCAATAAAAACTATAACTCAACAATTTGCCTAAGAAACATTTGTTACTGATAAATCCTTCCTCTTCACTGACGTGTTGTGATAACAATTAGTGTCTTTGCTGTATTACGACTCTGCTATAGCTCAAGAACATAACAAATGTCTCATAATCATGTCCTGTATATAACAAGTAAAATAGCACAAATTTCCCATTCAGTATCCTACCTTGTGAACCATGAATTGTGTCAGTAGTGGTTGATGAACTGAGGGTGTTATCCTGAGAACTGGGTGCTAATACTTTGCTTCCATCAGTAGACACTGTGTGCTGTAAACAGAGTAGGCACAGAGACAGGGTACTGTGACAATAAATTTGAGTACACAACCTACAGTAATATCTAAATCACATGACCTGCAGTGAACAGGTCATGGCATGTCTATTGTCTTGATTATTTTTTTTTAAAATTAGATTAATTTGGCTTAGGCTTTGGAAAATACCGTGACATCTTGTTAAGAAATACATATATGATATGTTTTTCAAAGTCCTGAGGAGAGTTAAATACGGTGCGCTCAGAGTTTGAGACTGCCTGAGAAGCGACGTAGTACAAGTCTGTTTAATCATAAATGATATACTTCACATCTGAGGCAAAAAAGCTAGTTAGTGTACTGACCTTTGACCTTGTTGTTACATTTGGTGAGGCATTAGCTGACAAACTGGATACATTAGTCAGTGCTGTGCGTCCTGTCTTCTCCAGACTACTTGTATCTGACAGATATCATCAAAATACATCAATGGCATTGTCAGTACTAACTGCTTGTCAAGGTGGGCAAGCAAACTAACAATAAAAACATTATCTGGGTTCTGACATCTTGATTACAATGTTTTACAAGAGTCATATTTTCCCTGATAGATCTAATTTCTTTTCTGACTGAAGGAAATGACGGCGATCTGTAACAACACATTTTTTTTTGGTCAACATTCATTACAGAAAATTTCAAAATAAATTTTATCTCCTGTACAGATCCTGCATATTCACCATTTCTGTTGGCTTCATGGTCAGAACTGTTGTGCATAATAAATGATGGTGGAATAAAGAACACATCTGCTACTGCAGCACAGATTTTTGTTCTGCAGCATAAATACTTTCAAACACAGGCTATGAATATTTACCTGCTGAGGACAGTGTAGAATTGATTGGTGTCTCCACTGTAAGCAGCACCTCAGTTGTGACTAAGATAGGTTGGATGAGTGATGGGGTGTACAAGGAGGTCAACAGGTCAGCCACACAAGCATAGAAATTAGTGTGGTCAAGCAATGCCACCAAAGCATTGACACCTATCAGCATCACCTAGTCATAAATACAAAGAGGCATAACTATGACAGAGCACAAGAAAAGGGGTTGGAAGGACAAACTACATTGTGGAACGAAATTATGCAGAACTAGTAATATATTTTGATGTAAAATAAAGTAACTTTGTATCTACGCAGAAATATCCAGAAAAGCACACTTAAGATCATGCATAAAGGTATTTAAAAGACATGGGTAATTTCTGGTGTCAAACAGCCGATGCTATCACAAATGACAACCATCCTAAAATCATCACCCTTAAGAGAGAAAAAGGCATCATCTGTACTTAGGGGATGCAATTTGGCATAGACGCTCCAATGGTGTGAATTGTACACCATGTTTTTAGCATTACAATCCGTGTGAAAGGGCCGCATCTCCCCATAATGAATGAAATGAATAAAGTCACTGAGAGACCGTATAAAATCCACATTTGTATCAATTCATGAGAATGCAGCCCTCAGACTGCGAGAGTTTGGGATTACAAGTAGGTAAAGTCGAGAGGAGCGGCTACGAGGAATGGGAAGGAGGGTGACCAGCACCATCAGCATCTACATCTCAAGACAATTAGTGCTGAGGACTGAACAAGTATGGATCTACTCAGAGTGCAAGGACGTCAGTTCTGCTAAAGAATGACCAGTAATGAATAAAAGACACAAGACATGTACCTGATAGTCAGCATCAGTGACAAGAGGCCCTTGCCAGGTCCCTACTACTGTCTCTACATCTCCACTTGGCATGGTTTGGGATGTCAAGTTCACCAACAAAAGAGCAGCCTGAGAGAAGAATAATTTTACTTTTACATCTTCAGCATGCTGCCCCAGAGAACTCATGGCCTCAATTACTACAAATTCCTTTTATGTCCTATTGGCCTGCGGTACTACAGATTCCTTTTATGTCCTACTGGTCTCCAGTACTACAGAATTCCTTTTCTGTACTACAAGTAATGAGTACTGCTGGCATTCTTTGTTGACATACAAATGCACACAATAGGCATCTTCAGTGTTAAGACTGGATATGACCCATTAAAAAAAAACGGTCCTTGTAAATGGTACATGACAGTTATATATGTAAAATACTTAATAAAAGGCATGAACCCATTCTTCTCTGATTTTGCTCACTCTAGTCTAAACAGCAATAAATGAAACTCCATGAACAATAAAGCTAATCAAAATTTTGTCATTCTAAATTTTATTTGCTGAGTGCAAATACTAAGAAAAAGAGCTGAAAATTGGGTCCCCTGCATGTTGTAAGAGTTATCAGTGTAACAGATGATGTGATGGCGAGCTGCTTCACTGAAAAGTCTTTCAGGCTGCATCGGGGGTATCTGTCTTTTTCATATTTGCACAGTTAAAAAAAAAGCAGACATGGGTGTCTTTGAAAAAAGGTCATTTCAATGCATACTACTGACAACTATTACTCCAAATGTTGAAATGGCTTATGTGCAAGAGAATAAAAAAGGCAAACAACTGTGAGGAAAGATGGATGATGCATAACAAAAAAAATTAGAATTACTATTATAATACAAACGCAAATGTGTCAAGACACAGTTATGCTTACTAACCATAAAGCTGATGCTCAACCACCTGAGAGATGAAAATATGTTATTTGTGGGTCACATAAAGTATAAATAAGTTATGAAGCTTACTCTTTGTCCAAGATCTACTTCAAATTTTACTGATCAATGCATAGCATGAAGACTAAATTATACTCTTACCTGCTGGCACACCATGCTACACTCGACTGGGTCTAAGAGTATGCTGAATGCAGCACCCCAAATGCCTCCTGGGATGTGCTTACAGTTTGAAGTCACCAGCAGTCGACCTGCTTCAGTTGACGTCAAGGCTACAGCAATGCCCAATCCTGCAGCTCGAACCTGTACAAATAATAATAAAAATAATAATACATAGCATTTATATAGCGCTCATCCCTGTAGATACAGGCTCTGAGCGCTTTACATAGAGAAGTAAATAAGATTATATAATATTCAGCTCACACACCCAAGCATACTACACTCTGTACACATGTACTGCAATACAGATGAAAAAAAAAAAATTGGTTTCGCAGACTGTCATGGTCAACCAAGATATTGTTTGAACAAATGTGTTTTGAGAAGTTTCTTAAAAGTACTATGAATGAAACAACTATGAATTTAAGGAAAGGCAAGTGTCAATAATCATCAATTATTTAGCAGCATTTAGCCTATAGAACTAATATGTTCCCCTATATAAAAATAAGAATTCAATTCACATCTGAGTGTGAACAAGTTGATTTGCACAAATTCATTTTTATTCGCTTGCACTGCCAGATATCTTCAATTTTCAGATGTCTTTGTCAGCTGTCTTTACAAAAACTAAAAACCCTATACACTATGATGGGATTTTCCCTAATAATAATGTCGAGTCTATCTGACAGTGAATGTTCTGGCATTCAAAGTGGTTTTAAACAGTACTTTTCCTCAAATGCAAGTTATAATTTCTTTGCTATTAAAGTCACAGATAACACCATTCTAGAACACACCTCTGAGTCCCTGTATGCCCAAAGTGTGAGTAGCCAGTTAAGGCCCTGGTCTGTGCCCGAGGTGTGGTCCTGCCTTGTATACAGCCAGTTCTTTGCCCAGTCCTAAAGCACAACATGGTTATGGTCAACATCGATTTAATGTTTTATGTCATGAGGCAAAAAGTCAAATAAGATTACATGACATCAAAACAGCAATATAAATTGAGATGACAATCTGAAACTAAAGACATTGTCAAGATGAAGATTCTGAGGTCACTGATCAGAAGCAGCAATGTAAGGATGACTTGATTTTTCACATCACAAGCTCTATTGTCGTTCACACCTCAATAAAGTACTGTCTTCAAAACAAAAAAATCAAAATAAACAAGAAAACATTAACTGACTCTTAAAGTTTTCACAAACATTTCTCTGTTTTTATCACAGCTCCCTATTTAGAAGTTTTGTTTCTTGATATCCCAAAAATATTTTCTACCCAGTGAACTTATGCTGATCATTGTAGGCATTGTGATTTTCTGGTCATTCATTTGAATATTTTTCAAAATAATCAAATAACAGCTGTTTCTATGTTATAAACTGCTGAGTACCTGATCCTCTGAGTTGTGAATCATCTCATAAGCAAGATGACGCAGACAAAGTGTTGTAGATTTGGTCACGCCTTTCCCCATGAATGACCGAGATGTGCCACCTCTGCCAATGTGGAATGACCAGACAACCTGAGACACATGAGACAAAAACCGTTTTATATAAAAAGAGATGTGAGATGCTCAATTTTTTTTCAGTAATGCAGTATAAAAACCTGAATTGTGTGTTGCTCCAAACTAACTGAAGATAAGGCTGTGTGTAGTTTATGTGAATGTGCAGGACATATATGTCGCAACACTGAAGCCAAGCAATAATTCTGTTATCAATGCAAGGCAAATCTTCAGACAAACAAACAATGTATCATGACCAACATTTCTCAGACTAGACATACTATTCTTCCTGAAATCTAACTTGTCAGTTGTAAGGAAATAAATACAAGCTTCTGAATGTCACTGTTACTGTGACATAGTAAAGGAAAGAAAGTAATTAAAAAGTAACAACAATTCATTATTTTGCTAACAAACTTAGTGGGTAGGCTGGGAGGTATAAACATAAATATTCAAACTACATTTGCAGTATACATTTTTCAATGGCAGGCAGAATGCTTTTAATGACTATAGAGGTTCATGATCAAAACAGCATTCCAGTGACTGAACCAAATAGTTTGTCAGTGCTGCTGATTCAAAGTACAACTGATAAGAAAGTTACTCATGGTTTACATAGTGCATTAATTTCAGTCTCTTCAGTCCACTAGTGCAAACATGAACTCACCTCCAACAAACTGTTAAGCAGCTGATTACAAAGGGCTGTTGCATCCAACTCGGTGCACTCTCTACTCCACCCTGGCCTGTACAAATAGTAATGAACAGAAATATTGGGATGCTGCTTGCCTCGAATGGCATAGATTTCCAACAACATGTAATATGATGTACAGTTTGATAACATTCCAACAAGTTTCCATTACCTAGAATTCTGTAAGAAATAAACTGAAGAGCAGAGACTAACACTAAGCAGCAGGTGTTTAATTATGCATTCATACAGTAATTTTACAAATAGTTCACTAACTGTTTTCTGCATTAACCTCTAGAGCTCTCCAAATTATGTGTCACTCATAAATCCCATTTTTGTGAAGTTGCACCTTAAAATCTGAGTAAATCTAACACCTGTTTCACCCGACTGCGGCACAATAGGGCATAATCTAGTCATGAAATTTATTAACTATAAAATCTTTTCACATCCGCATCCACCGTCTTCAATCTGTTGCCACTTCCTTCCATTCCTCCTTGACACAAATGAAGACTAAACATACCTTGCTGTGACATGCATCAGGCAAGCTAAAGTTCCCTCTAGAGAAGCCAGGTTATAAAAGTGAGGAGCATCAGTTATGTTCAGTCTGTGTTGTAGTTTCCTTACGAAGTCTCCTCTCATCTGAGCTGGTTTTGCCCTGAAGTGTAAGTATCAGCAACATGATTTAGATAATAAAGCATACTCAACGCATCAAATTTTTACAGTAATAATAACGCAGTTAATATGTCCCGTATGCATGAGCAATATAGCTATAATCATGCTGATGTGCCATAAAATATACATATTTACATGTATGATGTGTATTGTTATATGTGTTGTATTATGAATGAGATGTTTAACACTGTATGACATTGTAAAACAATTTCCCTATGGGGTAAATAAAGTTGTATTTATTTATTTATTTATTATAAAATCCTAACTCATATCCAGGCTAGTGCCTGCTCATCCGCCTCCCCACTATTATTACCCCAGCAAGTCTGATCACTCTAGAACTTTCTCAACTTGCTAGGGACCATTTGGTGCCACTGCCATTTACAAGTGCTGATTACCAGCATTATGACAATATATTCTCCTGCCTATAGCCATGTACCCATTTTACAGATGAGTGGACTGACGAAACTGTGAAGCAATTTAAAAGATGATTGTGGTTGGGATCAAATCCATGACCATAAGATCTTGAGTTCAATGTTGTAACCATTCAGCCATCCTTCTCCACAAAAAACTTGTGATGTCTACACACAATTCATAGGTCTCCCACACAAACTGTGTTTGAAGGGCTATGTCCGGAAAGAATCACAATCAAAGCACCTGTAATATAAAGTCTCCAAAGGATGATGTCCACATATGGTTACTGTTTCTCCTCAAATTTACTGTACCTGAACTACTATGCACAGAAATGTGTGTGGGGCTGCTTGCAGAATGAACATGACAAAATGGTGATATCTGAATGCCTTATGAGGCTAAGATATCACAAGAATATCATTACAACTAAACACAGAATAACACTGAATAACTTTGAATAACACCAAGGTCCTCACCTTTTGCATAACTGGTATGGCAAGCAGGTGTTAATGCTAGTCACATAATGAAGAAGCTCTTTGTCAAGGCTCCTGAAAACGGAAACAATTGCATGATATGGCATGACATTAAAACCTTTTATAAGAGTTTGTTTCATACCTTAAAATTTATATTAACATGAAAAGTTCACATTCCCAAATTAATGTCAATTACACACTCACATAAAGAAGAACTTCATTTATCCTGAAAATGAAAACTGACGACACTGACAAGAGAGAAAACCATTACTGAAGGCTTACTTTATATTCAAAAATTCATAACAAGAGGTCGAGAAATTTCTTGCACGTGCACAGAAAAGAGTGAGATTTGTTGACCTTTTGACACTAGACACAGGTGCACCAGGCTCCACCCCATCTCCAGCTCCTCCCACATGTCTATTCATCAGGCACACCAAAGGTCCATCAGGCCTATACAGCTTGTCAATCAGCCAGTTCAAAGCAGCAGTGAGACCAGAAGAATGTGGGTGCAGCTTCAGGCAGTGCAAAACAGAACTTATGAAACACAGTATGTGCAGAAGCAAGGACTGATCTGATCCAGATGTAGGCAGCACCATGAGAAATCTGTGAAATCCACATAATAAATCATGACTCACAATTTAACAGGGAAAAGTTCTGCAGGTACATGAGAGCGGATCAACTGTAAATGAATGGTTCTCTATCACTGAAGTGAAAAAGGAAAGGTAATCCCAAGAAGCAGTAGACCATGGCCTCAAATTTAACTTCTTGTTTCTAAATGAAGCTTTTGCACATTAACTTACAGAAAGTAAATAAAGTTTCATGGCATCAGTAGGTAATAGATTTTAATGTAACAGGCTTTTAAGAAGTGCACTGTTGGTAGCAACAACACTACCCTAACTAGCTATGCTCTACAATGCATGACATTATACTCACTTTTCCAGCACACTATACCAGTCAGTGTTAGTAAATAAGTCTGTGACTGTAGGTATCTTCAGAGCCCTTGTATAAGACAGCATGTGATCTATGGCTTCTATCACTGCACTGTGAGATTCTGCATTTCTCACAGCCTGTATGTTGGCTCGGAGATTCCATGTCACATTGGAGGCTTGAAGGATTGTGCGCTCAACTGGAGTGAGTGCCAGCAGACAGCTGAACCTGCAGAAAAAATCCACAGTACTAGTAGTGCAGCAACGTAAACAAGATAGTGAGCAACAAGGAACCTATTTTTGCAAATGACAGGTAGGAATAGCAGAATCTATCTTGACTGTCTGAAATACAAACACATTATGATCACCATACAATTCCAGCAATATGTCACATTTTGGGACTTGCAAGATACTGGCGTTAATAGGAAAGTCTGAAAGTGCTGATCACAATGAATCAAATAATCAAAACTGCTTATAAATAAAAAAAAATATCAAGTTAATTTTGATCTCCACCCACCGTATTCCTCAGTTTTCTCCATACTGACATGTGCCACATATATGACTGATTTTGTTCTGATGCATTATAAATCATGCTCAGTTTAACATATCATTGTCCTGAACTGCTAACTTATACAGTCTTTTCTCTTTTGTGCAAGCAGCTGGCTTTTGTGTTTGATTTCTTTCTCCTTATTCCAGTCACTATGATCACTAGCACAAAAACTGTGACCATTACAAATATGGTTTGACATAATCTTTACTGAGGGCAATCTTAATGCAATATGAAACTCTAATTTGGAGAGCAAGGCAATACAAGATATTCACTGGAAAAATCCTAGCAAGTGTTTCAGCCTTTAACTTCCTGACACTGTAAAGGAGCTTGGTCACACTTGGATCCTGCTTGCCACATGTTCTTCTTTTATCTAATATTTTTGCCTCAAGTGGAATTTGGACTTTTAATTCCTTGCTACAAATCCTCTCAGCCACTGCAGAGCCATGGTGAAAGTTGCAGCTGATATATTTAAACATACTGTGCAATATTCCATTTCTGTCTTAAGTGTGGACTTACTCCTCTTAGATTAATAAAGAAACATAGTCAAGATATTGATCATACAAGTTAAATTACTAATCAAAATGGTTCTACTGGAATCGCCACTGAATAATCAGTTACATAAATTAATCACATACTCATCCTTAGTGTCCATAAATAGTCTTGTCTTGAAAGAATCCAAAAGCTGCTCCAGACCGCCCTGCCAGGCTACATTCCATGCCACTTTCATCATCTCTCTAGGGCCACTGGTGGTCATAATATCACTATCGGCATCTGGTAGTGACACTGCACTAGGGCTACTGATGTGGTGGCATGACGGCTTGAAAGGAAGGCGGTATCTGTCCATAAACATAATAAACAAGCCATATCCGATTGTACCACAAAATCTCATCAGAGGTCATTTTGCAAAAAAACAAGCATGCCTGACACTGAGCAAAAAAGGTCCTATCAGACAGTACCACAAAATCTTTTCACTTGTCATTTTGCAAATATAAGGGTACTTGACACTGAGAATGCATGTCATTGGCAACTAGCAGCTAGAATTAGTGACAATGGCATTCTCAAAACAGCTGATTTTGAAGCATATAAAATATATCAGTTTATCTTTAGAAACTAATGGACAATCAGCTGCGAAGGCTTTTGTCTACCATGTCAACATAATCTTCATGCTCAAGCCGTTTCTGCTGCCTTTCAAAGATTCCTGCAGAAAAAGTGTGCCTCTCCACATTAAATTCAAGCACTTTACATCTTTACAACTACACAACTTCACCAAAACAGTTCCTGGTTTGTCATAAATAAGTCAACCCATTTAAGGAACAACTTAATTAGTCCTCTCCTGATAGACTGGTTAACATTCTTCTAGTCCATAGAAAAAATCCTTTGGGTTTGACTACATCACTACAAATCCTTGAACCAGAGAGCAGAAGCTAACAATCAGCTGAATCAGTAATATTAACACAGTCAACTCTGCTTAATTGAAACTCCTTGAAAGCATAGAAAGAGTTGCAATTAAAAGTTAAAAGGAGTTGTAATTATCCAGTGTCTTTATACAGAAATGCAGTATGTCAAAATGTTATGATTAAGAGAAATTGCGATTATGCAGATTTAAGTTAAGCAGAGAATTCTGTATCTTGATTAAATCTTATATAACGACTTGTTATTACATCAAAGTGAACCTAACACTTAAAATAGAACATTCATCCTTTCTCTCTCTCGTAGAGCATTTCTCTATAAGATGTGGGTTATCAATGTAGTTTTGAATAAGTCTTTACCAATGAAATGATAGACAGAATCATAAAGTTTAACAGACTACAAGACTCCTAAATTTACTAAAAATCATAGTCACCTCTGAATAACTTGAGCTGGCAGGCTAAACTTCGTCCCGGGTGTATTAGCTCCACCTGACCTGTACAGAGAAGAAAACAAAAAGCCTAAGCTTGTGAAGATTAACTGACTCTCTACATAAATATGGAAACAAGCAAGTTCTCTTGACCACCTGCTGCTTTCTTCATCAGCAAGGTTAAGCTGCTTTCACCAGAAGGAAAAGATATGGTGAGATGTTCAGTTTTGACAAGTCTTCTTTAAGATCACTATGATGACAGTCTTATCTGTAGTTCTCAACAAGGAAATTTACATAGATCAGTCAAGATAGACCACAGTGTATTATGAAAATTTAAATTCAAAGTCACTCGACCCTTCTCAATGAAATGATAATGAAGAGACATATGATACTCTTACAAAATAAATTATTGTGATATCTGATCAGGCTAATCATGAAAGAGCAAACCAATGTAATAAAAATGTAACTGCAATCTGTTTCTCAAAATTATCCAGTTTAGAAGCACCAATTTAGTGAGAAAGATCTCATATAAGGAAATTTACCCAATATCAAACTTGGCAACCTCATCAAATAAGAGGAGAGTGAAAAGATGGGCAACATCAGATTTGACCTGATCCTCAGCCTGATGCAGCAGGGAAACTGTAGGAGCAAGAAAGGATGACTGTATTATTGCCAGCAAAACTGTTCACATGTTTTGGACAGATGCTTATGATAATCCTTGGTGACCGAATTTTTGTCTTTTCTAATAGCTTGAGCAGTCTGAGATGCTGAAAACCCCTGCCCAAAATGTAGGTAGATTAACAGAGGTGGGTCTGTTTTCACCTGTATATGGTGACCACCTTGTGTTCCTCATCAACTGAGACAGATTTTAACTTTATACAGCCTGACTTTTTGAGGGCATATAAGAAAAATCCACTCATAGCTCTGGATCCCAAGTTGTTCATTCCTGAAACTGATCATATCAGATAGTGACTGTGACCTCGAAGTGGTCACCAGGCCAAATTCTATTGCAAGTCAATTACAGTGGAGCATAACAACATAAAGGCAACTTATGGTACCTCAGACTACATGGACCAAAGGCATCTGACTTTTCTGAGCATGAACCATGTTCCTTGAACATGTAATTTCAACTCCATACTTGCATTTATGCTCTAAATGAATAATATATGTGGATATTAACAACACCAAACTTCACAACATAATCCATATCATCAGAACTACAACTGTAAGTCTTCTTAGTGTTCTTATATGGTTCTTAAAAGCTCTACTATTTCAATGGTAAAATTAATATATTACCTCTCAAAAGACAGTAATAAAGGCTGTTGTCCTTTGCTAGTGTATGCCTCAGAGAGTAGTCATGGTGAGTTATACTTTTCAGCATTGACAAACAAGCTGGTAAATAAAGTGTGATATCAGCCTGAAAAAAAAACAAAAGTCATGATGTTTTAACCAGGATGGTGGTTAAGATCTTAATCATATTAGGATACCATGCATTTATCAACTAGATGGAGATTTTACCTGACAGGAATAAAATCCCGCTACAGTAATACAGTCATTAGCATCTACAGAAGGTCAATATGTGTTAAATCTCATTTTGCTCTGCACTCTGGATCATAATTTTGGACATCTGCTAGTTGCAGTTGTGTGACATTTAATGTGGGTCATGTTATTTTCAGACATAATTGGTTCATTCTAATCTAACAATCTATTACTGAAGTATATATCCTCTTGGAGAATTTAAGAATTCTTACTTGAGTTTCTGTGCTGTCATCCTGTTTCTTTACTTCCTGTTGTATAGATCCACACACAACTTCTACCCCTCCTCTTTCTTTAAAAAATGCATGTAAGTGAGGGTCTGTGGAGAAAACAATGTACACATGAACAGCATTCTTGATTTATGACTGCAGTGACATGATGGATAGCAAATGGATGAGCTGACTTTTCAGCTGAACCAATTTCAGAGCATGAAAATGTATGGATAGAATCTATGTTAGCTCAAAGGTAGACATTTCAGCTTTACCATTCTGATCACTATTCCAGAAAAGAAAAACCTTGATTTCAAAAACAAAAGAATAAGCTTTGGGGATCCTAATTTTAACAATTTTGTTTTAAAATACAGAACAAAAGAAGGTGTATACTTATAAACAAGTAAGATAACAAATAAAGATCTCACTTGCTTAGCCATATTTCATACACCGGTGATAACAGCAATGGAAACACAATAAATAATTGTAATCAGAGAATCACTATATCTAGCATAATCTCCAATATTACACTGCTGCAATCTATGACATCATATAACGTACCTCTCATCATTATAGCCAGCTGTTCCCCTGCAGATTTTTTCACCCCTGGATCTACAGGGTCAGAGGTGAAAATATTATACACTTGTTTCATGCCCTCCTCCTGGAAGAGCAATATGAACTTATAAGCACCAACTTATGCCACTTTCTTCATCACAACATCTACCACTTGCCAAGATAGTCTTATATGGGAATATAAATTCTTGAAAAATGTTTTTTGATAAAATCCTCAAAACTGACTATTCAAGATTTTCTGCTTGGAAAAATAAACTATGACCAGAACCTTAATAGTGGGATAAAAAGCATTATTTCGAAAGTCCCATGCACTTAGTGATGCACTACTATAATATCACAGTCAACTCAGTTTAACCACAATCTTGATAATCATAACGTCAGCCTAACTGCAACATTTTCCTCGTATTAAAATGCAGAATTTTTACATTAAAATAATTGGATAACTGCACATTTTTCCATGCTCCCAAGGAATTGCTATTAAGCAGAGCTGACAGTACTTTCAATATTGATATTAACATACTGTGAATACTGATCGACTGTTGTCCTCATCAACCAGCTGTGTAGTGTTCAGGAGAAGACATGAAGACATACTGGCTGGGTCAAAGGTAGAAGGAAGTTTATTCTCACTGCCATGCTCATTATTCAGAAACCATTTCAGGTGTTTGGCAGCCTCAGTTCTCATCCTAATGAGTGCAAAATTGGAATCATTAGTCTCAGTATAAGAGCATATAAGTGATAAACAAAAAGGGCCATCCAAAAAAATGGATAGACTGCTATTGTTAGACACATCAGCAGACAAATGGACAGAAAATTGGAACAATGGATAGACAAAAAGAAAAGTGGAAGGGACACAAGTGACAACATCAAACTTCTCGCAGAAAGAGGAGGAAATGGCGTTTCTCATGTTCTGTTATCATATAATTTTATTGTGAAACTTCCCTGAGAGTACAAGTCAGCAATGCATTCAACTTTTCTCCAACGTACTTTTTATCAGACAAGAACATCAATCTCAAACAGCCCCTCAGTTTGTCCAGTAAAGACAGATTGTGTGAGACAGCTGTAGGGTCAAGCATACTCCACAAACTTCGCCCAAGCTGGGATGTCTGATCAGTGTAAGACTGAAACGTACAGAACAAATAATGAAGAAATCACCACTGCACAGTGTAAACAAATGTCGAAGTCATGGACATTCTCATGTTAAAATTTAATTCTAAACACTTTTCATATTACTGGCTAGATACAGAGAAAGACTGAATGATTAAATGTAACTACCATCAAAATATGAAAGTGTCTTGTGATAATATTCCTGGTATTAGTAAGTAAATAAGAAATATTGAAGATATGCATTCATGACTCTTTGCATCAGCTTAGCCTGCTGTTAGACTTAGATCACTTGCCTTGTAACCCCAGACATATCAACAAATGCCAGACCACCGGTCCTGACTGATAAGACATGGCTCACCCTAGCAAAATACTAGAAAGTTCAAACCAAATGTCCAGTAGACCAAAACATCTAAATCCAAGTATGTGTCCTATTGGCAGGTCTTTTCAACCCGTCAAAATCTGATTCAGTCCAGCAGGACCTAGACACTTGCTGGACATCTGGTCTGGCAGTAGTTGACTGTCACCCATATAGTTGAACATGATGCCAAAGAATGTAGCCATAGGAAACAAACTATTTTCCATTGGCGCTGAAGCAATATCAGCTCGGACAATCATAATGAGGAAGTTAAACACACTCCAACCCACCTGCAGGACAGGCAAGGACTTGGTGAGTGCCAGCATGAATTCCTGCCACAAGCCTTCTGACATGAGAAGCTGGGACTGGAGAAGATGATGCACGCATTCTGTGCAACATGTCCGAACCTAAAAATGGAACACCATGCCTTACTTTCATCTTGGCATCATCTGAATCTATGGTGAACATTAGCATCATCATAAATACCCCAACAATCAACAGCAGATGATAGAAAAGGCGTGAGGGTATTTGATAGGGAAAGGAGGAACTAAGCAGAGAGTGAGAGAGTGAAAACTCAGAAGAACAGAGCAGCAGTGAGAATAAGGTGGGAATGTTTGGGAGTTTTTTTGTCACAGAGTGTGGTAGTGAGAGGAGGTGGAAATTGGAGAAGAAAAAAAGTAATTACTTGGAGAAACAGAGTGAAATTACAAGCTATGTCTTCTGTGAAAAAAGAATCTTGTTTCTTGTCAAACATTAATTTTTGTTAAAGCTTTTTCCTTGCATTTTTGCTCCCTTTTTTTTTATTCTTTTCTCATAATTTCTATTCATTAATCCTTAGTTCTATTGTTTGCCAGTTATATACCACTATAGTTCACAAAATGTTTATGTTTTAATTTTTTATAGTTCTCTTTATTTATTTATTCAGTGCTGGATTAATATCTTCTAACACAATCATGTATGACCCACTCATATTCAAACTGATATTAAAAAGGTCATATTCTACACTGAGTGTCAGCATCCACTTCTTCCATTTTCTGACAAATGGAAAAAGAACATAAACATGAAAGATTTATTTCACCATGACAGGATTCAACAGTAGGAACGGACTTTTGAGCAGCTGTACCTTCAATAAGCACAGGTCTCTGGCACATTCTAAGGACAGAAAGTTGAGGGAAGAAGAGAATAACATACGACATTTTTCATAACAAGATGCAGCATGGTTATGCAGCATGGCTGTACAGCTTGTGAATGGTTCTCAGAATTCAAAGACTGTCAAATGTGAGCTTTGTGGATCAGCTCTCAAGCTGGAAGATTTCCCTGTAGTAATCCTTGAAAAAGACTCTTACCTCCTTTTCCCCACTTGATTCAGATATAACTGAGAATCTAGTTTTAGTTTTAGGGCTATGGGACCAAAGTGCTGCACTGAAGTGATCAGCGATGACTTTGGTGTGTATTTCATTTATTGTGAATATGTTTATATGTATGCTGTGTATATATTTATATTAATATGATTGTGATATATTGTCATTTTGCTTAGGAAATGGTCCAGGTAATTTTTCAAGTCTTCTAAGAAATATAGGGGAAATGTTTTTGTATCTCTGCAACTGCAATTTTATGGGTAAATATAGGTGCATTTTTTTTAAACAAGTCAACATGGGTCTTGATTTCATAAACAACACTGCCTGTCCTCTTATAAAAAAATTGCTTAAATCCAAGTCTTGCCATTTTCGGAGCACAGTGATGATATGACAAGGATATGGCATTGTAACAGATGTTCTCCATAGGGTTATTAGAGATGGGGGAACTCGGAACTAAAATGAAAGACTAGAGCTACCATAATCGTATGCAATGCAGTGGTTAAATGGAAGAGAGAATAGCAGAGGGGTTACCTTGGCATTTTGATCAGCCAGACCAAAAGACACCATCTCATACAGTACATCTGAGTTCATAACAAACTTTGTCTTTAAGCTCTCCTTAGATTTAGGTGTAGATGCTTGGCTCACATGTAAACTTTTCTGAAAACAAATCAGATAATAAACAAGTTAACAAATTCAATCTGTCATAAAGGATAATACTAAACACAGGACATTTAATTTTGTTGTAAACATAATTTCAGTCAAATATTTGTTTACCTAGCAATATGATGCTCCCCTGCCTCCTGATTTAACAAGTTGTGTACCAAGCAAACATTTTACCATCCCCTAATGCTGTCACATAACGCATGATCAAACAAGTTTTTTAATAAATGAAACTTCATTTAACATGAAATTTTTTCTGACAATTGAAATTCTCTGCAAAACTTGCCAAGTCCATCATTTTCATTTAGGAAAGTCTCCTTTTGAAATGAGGTTGTGAAGTTGTCAAGATTATGTAATGGCCCTAAGAATCTCAGAAAATGACCAAAATGTATGCTGCCTAACTGTATGGTACCACCTGTAATGATGACAGATCATTCCGGTATTTATGGTTGAAGTCACACTTGTCAAAGACCTCATATATGACCAAACAATAAGACAATGAACCATATACAATTTCAGCCCAGTTAACAGGCTGCAAACTACTCTCCTTTAAAATAATACCACTGCCTGCATCCTACACCCTTAGCTCGAAATCAGATATATGCATGGTTTACCTTTACTATATCAACAATTGCCGTGTAACAAATCTGCCTCACACTGTCTATGGGATAAGACAAGAGCCTGAGCAGTATATCTGTGCACTGCATCACAACTGTCTTCTCAGTTTTCTTCTTGCTGCATCTATAAGAAAAGACAAATGATAAGTTGTTTCTTAAATGTAGCCTTTCACAGAAAAGTTCAGTTTATTTCATAAAATCTGAGGAAACCATTATAAATTTTAAACCGATTATGAAGTAATGGTCAAACATGGTTGTTGGAAAAGTGATGAGAAAAACCTTTATATAATTCAAACAGCATTAGGCACTAGCAGTGAGTAAACTTTAACCTCAAAACCCATAGAATCTTTCAACATTTGCAAATCAGATTTCAAGCAGTCAATACAAAGCTCTCCATCATATCCAGTTTTGAAAGCTTGTCTACATGGCAGCCCTCAAAATCTCTGATACATCTGGTTAACTGTTGTGTTTTCTGCATTGAACATTTCAAGTGTTATTGATGTGGACTTCTCATAATTTTACAAGCCGAAAGTTCTTACTGTAAAACCCAAGACTGCATAGCACTAAAGAAAGGCAATGTACTCTTTTAGGTTCTCCACTAATTTGTATTCCTGATTTGTATTTGTTGTAACATTGCCAACAATCATGAACCTCCTTACTTGGCCTACATGACAAACAAACCAAGATAATGTCATGATTGAAAGTGAGGAGATTACAGATTATCAGTGATGTTTCAAGATTTTAAATGTTGTGAACATAAATAAGCCCTGACGCAACAGAGTACATGCCCTCTACTCACACTTTAGACATAAAATGAACATAAATAAGCCCTGCCGCAACAGAGTACATGCCCTCTACTCACACTTTAGACATAAAATGAACAAATTTGGACACAAATGGCAGGTGTAAATGATAGTTCAGGCTTTGCACAGCTTCTTCTGCTAGAACCGCGAGCTCCCCAGCTTTGAGGTCCTGAAAAAAATTAAAGAACAAAGCTGGCAATGAATACTAAATCATACAAGTGATTGATAGTTTCAATTGCTTACTTTCTTTGCCTTACATGAACTTTACTTGTGATATTTTACACACTCAAAAGAGTTACTAGCATAAAGAAAGCTTAATATTTCATTCACTCTTGACAATCTCTTTTGACATCTCCCTCTATTAGGATAATCAAGCTAATAATGATGACATAAAAGACAAGGTTATTATGATCGAAGAATGAGACATTCTTCACTCATGAAGCAAGCCACTTCATTGCCTGATATATTATCTTGATAAATCCCATCATGTTATGGGATGTCATGGTGCTGCACTAAGCAACAGTCAGAACACCACAATTTGAAACACTTATTTATTGCTACATCTATCATGCCTGTTAAGGAATGTGAATAGTTTCCTACCCGTAACCGAATCAAGTCATGCATTCTAGCAACTCACCCCTCCTTCAGCCTGTAAGCAAAAGGCACATGTTTTGGTAAGTGAACGACAAACATCCAAGACACGCTGGAAGTCAACTGGTGTGGACAAGCCCAAGCTCTGACTAACAGCCAGCATGACAACACGACAGCGAGGGTGTACAGCGGCAAGAGATTCATCATAAACAATGGTGTGTAGTGATGATTTCAGCCTCTCTGGGAGAACTGCATTCACCTGTAGTAATATAATGCAGTGAAACCCTTAAGGCACATCTCTAAGTGGAATGTAAAGATTCAGAATCTTGATGCTCAGTTATGTTGAAAAGAAACAAAAAAGGACTTTGTCTTTTACAGTATGATCACTAATTTGTGAGCTGAAAGTTAAGCAGTCTAATAATGTGTGTGAGCCTCTCCAAGTCCACACCACCATGCTTCTCTTCCATATCAGTCACCATATCTCTGTTCTCTACAATCCCTCTCCCCAAATCCCACTACCTTCCTAAATCGGTGCATCTCAGAAAGTAAGTATGTTTTCTTTACCCTTACAATCTTTCCCTCACAACAATCTTGTACAGTGCGTTATATGCTCCTTGTCTCCAACTCAGATCAATAACATATGAAGCAAAAATAATTAGAGTCTATACTGGTTTCTCTTGTCCAAAAAAATAGTAGTAGTTAATGTTGCTTTAGTATCTCAAACCTTGCAACCAAAAGTGTTACTATGTGTATATCAGGTATTAGAACTGCCTTGTAAAAAATACCCTAGCTATCTCAATGGGGCAAATATTATCAGCAGAGGATAGTAACAGTGCATGAAAGCTTTCCACAGAGAAACCTAAATGGTTTGCTTAAGAATGAAATATGTAACAAGAGAAGCATAAAAATAGGGAAATTTGATAAGCCTGGAGAATTCCCAGCTTTGGGACGTTTAGTTTCAGGATTAATTGCAGTTAGCAAACATGTTTTTCTTTTTTGTAAGGTCTTTTTCAAGGAAGCTGTGTCAAAACAGCTTTAGAACAAAACTAGAAGTTTAGCTGTTCATAATATAAGCCTACACAACTGTTTCAAGTGAAAATGAATTTACCACATACCTGATCAAGAGGTATAATGAGGATGAATCGAGTGAGCGTTACCACTAGGCCCATGTAAAGGATCCTGTGGGTGGACAAGTCTCCTAACTCTGTATCAATGGGAGTGACTGAATGCCGGCTGTGATGGTGGAATTCTAGAAGCTCTGAGATACAGTCCAAGCAATCAGTCAGTCTGTCCACCTGAGAAAGAAATAAAAAGTTTATGTGCAAGCACAGCTTTGAACCACAGCAGCTATTTCCCATCAAAACAAACCACAGTGAGATGCGCTGAGATCTTTTCCATGCACCTTTCTTACCAATTTCATGGTCCATCTTGAAAAATGGTTGACAGAAAGTGAAGTATGCACACAGATCATATCTTTAAGCAGAATTTTCACTTAAGGGTAAGAAGCTGGCCAATGGCATGAACTGCTCCTGCCTGACTGATGAAAACTAGAATCCTGCTTAAAGACTTAAAGTAGGACGCGCACATCAAAAATAATTTTCTGTTTTTCCATACTTTTTCTCTCTAAAAATTATTTGTGGTGCCCACCGAGTCAATTTTGCGAAGAAAGAGCATCGTTCTGTTACAGTGCGCATATGTAATATGACGCTATTAGGACAGCTAGAGTTACCAGGTTTGGCCCTTGCGTCCAGGGTTATTCCTCTTCCCTGATCAGCAGAAGCCTGCGGCAAAAACCCTGACGTCACTTACGTTCCAGCAGTTACAGACACCTCTATCTGACAATGTATTATTTAGCTTTTAGTTAAGGTTCTGGTATAACAAATTTAAACGTAAAGTTTAATAGTGTAAACCAGAAAAAGAATTCTGCATTTTTATTGCCTCAGCATGATTTTGTTTGGCATATCTACTGCTCACTGAGGAATTAAAACATTCATACCAACAGGCTATCACCCGTCCGCAGAGCACTGGCTAGACAGTTTGGCCATGTGGCAAGAAAGTTTTAGACTTAAGCTTATGGCCACACGCGCAGAGGTTGTAACAATTCGGACTTCGGATAATGTAACCCTTTGGGTTGTCTGGGGCTAGCATAGGCGTTATATCATTATGACAGACACTTGAAAAATTGTTTTATTGGAATAAAGTGGTATCGTATGATTTAATATGGTCTGTAGGACGGTGCAGTCTTCCTTTAACCTTCCAGTCATTATCATCTACTACACTAGGTTTCATACACCAAGATCAAACAGCAAGCTGAATTAGCTCTCTGCATTTACAGTCAGCATCAGATTTCTATCATGACTTGATTTGTCTTGCATGCTTTTTTTTCCTAGGAATCTAGGTTTGTGCCAGAGAATGGATATAAGAAGGAACCCCACCATGGGAAACAAGAAGTATTCAATACTAACAACTTCTCTTGCAGCATCTCTCTGATCTGTCCATAATCCAGCATCTAGAACTGAGGCAAGGACTGTCAATACTTCTTGTAGCAGCTCCAATACCCCGACCCCTAAAGCCTCGTGAGCTGTCCGTAACCTAGGCAATGACCTCTGCAGGATTGCTACACACAGCTGTGGTAATGTTAACTGCTGATGCTGGAGGCGTGGCCCATCCTCATGGTCTAAGTCATCATCTACATTGCCACAATCTGGTTCCAGCCCTACACTTGATTCTCTGAAAGACAAGCAGTATGCAGAGGGAATTGTCATAGCACTAGATTAGGTGAAAGTGGGTGGCTAAACATCTTAACAAGCATAACATTGTCACTCTGCAGTATGCTAGCAGCATTGTGAGCTTCAGCTAAAGAATGTTTTTCAGGAAGCATTGATCTTCCTAGATTATTCTTCAGTAATTATATACATGAAGACTTGATAAAACAAAAAAAATTATGCAAGATTTATTTCAAAGGTTAGAGATACATAAACTTCCAAGCGCCAAATATGCTATCTCAGCCTAGTCAGAAAATGAAGGTCACTGCAATATTTCTAACATCTGCACTGACAGACAATAGCACCTATTTGTACGTATGCACCAAAACAGCAAAATCCTGGTCAGATATATGCACACACACACTCTTCAAAAGCAGATTTACAAAGTACCTGCTTGCTGATGTAGAACTGTCTCCATCTTGTCCATCACCACGGTGACGTCTGTCCCCCCAGCCCGCAAAATTTTGCTGTTGTGCAAGAGAAGAGGCCAGCTGGCTGCTAGAACTTGTTGTTGAGGAAACTACACTAGATGAGCCAGAGTTGAAGTCTACAATATCAGGTAAACAAATAACAAAATTTGTTACTACTGTATAGTAAATAAATAACAAAACTTGTTACTCTAGGTATCTCCTCTACATCTTAGTAATTTTATTGCATTTAAAAGTTTCAGTCATGGGAATAAAAATATAAACATAATAGGTTGAAATATTTATTTCAAACACGATCCACAAAAACTCTCCAACCCCAACCTCAGATATTAAATTTAAACTGGAACATACTATCTAAACCCATAAAGTAACTTTTCACCAAATAACAATTTCAACCTCACAAGAACTTTTAAATTTTAAAATTTATTCATGTCACACAATACATACTAACTACCATTCACAAACTTTAAAAGTTCACTGCTGCTGACCTTGTTTCGAAGTGTACAATACTGGATCCTGAAAGTACCGTATCCGCACTTGCAAACACTGGATGAAACAAGTGAGAGTTTGGCACGACTGGATCACAACAGGATGATCCGCAGGATTAGGCAAGGATACTAATGACAAGAGGCTCTGCAAGTATAAATGAAATTCACATCTTCACAAAAAGGTGCAAATGTAGTACAGAAGTATGAGCAATAATGAACATGTTACATAGAATAAAATACAAGTTTTGGATCGTGATGAGAAGAGATGCTTGGTATTTCAAATTTGCATACAAGTTCAATTTCAGTTCAGTAGTGACAAAGTAATTTTTGCTTGTTGTGTTTCTAATAACATAAAATCAACACCACAGACACCATTTAGTAAACACTGCCTAACATGCAGCAGTCTTGTACATCAATAATTCTACTTAAGATGCACGCATCCTGGTGATAAGAATAACAAATTCAAATCCTGCATGAAGTCACCTTTAGAATTTCTGGCCTCTGCAAAAAAAGTTCAGCTGGAAAATCTTGGAAGACAACATCTGACAAGAATTCACAAGCTCCAATCAGCATACCTGGATCTCTGGTTTGCAGGGAGCTGGGGATATCGACATTCACTATGGTTTCAAATGTTTAATTTGTAGTCATGCAAGGTCACATAAAATGCCCTACAAAAATAGTCATGTTAATACCATATCCTTTGCTCTACTCCTCCAATCCCTTAAAAAGAAAATCCTACAGATAAATTTCTCCTAACACTGTCACGACAGTGTGTCACCAAGTAAAGAAATGATAAAAATATTGTAAATTAGCAACTGTGAAGGGGAGAAAAGGTAACACACAGAATTATATACACACTTATGATTAATTATTATTCTCAAATAATCCTACCATGATGCTATGCACAGCCCTATCAATCCAGAATCACTGTGATGACGCACAGGAAGTGACAAGACAGTCATTGCAAAGTTTACCTGTTAGTGGAGGCAATCACTTGCTGATCTGTGTGTGTTAGTGGTAAC
Organism: Ellobium chinense; assembly: GCA_033807755.1. Taxonomy (NCBI): domain Eukaryota; kingdom Metazoa; phylum Mollusca; class Gastropoda; order Ellobiida; family Ellobiidae; genus Ellobium; species Ellobium chinense. The sequence goes on along the minus strand of JAWQUT010000013.1, from coordinate 3,621,192 downwards.
CATGGGAACGTGGAGAGACGAAACAGGCTGCCACTGTTATCTGAGAAATTACAATAATGTACCAATTACATCAATAAACACTATTAAATGTGTCAGAAATAATTAAACAGCATGATGTACAAACACACTCCTGCACTTCAAACTTCATAAGAAACCACCATATAAACACTTCTTGAAGGCCCTGAATTACACTATTGCTCTAAGGAACTACTTGGAATGAACAAGAATATTCAATTTAGATATGCGGTCTTTTCATATATCATGGGTCTGGTAGATGGGAAAGAAAACAAAAATTGAGGTTCAGATTCAGAACTTCCTTGTAACAAAGAGATAGTGGCATGTTCATTTGGACATCATGAAGACATATTCACAGACTCACCAGCAACATCTGCTGCCATAAACAAATCTCTTGGTGAAGAATTTTCTTGTATTCCGGATAAGGGAGCAGCTGATCCTGTTTGTCCCAGACTTGCAGCAAAATATCCTGGCCCACCATGTATGTGCTGACCCAGTCTATCAATGCTAGCACTGGCTCGAGCCCCGAGATTATCGGATGTATGAGACACATGTGATCGTGATCCTTCACCAGCTGATGACATACTAGCTCCCCATACAGCTGATGAGAAAAAAAATATCCTAAGGTTAAAAACAACCAAGATGTACTCACAAATATACAAATGTATAAGGAGAACTAATGAGACATCTTTTCACTAACTGATGAAGAATTCTGAAGATATCAGTGATATCACATGACAGTCAAACCCAAAGATAAAAATATGTTCCATCATATTAGGAAAAAAAAAAACATGTTCCATCACTTTAGGAAAACAACAATAAAACATGATCTAGTAAACAGCTAAGAATGTCCAATCACAAGACTCCAACATTAGGACAATTGAGCTCAATAAAAAATTAAATGGAAATTTCATGACACAGTATTCCTCTTAGGAGAGTCAATAAATTACAATACAAAATCTTTACACTCCGTCTCACTTAAGGTGAATTAAAGTGTGAATCACACAGAGCAATTTCCAACTAGAACAAATAACTTTTTGTGATGTATGATTTATGCAATGCATGTATACCACTGTCTGTTGGTTTGTGATATATGCATTCTGGAGCATGATCCTCCTGTCCTGTATCAGGCAAATGCATTATATTCTCCAGGATCTGATCAATAACAGGTCGATGACAAGGCTCTATGTCACATCGCAACTGAGAGAGAAATTCAACTCCGCCAATGTCTTGTAGGAGTTGGGCTCCTGATGAGTGCTGGCAAAAGACATGATATGTTACTGTGAGGTTTACTTGATAACAGAATTAGGAGTCGTCTTAGCATTTGATACAAGTTAGAGAGTTAGCATGTTATGTATTGGCAAAATTTTAAACATTAACTCACCAAATCTTAGCAATATTAGACAAACAAAAATCCCAACCACTGATGTAGTAAGTGACAAAGACTTTTACAAGGTTTTTAAAAAATTGAACAAAAACTCTCTCGCTTTGAAGCTAAGCATCTTGTTGTAGCATGCTTCAAACCTGAAAGGCATAGCTTGCCCAAGCTGTTAATTCTGCAACAATAAAATAACAAAATGCTGAGGGCAGTCATCCTTTGTTCTACCAATATTAATGGTTATCTATTTGAACGCTGTCATCGGTTGGAAAGGCATCAAAATACTGCCTCAGAACAAATGAAGTAGTACACAAACAGGGTAAAAAACAAACACAAAATCAACAATAAGTTTGGGGTATAGCCTGAAAAGAAATGTAAATTACTTTGTTTTTCTTATCTGCAGTTGTTTTTAGCTATGAGGAGCATAATATGGTTTATTATTTCAACGAAGATTTTGTTTTCTCTTCATGTATACTGCAACCATTGCAATCTTCCATCTTGTGGATAATCAAGTTTTTTTCATACTATCTTAAGATCTCTCATTGGATGTAAAGAACAGTATAAATTTAAACTTTATAAATTCAAAATGTTTTCTCACTTGTGACAGTCTGTTGAGCAGATTTAATGCATCTGCCTTGTGTGAACATTCAAGAATGTTGAACCACTCCAGCAGACGGATATAAAGTTGCTTCTCATGAACAATGTCAGCATCACAAATCAGCTTGTGCTCTAGTTTGGACAGGATATTTTCCAGTGCTCGTATCCGAATTTCCTCCAATGAGTGACCTGGGCAAGTGGAAAATATAAATCATGAAGTGTTAATGATGAGGCCCATTCTGATTACATAATGCGCAACCAACATTAAAAAAATCTGACATACACTAATCTGTGAAATAGCAAAGTTTCCAGGTTAAAAGGATTACTGTCTTCAGGTGAATCAACCTGCTCAGAGATAAAGTTATGTTGTTTTTCTAGCATGACAGATCTACAAATGTCCACACACAGCTGTTAAAAAAAGTGCATGGAAGCAAAGTGAAAAGTCTTATGTGTATGCACTAAGGCAACAAAAAAATATAGTCAACTGAAAGGAAGCACTGAAGAGGTGATGGGAAGGATGCTACAGCCACCTGCACATTCACAGCAGAACAAATTTTCTTTGCACTGTTACTCTTGGAGCCTCGTCTTCTTTGGTGACCATGTGATTACTTCAATATGCTAAGCAGAAGCTTTCATTACCTAAGCAGGGCAGCACTGACACTGATCCTGAATATCTTTTGCTCAGACCATATAAACAGTCCTCACACTTAATGCCATTACAGAGGAGACTAAATGTACAGAGTGAAAGTGAGTTAAACAGAGACCAAAGGAATCAGAAAACTTGTTTCAGATTAAATTCAACAGCATGACAGAAAACTAATAAGAATTGCCTTTTACAAGACCAAATAACTGATCTGTGTAATTCTTGATGCAAAGTTCCACACCTTCACTGATGCACTAGAAAAGAATGTGCATTTTCTGAAATTAAGAAAGGCATACTATAGTACCATTACACAAAAGATGCGCCTAGATGAAACATAACAATAGGAGACAAAAAGGAAGTGCGGAGCATGCTTTTCAGCATCACTTGAGAGATAGAATTATGATGCATCTGGTTATCAGAAATAGGGTTACTGTGTCTTACATAAAACAGCATCAACAAACGATGCCAATGGGTTATGTTATTANGTAGACTTTACTACCCAAGTACATTGCGAACCACACGTTTATTTGATTCATGAATTCATTGGATTGTACAGTACACTAGACTATGCCCGCATCCATCTTGCGGGAAGTTCGAAAGGTTTGTTTGGAGCTGGCAAAAAATTTAGTCTAGTCTAGATCTCGACTAGTGCTGAAGTTGATCAAAATAGATATTAGTTGTGCTGCCTTCAGCAAGTCCACAGTTTACGTTAAGGCATCATAAAGTCAAAGCTGGACAGAAATGGTTAGTTTATGCTGTCATCATGATACATTGAGGGCAAATTTAGGCATTTAGCAGTGCTATTTACAAAGGTGACACGTATTTTCGGCAGTCTAACGAAAGAAACTCCAAATGCCAACTCCAAACACAAAAACTAAATTGAAAACAAAAATAATTCAAAGGGTTATCCAACTTACCTCCAAAAAATAATGTCTATGTGGGTTAAAACCCTATTCCCCGGGATACAGAGCGATTGAACACGCTGACCCATTGGGTTCCACCATTTTGAATCTGTCATGTATTTTCGGCAATTATGTTCCGGTGTGTGAGGTGGGCGTGGCAGGGTGCGTTCAGACACTTGACTCAGTGAAAACTTGAAGTACAGATTCAACCGATGAATTCACAAATGTGCAGACATAAAATCTGTCCACCAAAAATTAGTTAAAGTTACAAATTCCAAATTTTAACTCAGAACTGTTGAAATTGTGCAAACATGACAAAAGAAGGTGGTCAAGTTGCACTATTTTTCCATAGCTGGCTGATGATGACATGGGCAGATGCACATATCACCCTGCCTAACAACTTTGAAAGGAGTGCAGAATGAGACATGTGTCCAATGTGAGCATCCTTGGTGATCACATTTGACCCACTTGACAATAATTAGGGAGACTGCCCCTTGCAAAGCTTGTGGTGAAAATCGTTTGCAAATATAAATGCAGCAGAGATCTTCACTGGATATTTCATCATCACTGCCATGATCTGAACAATATTTGTTCATTCTCGTCTCCTATTGTGGAGGTAGGCCTACTCTTATATCAATGTCTAAATGATTGTTGTCAAATCTAGATGTTCATATATATATGCCTTATCAAAATTGTATGCCTTTCTCAAAAAGCAAATTTACTATCTGCTCTTATTTAGGATATCACTTCCCAGCTAACACACTATCTTGGCCCAATATGGTGGTGATAATGGTAGTGATGATTATGCTAATGATGAGTATAATGAAAACACAAAAAAAAGGAAGGCAAATTTATTTGACATTTTATTAAACCACATCAAATATATTCTGATAAAGCTAAGAAGAAGAAAGGCTTAAAAGAGACTTAAAGAAAGAGGAATGAGACAAGATTAAACCCCCCAAAAAAAAAAAAAGGACCTAAGCAACATAGTGACTTGAAGACGCCCTAAATGATGTTTGCCCGTTATCGGGAATTCCCGATATGGCATCACGGCGACAAGAAAGACCCTAACAAACGATGCTGATGTAAAAAAAAAATAATAATAATAAGATAAGTGCTCGAAAATGGTNTTAAATGTACACATAAACTTGATAAGTACTTGAATACAAAGTAGTAGACTTTACTACCCAAGTACATTGCGAACCACACGTTTATTTGATTCATGAATTCATTGGATTGTACAGTACACTAGACTATGCCCGCATCCATCTTGCGGGAAGTTCGAAAGGTTTGTTTGGAGCTGGCAAACAATTTAGTCTAGTCTAGATCTAGACTAGACTAGTGCTGAAGTTGATCAAAATAGATATTAGCTGTGCTGCCTTCAGCAAGTCCACATTTTACGTTAAGGCATCATAAAGTAAAAGCTGGACAGAAATGGTTAGTCTAGTTTATGCTGTCATCATGATTATGATATGATACATTGAGGGCAAATTTAGGCATTTAGCAGTGCTATTTATTTATTATTTATTTAGTCAAGAGTTCCAGATGCCCAAAGACTCTACCTAAAGTCTAAAGCATCAAAAGCCTGTTGTGGTCTAGACTTGATCATTTGATGTTTGTTTTTATTTAGTCTATTCCATTTATTTTTTTTTCCTTTTAAGCAGGTCTAAATCTATTATAAATGATAACAGACATAAAACTTAAATCCATGTCATTTGAAGTAGTCAGATCATTAACTGTATCACAAAAGGGAACACATGAATCATGATAAATAGGCTATCTCGAAGGACAGCACCGCAGTGATAATGATACCTGGATACAGTTCATTTAGTCATAGACAAGTCATGGTCTATATTGATATTTCTAATAAATCGCTGCTGTTGTTAGAGAAAGCCGATAAATAGTCAAACCTTCTTGTTTTCAATCATAATTGATGGATCTGAACATTAACTTGCTGTTCTCTAAAGTCTAAACACATGTCAGAACATCAACAGAAACATTATTTATCCTCAGAAATGGACACTAACCAAATCATAGCCCTCCAGAATGCCTTACCAGCTTCAGCAGAAAACAAAATGGATTTGAAAGACCTCAATGTTTACCATGTAGAGGTTTTACAAAGCCCTTGCAGGTATAATTGTCTACCAATGACATGTGTGCATTTTAATCCTGTTGACACTTTGTGCCATTGCTTTCATTTGAAAGGGGGTGAAACTTCTATGTGTGAATAGGTTTATTTTCATCAAAATAGGCACCCTATTGAACGGCAAAATAAAAAAAAAATGTGATTATTTTTGCGAAATGGAAATGGCAAATATGGTAGAATGTTCCCTTGTCTTTGATAACTCGAAAAAATGTTCATTTTAATTTACCATCAAACTTGGCACACTCCTCTACAGTATGGTCAATATGACATTGATTACACTGCCACTTAATGTAGTTGATGACAAAGTGAGCGTTCACCAACTTTCAGTGAATTATTTACATTGTTTGGCTAAATTTTGTGATGACAATCTGTTTTATAGGGTTTCGTGTTATTTTTAAGGAGAATATTTTCAGACATGATAATTTTGATGGTTTTTCATAGTTATAATAACTTATAATGCTCATCAACTTTAAAAAAACGCCTCCTCAGTCCCAAATTTTAGCTGATTGGATTTCTCGAGAACATCAATATAATGCGTGCTATCAAGTGTGAGCGGGCTAGGCCACTCATAGAGTTTGAGGATAACTTTAAGGACGCAGGTCACGGTTACGCACATGGGTACCACCATGTGTCTATGTTCGAAAACGCCTGAGAGTACTACAGGGTCATTTTGTTATATATTATGACTACCAAATGTATGATCGAAGGGCGGGGAATGTGTCCCCCTACCCCTTTACTCCGTTTGCTCCAGATGTATATGAGCCATGTAAGACCTGCGTAACGGGGCCAGTACACATGGCCNTCATCATAACTTCCAGTACTGTGCGAGCATCCCATATCAAGGAGAGGGTACTAGATTTGCTTCATGTCAAAAAGACAGCATTTGGAGACTTCATGATACGTGAGTTTCAGGATGAGCTTCTCTCTCAGAATGTTGAATATGTTGCTCTGTGTGATGCAGAGCTCCCAGGAATTGAAAAAAAGGTCAGTGTTTTGCTTTCTGGTTAAATATTATGTGTTCATTAATAATTTTCTGTCTTATTAAGACAGTGATTCACAGCCAAAGTGATGACATTTATTTTGCATTGAGAGGACTGCACCCCTGATCATCACAGTATTCACAGACAAGAGAAAAATTGGTTGATGAGGAACTGGAAATGTACTGGGCAGAGGTCATATTCACACTTGAGGGAGACAGTGAAGGCTGCATATAGTGACATTTTGTTACTTGGGCAGTATAGTTTCAGTGACAATACTAGTAAGATGTTCCAGCCAGATCTTCACAAGGAAGAATTACTGTCAGGTATGGACCAAGCTTAGGTTATCTTTGCATTTGTTTTCTAGGTAATTGATCTCACTACAGCCAACCTCCAGATCCATGTGTTTCAAGTTCATACAGATGGAGCGGGCACAGAAGAGCTGGATGATGAAAATCTGTCTGCAGCAAATCACTGGCTTCTTCCCTCCTCAGATTTTCATGGCCTGTGGGACAGTTTGGTGTATGATGATGCCATAAAATTGCAAGTGAGTCATGTTATTTTTTTGGTTTGCAATGCTAATTCCTACTCATGCAGCTTCACGTTATTATTACCACAGCAGGCCAAACTGAAGTATCTCAACGGCCAGTATATCATGTAGTGTAGTTGCTATTTTACAGGCACCTGTTTGTGGCATTCTGATAATTTCTTGCATTCCCATAGTCAGATATCCATTTCACACTTTGGTGAACTGGAAAATGTAATTGAACTGACTTTGTTACAAATAATGGACGAGACACAACATGGCAACAGACAATAACCAAGAGGACAGACAGGACAACAAGACTAATAACGACAGAACAGTAAAAGTCACAGACCCGATACATTTAATTATAGTACAATTACACAAAAAAAATTACAGATTTTAAATTCAGTGACAGTAAAGACACTGGACACTCCGGAACAAAGAATCCCCATTGGGCCCTCTTTAACAAATAGTAATGCCTACAGGGAGGAAGAAACCCCCAATGGATTCTCCACGACAATTCAGCAACTCCCAATGGGTGCAAAATATCAAACCCACAACCTCCTATGGGTGTGTGTCACAATTACTTTTTGATGCCCTTTAATTGGTACAACTCACTAACATACTCGAATGGCTCTTCTGGCACATTCGTACTAACAATCATTCAACAATCTAAAAGTTGTCATAACAACAGAACAGTTATAATGTATAGCCCAGCTACGCACTTTTAACTCACATCACTGATAGTATAATCACTCATTCATATTATGCAAAACACTGTCCATCACTGGGGAGCAAACAGTATCATTTCTGTCATTGCCAGGGCTTTCATGAATGACACACACATGGAGATTATTTAACTTTGAGGCTGCTGATGACTGATGCATTCACTACAACAGTACTCCCATCCATGCAGTCGCCACTGGCCACCAGTACCATGGCCCCCATACTGGGTCCCTGTTTGACAAACATATACTTAACTTTCAGACGGCCATCATACATGTATTATGTATCCGTCTCCTTCATAGATTCGCACCACATACAACACACTTATCAGAAATATGCACCATATATTAATCATCATAAACAGCCCATGCACGATTCTCGTATGAGCCTAGCAATTACTCATTTAATAAGTAATCTATCTTAATATTGCTCACTGAAGTGACATTGATCAAATGCACTCGATTACGATTAGTTTCAACACTAGTCTACTTAGCTTTACTGAGACAAAAGATATCCCTTATCCATGCTCATTGTCTAGCCTCCTACTACGTATGGCATACACATGGCATTGTGTAACTGTAACACTAGATCCAGTTATCAATTAATAATCATATAGAGCAAGAAAATGCTAAACAACCAATTAACGCAAAGTAAACATTTACCAGATATTCACATTTGAATATGTACATCAGCCTAATTCCTTACCTGTAAAGCGGGAAATTGATCCTATTTCGAAGGTAATTCGCTAATGGGCGTGCCAAAGTAATACAGCCCTCGTTGATTTGAGCACTGTGACTTCTCAGAAATGTGTGTAAGTTTTCTATATTCCACCTCCTTATAATTCCTTTTCACTTGGTCAAACTTCCTAATCCTGTCAACCTCATGCATTCACTCAATTGTTGAATGTGATTCGCTCATGTCTAGACATAGTAATTTTTTAATTGTTATTGTACCACTTCACTCACTATCACTCATTGTGCTCTTTGCTCGCGCACACTGGTTTTCAACGAAGATACCAGTACTCATGACAGTCTTCTTAAGTCACTTCAAACATGACCAAATGATCATGGCAGGAAATGAATCCAAGATCTTTTGATCCAGAATTCAACATCCTAACCATGTGGTCATACTGCACTCCATCTTTCTTAGACTGGATCCTTGAATGACATATGTGATCTTGATTGTGATTGATTCTAAGATCAGAGTCATTCAAACGTTTCTACTAGTAACAGCTCCAATACCATTATTAAATGTCTCAAAGATCACAATGTATAATATTCTACAGTTTGAAATAGTCTAGTGTTCAGCATTGGAGTGTTAAGAATATTCAGTTCATAATTTGACCAGCCGACATTGTTCATATGTATGTAGCTGTTCTTGTTCCAAAGTTTGTTGTTTTCATTGATAAGCTTATGAAATTAATAATGTTTTGCTGTTGTCATCCATTTTGCAGGGTGCATATGTGTTTTTCATTATGTAATTATTATATGTATATATTAATTTTCAGCTTCTAAATTATGCCACCACTACCTTGCTGTTCTCCGATAAAAAAGTGGACTGCAATGTCATTTCTTGGAACAGGGTTGTTCTTCTTCATGGTAAGGGTGTGTAAGGTGGAAATATTAATACTGAATCTTTAGTTTGTTCACCATCAACTAAAATTTTGGATCAGAATGGTTTGATAAATCTACCACATTACATGTACGAAATTTGACTGAAAACCTTAAAGTCAGAATTCAGCTACCCTCTGTGTCATAGTCTCCTGACTATTTTATGAACAAGGATCAGAGACAGAATCCACCCAACAGGAAATCCGAAGGTATCAAAGATGGTGCTGTAAGAACATTAATATAGCTCTCTCTCTTTGCCTGATTATAGCAAGTGGCATATTTTCTGGAATAAACTGCTATGAATCCACTAAAAACAAGATTCAACAAATAGTCAGTGTAATGGTACCCATAGCCCATTAACATAACTGATAAGCCACAAAGTTTGAGCAAAATGCCTGATTATTTTGATGACTAGCTTGATACAGACAGGTGGTATTTTGTCACTGTAGGTCATGTAAGCAGTATATTTTTAAAACCGTCATTTAGTAACCACTGACACTTAGAATACCATTTTGATCTCATGACAGGTCCTCCGGGTACAGGCAAAACATCATTGTGTAAAGCTCTGGCTCAGAAACTGAGCATCAGGTTTTCAGATAGATACACACATGGACAGCTTGTAGAGATTAACAGTCACAGCCTCTTTTCTAAGTGGTTTTCAGAGGTGAGATTATTGATAATAATTGTTACCACTTTGCAGGGAAGTTTGAGGATATTCACAAGTATTTTTATGTTTTCTGTTTGGACTAAAATTAATTTCTGACATATGTAATAGGGTGGAAAGGCATATAGTATTCTCTAAAGGGGAGGAACATGAGCATAGTCAGAATTATTTTAAAGATGTTACAGTTACACATTATCTAGGGAAGTGTGACATCAGGGATTTTACTAAATTACTGAAGGATCAATTTTGATAGAAAATGCCAAGAGCACTAGAAAAATGCTACACTAGAAAATTTCCTGTCTCCACCAGGAATCAAACACAGAGATTCTCAGCTTGCAAGTCTGAACGTGCTATGAACACTAGGCTCAGACATGAAAGTTAGGGACCAATTCAGGCAGTCGGTATTTAAGAATTCAATTGCTGTGAAGTTAGCATCCTTATGGTATGGTGGTAGCACATGTTCAGTTTGTCAGTTACTGGGGTAAATTCTCAGTGTCAAATACTGTTGTAGCATTTGCTATACTATTACAAGTAAGTGTTTATAATAAACTTTTTATGCCATTTGACAGGTTATCTTTGTGAAAAGGCATGGGAATTTGAATTCTCTGTTGTCTTTGTAATGGTGGCCGTTATCTTTACAATGGAACATCACTTTTGTAATAATGCAAGCAAAAGGGAAATGAAATCTTTAAAGGATTATGCGGTTGTGGAAAAGGATCATTTTCTTTCATATAGCAAGCATTTTTTCTGCATTCAGTAAAAATTGAATCTTGCAGAGTGGAAAGCTGGTGATGAAGATGTTTCAAAAGATTCAAGAACTGATGGAGGATCCTGAAGCTTTAGTCTGTGTTCTTATTGATGAGGTAAGTTTTGTCATGCAGGGAATGACAGTGTAATAATGAAAGGCATAATCTGAGACACTGTATGGTGCTCAAGCAGTATCTTAATGTTGTTTTCTTTTGCCTCGTTACAGAAAACCATATTCCCATTCTTCCTAGCAATGAACTACCTATCAGTTAGTTTCTTAAAGTGGCTGCACTAGATTTAGAAAAAAAAATATTTCAACATGGCATCATGGAAGAGTCACTGTGCTATGCTCCACTACAGTTCCTGAGTAGATGCCAAGTGCTTGGGCTTAATTCTTGTAACTTGAGTATTATCTGTGACTGTTAGAAGCTAGTCCTGGTATTATCTGACAGTTAGAGGCTAGTCCTAATTCTGTATCTAGGAAAATGCTATAAGTGTAAGTAGCCAGTTCCACTGCATTATTAAAGAACAAAAATATCATTTGTATGCTCCACTCAGGTAGAGAGCTTGTCAGCAGCAAGGAAGAGCTCTTTAAATGGAGTGGAACCATCTGATGCTATTCGAGTAGTAAATGCACTTTTAACTCAGCTGGACCAAATCAAGAGGTTTGTCAACATTTTATATATTATTTAGGATCATTTATATAGATAGAGATTCTGATCAGATAATAATTCATTTCGTGTTCAGTGAAGGCTGTGGTGAAAATTAAAACCATCCTTTCCACAGTAAGAAAGAGAAATGTATTTTCTTTCTGTCACAGACCATGCCTGGGAAAATTCCAATTCCCGTTACCGGGGTACTCCAAAAATGGCAGTCAGCACCTTCCTACATCATCTTGGTGGGCATTGCTTGAGCACAGTATAATGCTACTGATTACACTAGGTACACAAAGACTGCAGTAACCTGAGCATAGGGTACTTTAAATTTTCTAGTATGCATACTGCTTTCAAAGAACTATTTTCTGTCTAAATGCCTACTAGACTGCAGGCGCAGGTTGTGGTAAAGCAACTAAAAAGAAAAAAGAAGGCAATTATTTTCTGACCCTGAAAAACTGTATAGGTGGTGTCAATCATTGAATTTACCCAACTCATATAATTATCTCCAAAACTCAATATTATTGTTTTCTTTGCACATGAAGCTTTTCACTCTATTCAGCAGACAGCACTCTTCATCACATCATCTTAATGAAAGGTTTTGAATTTCAGATTATGTTTACAAGGGAGTACTCCTGTTTCCATGGAATCACCAACCTAGTCATCGCACACTCTCATAGCCACTCATTTACCCTAATGAAACCTTCGCTGTCATTCATCCAGGTACCCAAATGTTTTGATACTGACAACATCCAACATCACCGGTGCAATAGATTTGGCTTTTGTTGACCGTGCTGATATCAAACAGTACATTGGCCCACCAACAACAAAAGCCATCTACACCATCTACTTGTCCTGTCTGAAAGAACTCATGAAGGTTTGTTATTTATCCTTGAATCATTCCTGAAAGTGATCAGTGACAAATGAGATAAAGTGTAAAGATAATTTAAAAAGGTATATACACTGAAACCTCGTTATACAGCCAAGTAAGGGGGCAAACAGAAAAATGGCGGTACAACGAAAATACCATGTAGAACAAGGGAAATAAGTAATTTACCAACATTGGACTGGCTAACATATCTAAAATAGTGCAGCTATCTCCCTTTAAAACAATAGAGTTAAAATTAAAAACAAGCAAGAAGTAAGGATTGGAGGCGTATGTGTCAAGTTGGAGAATGATAAGAAAAGAAGTTGACTACTACACATTACACATCCGGGTCGGAGAATCACACGAGCGCTAGGCCTACGTCATAGATCAATGTGTGCTGTTTGCATCGTACCCCGCAACTGGTGCGAACCATTTGAAGCATCACCTCGCGCGCGCTTACGTTCGTTCGTAAACTCTCTAGGCCTGTTGAGCAAGAGGAGATTGAACTGTGACCCGCCTTTCCCACTGCATGCCCCATCAGTAGGCCTATCAGGACTTCGCTTCCAAAAAGCGAAGAGTGTGTAGTAGGATTGGTGTATGAGTAACAAGCACAGACTGTGGCACCAAGTGATGTTCTGTCTGTTAGCTGGATTTAGATAGAGGTGGGTATGGGGTTAAATTTACGTTGGCGGTATAACGAGCAATATTTACTATACTCAAGTTATGAATGTAACAGTTAAACTGTTGGCGGTATAACGAAATTTTTAGTGACTTTGTATGGGTGTCAGATCCGTTCCACGCCGAAAAGCTGGCGGTATAACGGGTGGCGGTATAGCGAGGTTTCACTGTAATAATGCAGATAGATACGAATTTTTCCTGTAAACACAAACTGAATTTGTATCTCTAATTTTAATTGGCCTAATTTGAAAGCAATACACAGGGCATCTGCTCTTACAGAGAGGGCTTTCTGGTAGACAAGTCATTAAGAGCATGTCCTCTGTGGGTTCTTAAGTTAATGTAACTCGGTTGCTTGGAATGCTTTTGACCTAATAAGGAAATAGTCCTATGCAGTAATTGGGCAGCAAAACCCTTGAGTTGCTGTCACAGGATTTGCACTTGCCAACTGTAGCAGGCACTTTAAGCCATGTTTGTCCCAAAGTTGTTTTGTTTTGGTTTTTTTGTTGAGGTAATCATGCTAAAGAAAAATGGATATATTGAGTAACTTTTGTTTAAATTGAACATCCGCAGTTTTGGTGAACATTAGCAATGGGCAGAGTGAGTAGCTTTTGTTTAATTTGAACATCTACCAGCACACAGGAACATTTCTCTCATGTCATTACATTTCTCGCTTGCACAGCACTTGTCCAAGCTCTGTCCATTTTTGTTCATCACCAATGTTTTGTCATGATGGCGTGCATAAGTGTTAAGTACTGTGCGCTCTGCATCACTTGCTCACTCTTAAAAATAACTAATCCCTGCTGTTAAAATTAAATGAATTTGACTGCAACTGTTGTTTTGAAAATTGTTATAGTCTCTATTTTGTGAATAATAATTAATAATGAAAATGGACTTGACAGTGTTAGGAATAGAACTCTTGCACTGAAGTTTGTCTCTTTCTGCTCCAGTGTGGTGTCATTAGCCCCGTGCATCAGCTTATTGATATCCGAGCCTTAGAGGTGACTCGGTTCATGGAGAACAGTGCTACCCTGTATAGTCTCAAGCTGTATGATATTGCAAAGTAAGTATCTCGAGTACTCCTGAATACTTTCATCTTTATATCCATCTGTATAATGGACTGCACAGTAAAATCTTCCGATAATCATTTAGTTTTGGGCAATTCCAGCTAAATGCCACATTAGTTATGCATATTTCTTTTCAGCAATCAGTTTTGTTTCTGAGTAAAGAATAAATTAACCCATCTTAGTGTGAGGTGGGCTTGCAGGTTCCTGCACTGGTGATGTAAGTAATACTTCCATTCTAAGAAGGGGCGATTGTGAACAGGCGAAGTTAGCTCATTATCTCTTCTCTTCCCCCCCCNTTTTTTTTTTCGTCGATATGTTTTCAATTCTTTGTATTGATCGTTGACGTAACTTGCAAGCTTCGTCACTCGTGCCCAGCTTCGCTGTTCATCGGCGTCAAAAAGTCTGCCGTCCTTTCGTTCTGTGGCCATCTGGCGTAGTTGTTGATGTAATAGGACCAGATGCTCGTTTCTGTGCTGACCTACTGACTGATCAGTAAAATTGAAATGCATTGTTGTGCATTGTTTGGGGTAAACAGGGATCTGATTGGCGAGTGTACCATAACAAGTTATGATTGGTTGGTTGGGTGCCTGTCTTTGGTTTTTGAGTCTGGCCAGCTCTTGGACTGGAGAGAGACGGGCACCAACCCTCAGAGGTGTAGGATCGGTTAATTACAGTATTTGTTTCTTTTAGAGAGACATGCACCAACCCTCAGAGATGTAGGATCGTTAATTGTAGTTTTTCCCAGAATCACCTCGTCAGTCAGAGCAGTTTAAAGTCTGCAGCCCTTGTTTTCTTGTATTGGATACCAATAGTACATGTACCATCAATACTTATTGATGTTCAATAAATCTTGTGATCATCAATTGATGCAAGAGCTTCGTTTCATCATCATCGTTGTTCTCGTAACTCGTCTCCTTATCTACCCTCACGCTTACCCATGTGGCCAGTAGTGTCATCGCCCATTAAGACGACCACCAGGACCCTCAGACAAACTTTGGTGTCAGAAAGTATGGGTTCTTGTCGGGGCCCTGGTTACCTACTACCTTATCCTGTACCATCAACCGGCCACTCTTTACATTAGAAATAACCCAAACTACATGTAATTGCTGTAAAATCAATGCTTTTTAGAAATGTGGGTAACTGAAATTGCTTTCAACTGGAATTGACTCTTAAGATTACAAGCATATTAGGATCACGATGCACAAAAATCATTTGTAAAGGTGATATGTGGAGTGTGGAATGTTTGTCACCAAAGGATAATAATGATTTGATGATACATGATGCTTAATCCTTGCACCATATAGGAGAAGTGTTGTGGATCAGAACTCATTCATTATTCTGAAACTTTATCAGTGTTTGCCTCCTCTCTCTACAGGAAAAGTGAAGGGCTGAGTGGCCGTACTTTGAGGAAGCTTCCTTTTATGGCTCATGCTTTGTTTTTGCAAGTAAGTTGACTCACTAAAGGAACATGTCTTGGTAATTTTCTTGAGCTCTGTTTTTTTTTTTGTTTTTTTTTAATAGTCCATCAAAATACATTGAAACATAGCTGATTGTTGGACAAGAATTTAATTTTCTGTTAATCTTACAGTGGAACCACTACTTGTGATTGGTCATGTGGTGTGATCAAATTCTTGCCTACTCCTTGATCTAAATCTGATTGATCACATGAAACACCGAGCTCCCTACCACTTGATTGGTCCAAATGATTGTAGGGTTTCCCCTGAGGCTTCTGACCTTCATCACAAAATTTTCTTCCAAAACTGGTAGCACCATCCAGTGTTCTTAAATACCATATAACAATGTTGCCAGAAAGCTGAACTTTATGAGGTGAAAAAAATTGGCTTCAGATATTATTTCTGGATTTCAGCATTCGTTATACTGTATTGAAAGTGATCAAAGCTAGTGCTTCCAAGCTGTATGAAATTTATAGGTTATGATGTCAACATACTGATCCAAACTATTATTTATCACTTCATTCAGGGCTACCCAGTTTCACTTGAGAACTATCTACAGGCATTGACAAAGGCAGTGAATAGACAGTTCAAGGAACAGAATGATCTGATGAGTAACTGATGTCTTTCTTGTTATCACAGTTTTTTAATAAGTGTGTACATGTGTAATGCATGTGAGCTTGAGCGTTCAGTGATGAAATTATGATCTCATCAGTGAGTACACAGTTGAAAGAAATCAGTGTCTGCCGTTATGCCAGGTTGTGTCCACTGTTTGGATTCCCCCACTATAATTAAGTATAATATGGACATAATACAGATTTACATACAGTTTGAATCCATTTATATTGGTTATGGTTATCAGCAGAATTCTAAATCCGTTTCCCACTTTTGTTTTTAGTTCTTAAATAATAGCTTTATTATAAAGGGCTTAGAAGGGCAAAAAATGTGGTAGTTACAGTATAACTGCCTCCTGTGCAGTTCGAGTTTTCTTACAACTTGTGTAATTTGACAGCTGTTCATGAAACTGAGCTGAAACATTCTTTATTTGCAGTTTGCTCTTTTATTTCAAAGTACACAATGATTGATAAGACAGACAAGGTCTTGGGTTCGGAACTTGCCTTTGGCAGTCCTCACCTCACTGAGGACTGCCAAAGGAAAGTTCCAAACCCAAGACCTGGGTTATTGTACACAGCGATGATTGCCATGTTTAAATATCCCAACTAGGAAATAATTTCACATGGTTCTAAAAGCCAAGTTTTAAAAGTCCTGAACATCCTATCACAGCCAACTTGAACTGTATTAACATAGGCCGCAGCTATGTATCTATGTTAATGTATTTGCTAGAGACGTACAATAGAAACTGCAAATGATTTTTAGAAATTATGCCATATTATATGCTTTATCGTAGTTTAACAATCAACTTTTGCATCTACCTCCTGATGTGTACTCTCTACCTGATGAACTGAGAACATGACTTTGCTAGTCATTCAAGACTGTATCCATCTGAGCAAATATTTTGTTAGTGCAACCACACTTGAACATGTTTATTGCAAAAACACTTAATACATAACTAGCATATTATGGAACATTTTTCCAGTCTTGATTTTTTCATTATAGACTTTATTATGCTTTAAATCCTAAAAGCATGTTTATTATGAAGTATTCCTAAATCTCCAAACACCTAAAATTTCAGATTTATCCAGTCATTCCCTCACTTGTACTACATCAGCCCTTGGGCAAGGAACCCCGAATCCTTACCCAACCCAAGACCAGACAAAGGCTTGTTATTCACCTTCAATCACACATGATCGTGGTTGCCGTGCCACAAGCTAATCTCAGACGGATAACCCTTAATTTTCCTAACCATTGACAGTCAAAATGATTCATTGGGGCCATGAATTTTGAATTAGGTGTTTTAAGTGTACTGCTCATCAGTGATCGTGATGCCAGGCAATGGAAGAGAAATTTCTGACATATATTTTCCAGGCAGATTGTCAATCATGCTACAGGTATCAGTACTGAATTGGCCACAATATTCTTAGCAGTAGCTGCTGAAATTGAGTTACAGGGGTTATGTTTGAAGCCTGACTGCTGTTGAAAGAGTCAGTTGTTGGTGTTGTTTTATTTGGAGTGTATGATATGGTTTTGTGTCTGGTTCAGTATGTTGCAGTCCAAGCAAAAGGTTAAACTCACTGTAAATAAACCAAGCTGTAAATTTTGTTTGCCTGTTTTGTAATCTTTTAATTTGTTCCATCCATGTATGTGTTGTTGTTGAAACTTAATAAGCCTGTGATAATGAATGCTTCCAAAAATCTGGCTCACATTCAGGGACAGTTCATAATGTTGTGACAAATAATCACTTTTTCACCTTCATTTCATTGTGAACTCTGTGATACTGATCCACAGTGTGTTTCAAATTGCCTTAATCAATGCCTCCCAGTTCTTCATTCCAATCACCTAAAACAGGGTGTGACAGTTGAAATGTCATCATCACAGATTTTGATAAGAGTAAATATTTAGTATGGGAGATCAGATGGCCACTGCTGGACAAGAGGAGATCTCATATGGCTGGAGTCTGTCACTGGTGATGATAAGAGCAACCTAACAGTCACTGAGAGGCAGCTTCTTCACGATATAATACCATTTCATAATTGTAATACAATATTTTAAAACACCTCCTCTTGTAGCTTTTGAAGTCTTGGTGGTGAAAGATCTTTAACTCATAAATGTTCTTACTTCAGTCTTTAAAGATAAATTGATAACCTAATGAAATGGTGGAACAACATTCTACGTTTTGTCAGTGTCTCTCAGGCAGAAAACACTGTGAAACTGTCCCACCCATCCCAGGTTCATAGCTGCCAAGTGTCCCGTATTATACATAACTGTTCTGTATTTTGGTCCATAATCCGTAAATCCGATATCAGCTCAGCGAGTCCATATTTCGAAAACCCGTTCTAAACCCGTATGCCGTGGCTTGACGGCAACGCAATATTTCAACGTCCAATGTGCCTTTTCGGCAATCGACGGTAAAGTTCGGTAATTGTGAATTGCCGTATGTGAACCGGATGTTTCTACCGCTCATTTCCGGTTCTATCTACTACCTTTGTTCCTTTTAATTTTGGATCTTCTAAACTTGGCAGCTATTTGGTGGGACGACGACCCCCCCCCGGATTGTAAAATTGGGGATACTATCCAGCGCGACAGGGTGTTCCGTATTTGGATTTTTGAAACTTGGCAGCTATGCAGGTTGAGATTGGGGATCTGGTCAAATGGAGCCCTGCCGCAAAGCAAATTAGATGGGATCCATGACAATCTGTAAGCGCAAATGATCTTATATGTGAGCCAAACTAGGCTGAGCTTTCAGCATGGTCAAATTTAGTACTGCAAAAGAAGCTGAATAGAAGTTTTCACAATCTGGTTTAAGTGCAATTACTACAAATTATGACATGGACTACATGAGCATGTTCAGCATAAATATCTATTACTAGCATAGACACCCATTCTATAAATGGGACGTTGGATGACAAAAATGGGATTATCTGCTACATGGAGAGCCTTGCTTTATTACTATGATGTAGAAGTAGCAATATTTATAAACGTGGCACTACTGGATGGCTAAGTTTACGGGTTTGCCCGCTGAATTGGTGCTAGGCGACTTCACAGAGCAAAGTGTCATCAATGAATGGAAAGCAGATTCGAAATTTTAACCTCATCCTTTAAAGACACTGAAACTGAGTGAAGCCCGTACATAACTAATAGAATCTTGCACCCTTTGTGTGCACACACTGACGCTAAATCTCTTTTGACAAATTTCGTACAGGTTACCGATTTTGGACCCGAATGTTACATGTAGCAGGTTATGATGAGTTTATCGCGTTCGAATTTAGCGTGCCACGGAATTTTAAAGTTTTATTAGGAGCTGACAAAATGGCAGAATGAGAATGAATGCTGGAAACAAAGACAAAGAGAAAAATGCGGCACAAAGTTTGTAAATTGATTCATCAAATCTTGCCATTTCTGTGAGCAGACATTGATGCTAAACATTCTGTATCAGATATTGTACTTGTTGAAGTTTTCAGCCGAATTTTACGAATAACAGTTTTGCAGGTTATGCGTTAGGAAGGGAGCATGCCACGCCCCCGATCCAGTCTTATAATATAGATTTATACACATTACCATTTCTTGGGCCAGAAACTATATACACGAAACATGCTGAGTGTTGAAATAAAATTCTCCAGATTTATTTTCAAATTTGAAATGGGTACGCATATATATATAACATAATGCATTGTGAGAACAAAAGAATGTATCTGCTCACCACAACATACATGAGGTAAGAAATCTCGTAGTTTATGAATGGAAATTAGCTACAGAAACACTACTTCACAGATAACACATACTAATGAAAATTTATAAATAGTCTCTTACAGAGAGTCAACAGTGCCATAAAAGACAAATTTTAAAGACTATGAAACAAGCATCTGTTTGCCCACTACAGGTTCCTGCTTGAAGGCAAATAATTAGCAAATCAAATACATTTGAAAATACAGTAGAAACCTACCACCTTCAAGTTCAGGATTTCAAATATCCCATGATATCGCAAAATTCAAGTCCCCAAAAATCCATATTTCTATACTAAATTTACCTCACCATCTCAAATTCCTATTGTAAAATTTTCAAGTTCATGCTTTGGAATCTGAGATCATGAGACTTCACTATTTTTGGTATGACTACCATGAACTGACTATCCCTAAAATAGATCATTAACATACACAGTAACTTTCATGAATACTCTATGTACCCAAAAATGCTCCTCTATATCTTCATTCACTGCTTTGTAGGCACTAAATTTTTGCTTAAAGCTCTTGGATAAGACTATCAACGTCTCCTGCTAGCAAAATTTATTATAATACAGTCGAGCACAGAAAACTCGAACACACTAATCTCGAATTCACGGAAATGTCGAACGCTGTTATCGGCCCCTTTTAAATGCCTCTATTTTCTTTGTATTGTCAACACGATTTTCTCGAACTCTCAACACGCATTTCTCGAACGATTTCATCATCATCTACCCGATCTCAAAGCGGCGAAATGACCGATAAAGCCTTTCTTTGTCTGGCGTTGCTCGTCCCAGTGTTAGTGATAAGGGAAGGGTGTGCGGGAGTGCCGTGGTAATGGGCAAGGGATCAAGACAATGCTTTGTGTGGCTCTATTGAATCAGCGGGAGGGGGGTGGTGTAGTGATTGAGCATGCAGAGCGACCTGGCGGGTGGTGGACTAGGTCAACACACGCTGCGATAAATTTTATTGCGTCGAACATGACGCGATGCGCATAGAGTGACGTGGCGGGGCGATAGGTAATAGCAGACTGGCAATAGTGCCGCTCCTCATTTCTTTCTTTTCCTCGAATAACGTCGAACACATCAGGATTACACTTATGCACCGAAGTTCGATCTACTCTGACGAAATCAGGTGATTTTCGTCTTCTGTTCATTAAATTCAGTTTGTTTGTCATGATTTTATGTGGAACGTCGGAAACAGGGAAGGGTGGTAATTCTAATTATGTTAAGATCAGAGCAGATTAGTGTCGTGTGGTTATCTCCCCTTACCGGTCCCTCTAGTCGATGGTAATTGTGAAAATATTGCCGTCACGGGAATCTCGAATTACGAAAATCTCGAACACTTTTTTCGATCCCGGAGAAATTCGAGTTTTCCGTGCTCGACTGTAATAGGTTTTATCCCTACATGCCTAGGTCATATTAACAAAGCATGGGTACATTGTATAGAATGATTAGGTTTTATTCCAACATGCCATGGTCATATTAACAAGCACTGGTACAGTGTATAAGGAATTAAGGATGGAAATCCATGAGTATGGTTACAAGAAAAGATGATGGGTTTTGTCTACAGTCTGCAGGCATGGCTGATGAAGCAATTTCTGATTAACATCCATGAGGCAATTTATGAAATATAGAGTTACATATATCTACTTCTGTGCCAAAATGTATCCCTCTGCCCCAAGGTACATGTGTATATATATGTGCACATTTCTTGATCATGTGTAACAACTGAGGAATAACATATACAGAGATTTTACTCATCCTCTAATTTTAAACATTCATTAGAACAAACAACAATCAATAGGCAATCGTTAGCAAAAATAACAGTAAAACAGTGAGCAATGAGATGTAAAACATAGGGACATAGAAAGTGAAAAGCTCAAAAATTTTTATAAGGACATGCAAAAAAAAAATTGCTCTTAGTAAGTGTCTTACTATAATGAACATCCCATTCTTGTTTTCAATCGAGAATGATACTGTGGACATTTAATATATAAAGTAGCAAAGAATGAGTAAATCCCTAATCTTCTGAATGTATGATACCTCCATATCGGAATCTCCTTAAAGCCCAAAATGTTTTAAAAAACTACGATTCAGGAAGATCACTGAGAGCAGTGCTCTAGGCAAAAATGACAAATGAGGAAAAAAATCCACATTATTTCTAGCATTATTCTTTTCTCTAAGGAACTTGTAAAAGGAGGAAATGAGGCTCAGGCAGTTTCCTCAGGACTTCTCTTTGAACAATCCTCGAAAGAAAGCTAAAGTAACGGCACTACACCAACATTAAACCAGTGGAGAGTATGAAAGGAAATGTGCTTACAGTTATCAATAAAAAACGCTGAAATGAATTGAAGCATAATAGAGATGAAAGCCGTGTTAAATCAGATACAAAAACAACCCTTATCTATTTTGACAATTGTGTAATATGCATAATATTAACTCCTCAAGCTGAAGACCAGAGTAAGAAACTGTTCGTATGAAATCTGGATCCAACCATCCTGATCTGTGTCAAAGGCTCGGAAAGAGTTTGTCAGCGTCTATAGGAAGAAATAACAAGTTTATATACAAATAATGATGATATATAAGTTAGAAGAGTCCACCAGTCTAAAAGATTATCCCTAACGCAACTTTTTGATATGAAAAGATCGGGATCTGATATAGAGACATTTTCAAAGTTGCAGGGCTGAATTGGTTTCATAGTGATACCATACATCAAAGCACCTGTAGATTTATTCTCATTTTAAGATTACTGCAAGATTTTTATCAATTATAAATAGTTTGCTTAATCTCAGTTAACCCCAACAAAACGACTATGCTCAACTGAAGATGTGATGAACATACTCATGACAAAGGAAGCTGTAAAAGCAGTGAGAGTTATTGCCACATAGCCAGTGCTCAATGCCTACAAGACGGCAATGGCATCGTGAATGTCTCAGGCATGGAAAAGTGTTACAAAGTCATCAGGCCTGCTTGGCTGATAAAAATGTGTAAACACATGAGCCAACACTACCTAAATGAGAGCCTTATAATTCTCATAATAACTAAGTTTGATATCACTGTGACCTGACAACATATGACTGAATTATTACACAATCAGCTGATCTTTTCAATATAATTATACCTGCAGCACCACAGCACACTGGACAAAATCATCAAAAGCTACTGTGCCTCTTCCCTGACGATCAAACTTTTTTATGAGGATGTCATAGAACCTTTCAGACAGTCGATAACCTGTATATGATTAAGAAAGAAAAGACGTGTCAAGACAGCACAAATTCTGCAGTAGCACCTTATCAATCAGAACTGACATATAGTGAGTGAAAATGCAATAAAAAACAAATCACGCTACTGGAATATGTGAACAATGAACGGGCAGTAACTCCACAGTGAAGTGGACAATGTGAATTTATTCACAACACTGATGTGAACAATCCTAGTAGGTGTTACAAATTAATTTGATATTTCATACACAGACATTCAGTTTCACTCATTCCACACTCCATTATATATGGCTTTCTATCTAATTTCTGGTAACCATAAGGTTTATAACAGGACAATCAATCAAAATGCTCTCCTTATTATCCTAAACAGCATATGAATCTTCAAGACCTGCCCCGTTCATCTAAGTTTAACAACATAAATAAAGTTTATGAGTTTTACTGCTTTCGAAATAAATAGGCTAACCTGATTCCCTGTATGCATGACAAATAAAGTGAAACTAAAAAAAAAACAAACCACATGTTGCTCATTAAGTTAAAATAAAAAAAAAACTAATCATCTGGGTCGATGACCACCCATATGTGAACAATGTGAGAAGTGTGTCCCAGAATAACATTAAACATTTCACAAATTAAATTAATAAATATTTGTGATTATCAAATAAATGCTTAACCATTTCAAACCAAATTTGCCATGGTCATATTTTCAAATATCAGTGACACAGGGATGGCAGCAGCCAGTGAGAAAATTTTCAGGTATCAAATTCAACATATGGAATTCTGTTCAATTTGAAAATTGTTCAGGTTTTTTTTCCTATTTATGTGTTTGTTTGTTAAAAGGTCATTTTTTTTTAAAAGATCTCATTTTCAGTTTTCCGAATATTTCTGGCATTTTGTCATCCCTGAGTAATGCAGAACTGAGTAGGATGACTTCAACCACCACAGCCAGAGCCACAATATATTCAGATTGAATGCTTTGTCTTCCTCAGACATATATATATCATACATACACTTTACTATTACAATAATGTGAACAAACATCCAAAAATCTTCAGCACCATTCACATACCAAAGCTTGTGAGTGCAGTTCTCAACTCATTCTTGTCAATACTGCCAGAGTTGTCTCTGTCATATGAGCGAAAGCAGTTTTGCCAGTCTGTGACATATTTCCACAGGGACATGAACTCTTGGAAGTTTATAGTGCCACTGTTGTCTCGATCAAACATACCTGGAACAAGAAAGATATGAAACTAGCACAAAAAGACCTTAGGTGACCAAATTTCACATTGAAAATGTGTTAAGATAAGCATATGGTAAATAAAAATAAATTAAACGCACTAAAGTTCTCAAAATATAGTCTATAAATATATTTTGAAGACAGTAATTTATTATGCATGCTAATATAATCTGTAATTTTCATACACTAGATTTGGGTGTACTAAACCTAGAGTGGTACATGTAGTCAGGTATTTGTAAGACATGCTGCTAGATTAAAATAACTTAAAAGTGCCAAAAACCTGAAAGTAAATACTCCAGTAACTGAATAAAGTTTGCTGTTGTTCCAAATTTAACCATGATAGCAGATTCATATTTATTATTTCAAACATTCAGTGGTCGAATCAAACTACTGTATATAACACATATAAATAGGCGAGTTTGTTGAACCGTAACATTCTTACCAATCATAAGTCGCACTGTTTCAGGATTGAATGGTGTCCATGTTCCTGTAAACAGTTAGCAAAATAATAATAATATGTGTCTGTTGGTGTCTGAAACATTGTAGCATATGAAATACATGAAATACAATTCTCAACAGTTAATAAGGGGCCATCCTGTCAGCAACAGAAATTTACTTAATAGAGCTGACTTTCTGATGCACTATTTTTCATAGTGCAGTACAGCAAAGCTGTTACAGATCAGACAGAAATCATATTCCTCTAACCATTCACCTCATCATGCGTAATCCTCAAATGAAAGTTGCAAACAGTTGAATTTCTCAAAATTTATGAAGTCGACTATGGACATTTGTTTTCCATCTTAGACAGTAAGAATCAATACTGAAGAAATTACAGTTTCAGTCCTATGTATATAGGACTATGTATATTGAATACAAAAAGGATGTCTACTGTTTCAGAATAAGTATCTGTGATAGTGCTGGAGCAGATACCTTGCATAAAGATCTCCAGTTTAACATGCGATAGAAACTTACGGAGATGTTACCATGGAAATTTATAGCTTTCACTCGGTCCGTAAAAGAAAATGCCTTAAATCATATAGTTTATCAAACCAGTCAACTGTTGAGACTGTTGTTTTAGGGACTTCAATCTTGTCATTTTCCTAAAAATTTGAACCAAGCGGGGAAAAAAGAAAAAGTGAATGCATATTCAAACAGATGATTATTTTGAATCACCATGAGTCCTGTGCATCTTAAGTTTTGTCTTTTATCATGCATCTTGTTATGATTTATAATTTGTGTGAATATCATTGAATCTACCTGATATATTTGTTCTAACTGTAATAATTTTATTATAAGTGTCACTATGAGTGCTGCTGTAATAATTACAGTGAGGTCTGTCTAACTTAAAACCATCTTGTCTGAACTGAAATTTGGTTTAGCTGAACATTTTCTTTGGTCCCATTTTGTTCCTTCAATAATGGTCGAAGTGAACCTCTCATAAATTAAAGTGAACAATATACAGTTTGTGGTCTCTTGCAGTTCAAATTAAGAGGATTCCACTAGACAAGACAATGTTAAAAGCATGCATTCTTATTTCCTAGAAGTTGTAATGCAGAAAGCATGGTGCATACATTCTCATCAGAAAAACATTGGAATTCGGTGCAAAATGGCACTTCAAAATGCTAAATGGTGCATTTTTCTCCTTCAAGAGTAAAAAATCTTGGACCAACTGATATTTGCCAGTGTACTCATTGTTTAACATCTAGTGTCACCCATTCCTCTTAGATACTTGCATGCATGATCTTATGAGAATTTTTTTTTTTACTTTCTGTCTAAACACAAAGTTACTTCATTTTACAAAAAGTGTGGAGTTAGTTCCTCATAATTCTGTGTTAAGATAGAAAAGCCAGAAAAGTTCATATACAGTCATACATATAAAGTATCCATGGATGAAATCTAGTGTCAAATAACTGATGCTATTGCGAATGACACATATCCTAAGATCATCACTTCTCAAGGAAAATGAAGCACCATTCAGCACTTTGATGTGCAATTTTTGCATAAGAACTCCAATGTACTTCTGGTGATAAGTTATGCACTATACTATCTGCATTATAACCTCTGAGAAAGGCCCATGCTTCCCCTTAGAAGAATTGAATGTCCATCCGTGATTAAGAAGCCATTACTGTGAGAGAAGAGTTCAGATCCTGATGCCTTCACCAATTTGGTGAAGGCATCAGGATCTGAACTCTTCTCTCATAGTAGGTCCAATAAAAGAAACCATCTATTTATCACCCCTGCACCTCATACCACATTGATTAAAGAAGCCATCACTATGTCAGTACCAGTGCTGATACATTATTGGAGCTTATTAAACTGCTGAATGAACAAGAAAGCTACACAAAAAATGACCCATGTGCTTTTAACTTGTAAGACAGCTATGTCTGTATCATGCATGATACATCTGGTCTGACGCCTGGTTTTGAACAACTGCAATTTTATCTCTCCTTACCATTTGATAAAGCCCTTTGAAGTTCATTTGCAGAAATCGCACCACTGCAGTCTGTATCAATCCTGAGAGAAAAATTCCATATCTTTTATAATGACTTCAGTAAGACCTGGTCTCCCCTTTACTCATCCAAGCCCACAAGAAAGCCAGCAGTCCTTTGATTGTGCAAGCTTGTAATATCATTGCTAAAAATTAAAAGCACAAGGGTACTAGAATTTTAAAATTTGTAAAATGTCCCAGTGGTAACATCCTTATGTACGTATACGTGACACTGTATGTATATAACCATGAAACAGTAAAATGTGCAATATTTTGGAATAAGAAGAATTGTAATCATATACATACATCCAACAACCCAAAGATGATCCTTTTTTGTGGGCTCGCTGATACAAGGGAGGAAACAAAAAAAACTATGACAGGACTTACTGTAAAGTAAGTGCTTCCAGTGCTTACCATAAAAACCAACATAAATTCCCCATCAGACAGTACAGCAATCTGGTAGCAACTTCAATTTAATCTTTACAGTAAGCCCTTGCCATAGTCAAATGCATACACACAAAGCACACTAGCTATGCTCTCCATCAAGAGTATACATTTTTAGCTCATCTATTGTTACCATGCAGCATTGAAGAACCTGTGTTTACTGTACCCAAACATATATGTACTTCTTGTAGTCTGATTTAATTTGAGGAAGACAATGATACTTTTTGTATCTCTAAAGCAGGGATGGTTTTAGGCATCCTTGTACAAATTAGTAAATTCTTCTTTACAGCACTGTTAGCACTGCATCTTCTCACTTCCCTGGTAAAGTGTTTAATGCATTTAACTTTAAGAGGACAGGCTTACCAAACTGGAGACAATGAAATCAATTCATCAGCATTAAAATTTGAATCAGAGATACGACCATCAACAAAAGTCATAACACTATTTTTGTATCAGGTCCAAGCAGTGCTGCGTGGCAAATGAACTTTCTATTGTGTAATGACTTAAGAGCAGAGCTAATGTAAAGTAGTCCTGGCAACACTGGGTAACAGGTAAGAGGAAAATAAGAGATTTTGTAGCACCTATTTCTTACCATTCCCTAATGCTTGTTGAAGCTCTGTGGCAGTTATCTGTCCACTCCGGTCTTTGTCAACACTAGAACAATGCCAATGACCAATGCATCAATAAAATTATACACCATACAGATAAATGATTTCAAGGTTATCTTCCTATGAAATTCAAAATACCAGCCATACTTCTTGATCTCAAAATACTTAAGAACAATAACTTTTTCATCCATAGGATAAAAAATTGGCTTGATCGCAGTACACATGTTCACACTAATAATAATAACAGTACTTATGAGAGATCATGACAAAACAAAGACAATAATACTTTCTGCACATGTCAGGAAAATTTTTGGTTTTCGTCACAACACAAAACCACCCACTCATTAACTCACTCATCTCAACCCTTGCCCCTCCTCTCCATCCTGGCCTTTCTCATTCAACAGAGCATACTATGCACTGTGCTTCACACTGGATTTCCAGTTGATATAACACACCACTTTTTATTTACTGCGACAGAGAATCTCGCACCACTCTGATTGAATGAGGCGCAAAGGAATTTCAGTATCTCTCTGTTCTACAGGACTGAGACAACAATCTGCCACTTCACACTAATATTTTGTATAGAAGAGAGGATTATATTTTTATTGTCAGAGGGGATTTCCTTTACTTTACTGATGGTTGCTTTCACATATAAACGAGGGGGTACCCAAAAGTTCCCGGAATTGTGTTGTTAAAAAATTTATTTTTTAAGCTAGACTTTTCAAACTTTAGTCCCCTTCAAAGTACTCTCCATGAGACTCAATGCACTTGTCCCAACATTTGGACCAGCCCTGGAAGCAATTCCAGTAGTCATCCAAAGTGACGTCCTGTAGGGTTTCTTCCGTTGCTTCCTGGATTTGCTCAATTCCCTCAAATCTCATCCCTTTCAGCTTTAATTTCATTTTGGGGAACAAAAAAAGTCAAATGGACGAGGATCTGGTGAGTATGGAGGGTGGGAAGCAACAACCATATTGTTTTTGGCGCAAAACTGCCTGACTGACAAAGCATTGTGAGCGGGGGCGTTGTCCTGATGCAAAAGCCATTTCTTGGTGCGCCACTTGTCTGGACGTTTGCGCCTGATGCTTTCTCGTAGACGTCTCAGCACTTCGATGTAGAACCACTGGTATACAGTCTGTCCTTGTGGAACGTACTCCATCTGAACAACTCCCTCAATGTCAAAAAACAGGATCAACATGGTCTTGATGTTGGACTTGACTTGACGTGCTTTCTTGGGTCTCGGAGATGCTGGTGACTTCCACTGACTTGACTGCTGCTTTGTTTCAGGATCATAGCCATAAATCCATGTCTCATCACCAGTGATAATTGTTAATAGAAAATCTGGATCCTGTTCAAGCTGCTCCTTCATGTCTTGACAACAAGTGACACGATTTTCATTCTGCACTTCGGTGAGAAGACGGGGAACGAATTTTGCAGAGATGCGCCTCATGCCCAAATCGTCAGTTAAAATGTGTTGTACTGAGCTCCATGAAACGCCAGTAACTTGAACAAGCTTATCAACTGTTCGTCGACGATCTTGGTCTATGGCTTCTTTAATTTTCTGAATGTTTTGATCAGTCCGAGCGGTTGAAGGTCTGCCAGAACGAGGTGCATTATCAGTTGTCATGTCCCTACTTTTGAACCGCGCGTACCGTTCATAAACTTGAGATTTTTTCATGGCTTGATCATTGTAGGCTCTGTTTAACATTGTCACAGCTTCTGCTGCAGTTTTTCCGAAGAGAGAACACAATTTCACTTTACTGCGTTGCTCTTTCAAGTCCGCCATTTTTTCGTCAAAATCAGGTCAGTCGAAAATCACACGTTCTCATCAACAGCCCCTCAAATAAGAGCAAACACAATGAACTCATTCACGACAAAAAATTATGCTTGAATGCATTTTTTTTACAAGACTTTAAAGTTTATGAGACGAAAATTTAAGTTTAATCAGTCAAGTATTTTCGGAATTACAGCACAATTCCGGGAACTTCTGGGTACCCCCTCGTATAGACTAGATCAACAATAGATGGTAAGATAATATTTTTTTTTGTACTTCTTTGTTCACTTTGTTCTTATCATTGTTGGTGAAGTTGCTGGCCCAGCATGTTATGCCAAAAGTAAATGCGCTCTGAAGAGTTGACAAATAGAATGACTGGATGAGATTACTGTGGACTATAAAATGTCGGAGCTTGTGAACAAAGTACAGACACTGATTTGCTTTTTTATTTCGCTCTTCAACATGATGGTGCCACATAAGTTTATTGTCGACAGAAATGCAGTATTTTGCAACTACGACCACATCCTACTCACTGATGTCGGATTGGTTCAGGATTCTTCTTCACATGAAAGTCAATCACAATTTCCTTAGTCTTACTTATGTTCAAAAGCAGGGAGTTGTCTTCACTGCATTTAATGAACTTGTAATAAGATTAAAATAATTTTCTTTGTTGCCCAACATCAGATCTAGAAATGTCAAAGTGCAAATTTTTTCAGTGGGATATTCTCGAAATATTAACAACAATCACTGGCATAGGTGGTAAACATGTCAAATGATAATACACATCCTTGGGACACATCTGTATTAGCGATTATTAATGACGATTTTAGTTCATTAATTTAACATACTGGATGTGCCATAGAAATTCAAGATCTACTTCAGATTTTCAAGTCTTTGAATTTTTTAATTATGAGATGGGGCTGAATAGTATAAAAAGCAGAGGAGCAATCTAAATACAGGACTCTGACCTATGTCAAAGCAACAGGTCACAGATCATATTTGCAATTCTATTTCAAGCACTACAGTATAGCAACTGCCATCATAATGTAAGTATTTAAGTAATGGTTTGTTCGGCAATTTGGAAATCAATTTGGAAAATTCTCCTTCACAGAATCTAGATTCTGGCCCATTCTGGCCCAACAAAATATCAAAGAGCTGGAAATGCGAGGACCGGAATTAGCACTCATGCTCAATACAACTTTTTAGTCATGATGGCATCGGGAGGTCACGAGATCAATTCAACAGAGGAGGTAACTAAAGAATGCATATTGGGGAAGTACTGTATTTTAAATGGGATTATTTACCCTTATAAGAAATGCTTTGAGTAAGCCTTAACTAGTGTAGTGCAAGTCCATTCGTTTGATTGTGGCTTGTCTTAACCAGATGAGCGGGCCTTTATCAAAGTCTTCAGCTTTGCTGAGTCAAATCCTCAACCTTTTTAGATCAATAGATAAGGAGGCCGCCGCTTTTTCCACTTGTTCCCGGATTTTCAAGATTGTAGAACGCGTGCTAGCGGGAATGTTATACTTCTCAGCGATGGCCTTCTTCGACATCGCACCTCTGTCGATTTCCTGGAGCATGTTTTGTTAATCTTCGACTCAGTGGAAGGAGTCTTGAGGTTTCTCTTCACGGGATTAGAGGAAGTCATCATTTAGAGGACAAATTCAAGTTTTCAACCGTACGCGAGCGAATACACTGGGGAGGTCACGAGGGAAGCCTCTTGTTTATACGTGTACCTGTTTACCGTCTCGGTGCATTGGGCTAGATGCGTTTAACTGTACACACTGCTGCCGAGATGCTTAATTATCGATCGATTTTTCGAGCCCGCGCGCATGCTATTCCCCCCACTGTCTTATCAGCGGTGGTGTAATACACACCCCCTAAACGTCTCCTACACACACCTGTACTGTGGTTAGTGGCACTCGCAGTGTCCAATTTTATTGCCTCTTTCTATCCGCAGTACCATCTCGTTTGTTTTTCAAGTCGTCGGCATTGTTTGGCACCACGCGGGGAGGACGCCGGAGGTGATCTTGCCTCTGTGACAGCGCCGGGCAGTTGGAGTAATCAGAAATAGGCGTTAATTACTTCTTCTTATGCAAAGGCAATTAATAGACACAAAGAAGGAAAAAAAACTATTATTTCTTTTTCTTTCGACTAATACTAATAAGAAATTGGAGGTGTCCGATTTCAACATACAAGGACTCGACTGTATCATATAAAGTAAAGTATTTCAAAATCCCATACCACTGCATTATTCTCAGATTAAACCATACTCTCTAACTTGCATGTTGCAATAAATCAGCCCACTTGCAAGCAACTCCCACCTCTGAATTACTCGACTAAAGGCCAGATACAGCCAGAGACTCCTTTTTTATTACCGGTATTAAAGTAATTCTCCTAGGCTGAGCTATGTTTTGGGGGTTTTTTTTAGCACATCTGTCCAGGACCAAGACTTTGAGACGTTTTAAAAATTCATTGAAGAAAAAGTTAATGAAGCAATGACAGTGAAATCTGGAAATAGTAAATATAACATGTTAAAACTTTCAAATTTACCTTCAGATAAATTTGAAAGATAAACAGAACAAAAATTGTTCACAAACAAAAATTATAAAATGTTTGCTATGCCCTTGTTTACTGATGATTTTTTATTCTGACCTATTATGTAATTCTAAATATGAATAAAATTAAATGTCATTGAACTCATTGTCACTAAAATCTACACTTAACTTGAGTCTTGAGCCATCTTTCACGATGTGCTTGAGTCTAGTAACAACATAACAAATCAAACTGAAAACAAGAATACTCCCATAAAATGACCACGTCAATGGCATTTTGACTCAGTTATTCCTCAATAACAATGCAACTTCCAATCCAATCAAAATGTGCACTCAAAAGAAGTTGGAGAATAATTGTATACACACATCAGGATCTTCTCCCTGGTCACATAGGTTGGGGGAAACATTCCCTCCTAGTCATGAATTTGAGAGGGGTTTTGTAAATATTAAGGGAGATTTTAGATCCTTCTCAAAGTAAACACTGGCGTGCAGGAAAGATGGAGAGATTGGCACATGTTCAATGAATTTTTAGGAGGCATTCTGGATCATGATCGCATAGTCTGGAGAAAATACTAACACACTGGTATAGTGAACCTTGGATCTAATGAGGTCGCCGGGGCCGACCTTCAGTCCTTGTTGAAGCTGAGATCTCGTTGAACACAAGGTCTCCGCAAAGTCATGTGAAAATGGGTCTATCTCTAGTGAGAACATTTAGCTAAAAGTGTACTTCAGAAATATTGCTGGTTGCTACCCTTGACTCTATAGACACCATCGGCATGACAACATCGCAAGCTGATACTGATTTTTTTTTTTTTTTAAATTCATTTTTGTAGACAAAGCAGTGTAAATGTTGAGAAATGAATGGTTTCAACCACCGTCTTTGAATCTGTGATTAAAATTTTGCCTAGCGCAATGATTGGTCAAAAAAAAAAAGGCTTGGCCAATCATCAGCCGAGCATATTATTCCATCACTCCATTGTCCATTCCCCTTCCTTCCTCTCATCCTTGCATTGCAGAGACTTCAAAGGCTTTAATTACTCTTCCGCTCCCTTCCACTGATTGCCCAGATGGTCCTATCTCTATTTTCTATCCCCTCCCTCCCTACTTCACCCATTTGCACACACAGATATTACCAGTAACCTTTTTGATGTGGACGCAATCTTGTAAATTGTAGACTGTTGTTAGCAATTGTGAATGGATTTCCATATGTGGTAACTCCTACAACTTCAGTCAGTACCTTAATTCCGAATAACGTACTAATACAATCCTAAGCCTATCCCTACCCCCCTACCCTAACCCTAACCTTAACCCTAATACTAATGCCCATCGAGACAGGAACATCAGTTGAAGCAAGTGTAACTCTTTATCGCCAGTTACCACATATGGAAATCCTCCAGAAATTGTTACGTAAACCTTCAGAAGTTGCTCGCTGCTGCGGGTGAAAAGGAAGTGTGACGGCCTAACTTTAGGTCCATGACCTCGTGATAGAACTTTGTATTCACTTGAGCAGAAATATTTTTACTTGACTATTACAAGTAAGGCAAAAAAAAAAAAGCATGGATTTTCATTTCCCAAATTGCCAAATGCGAGGTCTCATGGAGTCATTGTATTTTGTATCTGAGCTCGTTGTATCCAAGGTTCACTGTATCAGCTAGGGGTTCCTGAAGTGCCTTTATTGCTCATTCTCTTCCCTAATGCTATACTCAACAATACCTCGGTAAAGCCCTAGATACTGCCTCTGGCATTTTACCTTTGAAATATTCCTGACAACCAGTTTTGATCGAGACCGGGAGCTGCCGGTTGACCATATCCACCTTGCTGATAGCCGTATGACATCTTGCTTGTCTTATGGATGGATAAAAATATTTGACGGTCCGCTACCACCAACTATGCCACGTAATGTTTGCCACCAATATAGACTTCAGTCTAAACTACTCTAGACTAGACACGTCTAGTGTAATTGTGAAAGTGATCCACAAAATTGGGAAATGTTTGTTGATTTCTGACTCAACCCAAAATTCACTTCCGTATGTGTGTAAAACAGAGAGGGAAAAAGGCACGGCATTATGTTTTTTAGTTTCATTTTTTATCTTTAAGAGTTGCCATAATAAAAATTTTTATCTGTTTGATAATTATACTTTCATATGCACAGTTATTTCAATAATTAAAGCAGTTGTCACAAACTTTAATTTTGCATTTATTTTGTATGGGAAGTTTGTATTTTAGAACAACCGTACATAGCTCGTAACTAGCCACTATAAACAACATGGCGGTGACAGTATCCATCCAGAACATTGTTTAGAAGTATTCATAACCACATCAGACAACTGACCTACGTAAAGCCACAAATGATAAAGCACCTTTCTATAACTTGAGAAGAGTTTTTTACGGGCTACTCGTTTTCTGCAGTTGGCCACTGAAAGAAGTGCTTAGTTTACTAAATAATTCAGCACATGACAAAATTATAGAGACGATTAAGTAAAATTTAAAGATTCTACTGGATAATGATGACCCAAGGAAATCGCTCGCTACAGGTATCAGGCTCTAAGGTCGCTCCAAATGTTCAGATGGATGTAAATGCTCCAAATGCCCTACAGCACTTGAAGCAAGAACTGCACACTTGTCAGATGGAGAATAAGAAACTGACAGACCAACTAAATTGTTTAGTGTCACTTATCAAGAGGTAAGAAAGTCATACATAATGTTTTCAGGCCACTGTATTCAATTAGCATCAGGGCACTTACAATGACTACTGCAGTGTTTTGTTCAGGTCATATATGAGTTGGGGGAGACATTTTCCCATTGTCATAAATTTANGGGGGGGTAAATTTTTAGGACTTTAGATTTACTTTGTAGTAATTTTGGATTGGACTGAAACCCTAGGTCTTGCAGCATCCTCAACAGTTTCTTTTATTTGTACTTGTACCATGTGTGCTTAAGGCCACCAAGCCTCTCACCATTTGCATCACAAACTATGATGTGGCATGTGCAGTGGTTACAGGTGGCATTCTGGATCATAGTGACAGGAGGTCTCTTCAAAGGGCTTTAATCTGCCCTAATTATGCTGGTCAGTATAAACTTACAGATATGGCAAGCAAAAAGACCTGCGGCAGACGGGCCAGCAGACTCACATTTTCTATTCTCCATCCATTTTCTGGACCTTGGGTCAGGATGGCTGTTGATTTATTAGGGTTAGAGATACAGAGCTGTCAAGCAGATTCAGACACTGATATGATAAACTTTTTTTTTCACTGTCATGAATCATATTTGTTTGGAATTTCATTAGTTCATCTGTTTTTGGAAATACACAATGAAATATTACGCTGGATAATTTTCCAGTCGCAGTGTTTGGGACAGTGTGGATAGACCTATTTTCAGTGAATGGTTTTTATGACAGTGAAACTGAGTAGCAGAGTTATATTTCTTTCTGATTATTTTACTAAGAGTCCTAATGAATCCTCTTCTGTTGTACATTATTTAGGTCTTGGTGTGGAGATCGTCATGCAACTATTCATTTGTCCAATATTATCGGTATGTGAAGAAACTTCATCACAACTTTTATCTGTCTGTGTATCATCAATGTCAATGTTAACCACTTTCATTACTATAAATGTCACTTTTAACACAGTCATAATTTATCTGAGCCAAACATCATCATTACAAAACATAGCAGACTGAATTTGAAATTTTATTGAACCATCATTATATCACCCGTCTCTGTTATTGTAAGAGCTCATTATCATCTTTATTATCACTTTGGATGATACAGAATTTATCTCCAATAACAGGGTTAGAACCCCCACAACAGATGCCGATTTCAGATGGCAGCATCGCACGCCCAAATTCACAGATGAATCCAACTCCATCATCAAAGGTGAGATTTTGCAGGGATGCTGAATGGCATTGTCAGTATTGCACTCTCTCTTCTTGTATATTTGTATTTCATTTTGTATTTTAAGCTGCAGACCATAAATATGCCTATTACAAATTTTCAGATGTAGTGGACTTGATTTCATGTGTGCTATTTTTGATGCATTCCTTTCTTTTGTGGTCAGGCTGTCATTTCCGTGTTAATAGACATTGTGCTGTGAGAGTGGTCAGCTTGCTGAAATTTATGTTTATTGTTGGACCATTCCATCACTTGAAGGTCTCAAAATATCCACATCCTTCATATAATGCTCTGATCCCAAGTCCCTTATTGTCACTGAGATTTGAAAATGGCCTAGGATGTTCCACATCTGAGAAAACGCAAGCACACCCGCTCAGGTGGTGGAAAAACGTTCACTTTAGTTAGGCAAGGGAACATAATCAAAATTGCTGTTTTTACTGACTGGGATTGCTCCCCTTGTCCGAGCGTTTGAAAATTGCTGCGTCACTCAGTTTAGGGAGAAATCTTTGTCTCTTCACATATAACACATTTTTGTAATTTTGAGGCTGAATTCCTATTACATAGCCTGTGTTTAACAGTCAAAAGCTAGAGAAACAATCTGCGAACACCCCACCGCCATTTCTGCGGTGCCAACGCTAATCATCGACGAGTTTACGTCCCTGCAAATATCGGTGAGAAATGAGTCGACCACGATTCCCGCCATTAGTTTCAAGTGACACGGCGACATTTTTGAAGTTTTCCTGAATATTTGGAGACGATCGAAGATTATTTCCATACTTCAACTCTGATGTGACAGCTCTCTGATTCCATTTACATCGCCATAGGCCGTGATATTGCCCTGACGAGAAGGTGAGTATTCTGGTGTTTGGCTCCCTTTGCCTCATTGTTGAATGTTTCACAAAGCATACCGTCGTCCGCATGAGAAAACTTGCCTAAGCCGATTTTTTTTTGAGAAAATCGTTTCTTATGCGAAAATTATTGTTCATGTCTTTCCCCACACCCCACAAACTCGAACCTCAAACCTCCGTATCCGTCAGCCTCGCAGAATGCGCGCGAAAAAAAACCTACTAAATTTTCCAAATCAGCTTAGCAGGTTTTATCATGCGGCCGA
>JAWQUT010000013.1:3522832-3571210 GCA_033807755.1 Ellobium chinense | reverse complement strand
AAAACAACCCCTGGCGCCGCACTCTACGCCAGTTGAGCGATGGCTTATAACCGGTAACTGTTGTTTTCCATGTTGTATCCACGCCTTGAGCGAAGCTGGAGTTTCCTCTCCAGTGTGTATTGTGTGATTTCGTGTAGTGTTGTGTAGTGTAATCTAGTAGTAGGACACTAGCCTGGGCTGTGTAGTATGGAGAACAGACGGTTGCCCATGCAGCGTGCCCCCCCTCTCCACGGCGCTGATGAATCCAAAGGAACAGCAGGGCTGCTACAGTTTGGCACCAGCGGCGTCGCAGGAGCTGCCAGAACGAGGTTGAATACAGCGACGGACTGCCTTAGGGACCCCAACTCCGGATTTTTTCTCGAGGTTTACTCCTCAAGCCTTTTCCATGACGGGAAATATAATCTATATATTACTACACTAGCTAAAATGTAGCTGTAGCTAAAAAGTAAAGTTTATTTTCTAACCCATGAATACCTCCAATCTATCTTCAAAATGAAGAGTATGGATAATTTAGGAATCCATGAATGCCTCCAAAGGCAGTTTAAAAGTGGCGTTTGTTTATTTTCTTTAGCTCATGTGAAACAAATCCAATGGTTTCAATGTGTTGCTATGAAAAAAACTTGTAAAAGACACAAAGTATCAATGTTCCGGGATTTCATATAAAGAAGAGGCATAAGAGTATGTACAAGTGCCTTGAATGATTAAATTTATTTCTTCATTTCCATTTACAAAATAATCCATTGCAATCTACCCACAAAGCACACTACCTAGATAGGTGCTTTTCTCAGAGTGCTTTCCAAGGTAACTCTTTCAGGAGATAATTATATCCTGGGCATGTAATACTAACAGATACTACCTCTTAGTTGCAAACATTAAACCCTCTATCAACTGCTTACTGCCAAAAAATGCACTCAAAGGTTTTTAATATACATTTTCAACCCATCTTACTCACACCTTCCAATCAAAGCAACTAAATTAAGCTAGGCATTACCAACTCACAGAAGACATGTATAGCAAATCACCCTCTTCATCAGCAGGGATACAAAAAAAATGGTATTTTTGTTGGAAGACCCATCCTAGCCCTCTGCAGCACAGCATCTAAACACCTGATAGAACAATGAAAAATAACTGCATAGTACAGAATTCTCTGCAAGTTTCTGTGTACAGAGTATCTAACAAATTTCTTGCACCAGCATATAGCAGTGTGCAACCTTACCATAAGAGGATGGAGCAAAGAAGTTTGCCATGTGAATTCAGAGAATACCAAGAATCTCTGTAATACAATAATTCTGAGTCCTCCTGTCACATCTGCGAGAGCATATCACTGAGAACATATGATCTTGGTAAACACAGTAAATTTTAATACTGACAAAACATCTAACACTACTCTACTAAGAAGGGTGTGTCTAATACTGCAAAGCCTGCCACAATGCCACCTTCGTCTGTTCCAGATACTTTTGTCCTCATCATATGCCCACACTCATAGTTCTCAATCTCCTCATCTGTGGACCTGCAACATTTTACATTAAGATTTTCACTGAAATGGAGAATGTAAGTGAACAAGTGAAAATTTCATAAACCTGACCTCGTTCTTTCACTTCCTCCAAATAACACCATATTTTCTTCATAAGTGTCACTAGACAGTCACACTTTGCATAGGCTGCAGGAATGTTGTGAGAGTGATAAGTACTGAAGAAAAGAATGACACTACCATCAACAGAGACAGGTAATCTCAAACATTATAAGAATAAACAAATTTTTAGTACTGCTTATGCATGCTGTGCTTAGTGCCTCTACATTAATAGAATTTTGGATCCACAAATGAAATCTCAAGAAAATAGAGAAAGAAAGTGGACAGCAATCACATAAGTAACAGCAGCCTGGTAAGTATCTGAATTTTCAAGATTCTGTTGATATCTATACGTATTGCTGAATGATTAATTATTAATATTCATTATATTTACCACTTATCTGAGCATCATTTCTAACATTTTTTTTATTATTTGTGAAGACAGCCGAACTTACCCAATATAAACGCCATAAACCCCAAGCTCGCTAACAACATCTGATAAAAGGAATGGTACACCAGTCTTCACTAGATAGTTTTTCTGTTGCCATGGAAATATNTGATTTTGCCTCTGTGGCAGCGCTGAGCAGTTGGACTAATCAGAAATGGGCATTAATTACTTCGTCTTATGCAAGGATAATTAATAGACGCAAAGAAGGAAAAAAAACTATTATTTCTGTTTATTTCGACTAATAAATAATTGGACGTATCCGGTTTCGACATACATGGACTCGACTGTATTAAAAAATGGAAGTAGGACTTTCACTAACCCTGTTACTGAAATTGGTTCACAATGCTATACTGATTTCCCTGCTCTGAAATTTGAACCATGTTCTTGAAAATTTCAAGTTTGCCAGCATATCCAAACACATTAGCCTATAAACACACTATGATACTAAATGCATGCTTCTTTTCATTCAAGGCATGTTCTTCCACTGAGCTAAAAGCTGGCCAAAAATTTGTGTTGACCAATTTGCTAATCAAAAATGAAGAGAATACTCTTCACATATATTTTCAAGAATTAATAACCCATAACAAATCTGAAGATACAATTTGTAAAATTTCATTAATGTGTGTCCTGCAGTAGGTGAGATCACCGCAGTGGACTGTTCATTCCATTGGCCTGATAGAAAGTTAATGGGCAAAGCAGACAAGATGTAATAATTAAAGCAACTTCTGACACTATGTCTATGCTTTCCACAGTATGTATAATTTATGAAGATATACTTTGCTATATGTAGTAACTCCAGTGTGAGAGTTCCCAGACTGTCAAGATATGCACCATCCCAAATCATCTAATGATCCCTGTATTATCTTCAGAGAAAGGCTAATTTGATTAATGGATCTTACATTTGTTCAACTATCAGTGCTATATTTTGTTCCCTTGTTCCAACAGCTAGAAGGAGATGAGTAGCAAAAGTTAAGATACTGTTTTTCCCTGAACAAAGAGATTGTCACAACAAATCTCAATCCTTGAATAAGGCCAACTTACCTCCTCCTTCCCTTTGTGGTTTCAAAACGAATTTCTCAGGTGAAGCAAGAGCTATTTGTACAGCTTTGTCTCCTTCTGGACCCTGCAAGGACAGTGTATTCAATGGTTTAGTAAGTAAGGCAATGACAAAAACAGATGAAGCAATGACACAAACAGATGAAGAGAAATGCACATAACATTATTCCTGTATCTTGTTGCACTTTGAGAAAGCTGACCATCATGTTTAAAAATTCAAATACTGTTCTGATTGTCAGTAAATATGACCACCTTGCTCTAGCTCACATTAAATAAAGCCTAATTAATCAGAACTGTAACATATGACAACACCCTGGGCTCTCATCCTGACCACATTCTCTTCCCTAATACTTGTGTTGTTGCCTGTAACTGGCTGTAACAGACATGAAGAATAAAGTCTTTAAATTTTAAAATAAATATGCACTCACTAGATCCAGACTGTACTGATCTGCAAACGTCACTCGCAGCCTCTCCACAATTTTAGGATCTGATATAAACCTCTCTAATGCTCCAGGTCGAGCCAGTTCTTGCTGGATCTTCTTGGCACCCATCAGCTGGTACTGGACTGAGGGACATTTAATGGCCCGAGACAGCTCAATCATCAGCCTGCCATTCCACTCCTAGAAGGCAAATAAGTCTATTTTATAATTTCTTAAATTGATAACATATTTGAAAACTGGGGGCAACCTCCTACTTTCTACAATAGTGTCCTCATCTGTGATAACAGAAACACTGGATGCATGAAAACTTACTCAATTACAAACCGAATCATCACATATCGGAATTGTTCTAATTCTTGATAGTTATCTCCCAACATGTCAGCTACATATATATTTGCAACATACCTATCATAATCTGAGACACTCCCACAATCTTATGGCCACCTGACCTTTCAAAAATACACCCCTAATCAGCTGTTCACAGCCAGAGCTCAAAGATCAGTGCAAACAAAAACAGAAAGTCAGGTATACCTACTTTCTCTGATGTATAATTCTCTGCTGTGTATCCATCTCGTAAATAAATCACAGCTGCTTCATCCTTCTCACTAAAATATAGAAAAACAAATAAGAATAATGCAGTTCTTACAAACACTACTTCTACCGATGAATACATCAGTGCTGCATATCACAATAGGTACAGAATGTGACATGTACGAGCATAAGAAATGAAACAAGAAAGCATGTTTCATATGTACCCAAGCATTAATCTATGCATCTCCACATGCTTTTAAAGGCTTATATTTTGAGCTGTAGAACAGTTGTACATACTTGTACATACTTTGATACCATGAAGCCATATCAGACACTTAAAATGATTAGGGGCGTCACAGTTTAAAAAAAAAAATAAAATTCAGTAACCATATATCTTAATTTATTGTTTTTATATGAACCATCTTCACACTATTTTACATAGTGGGCTAACTGTATAAGAACTGTTGTCAAATCTCGTCATTATTGCAGATGACAGAGAATCCATCAGGTCCTTTACACTAATGTTAACATAATTTATAGAGATAGATGAAGAAACTCGGCAATAAAACTCTGATGGTCATGATTTGGAAGAGTGACTTGGAAGCTATGGCCAAAGTGAACTGAATATAACTTTTGGATAAATTACTTACATGAATAATCTGTTCTCACTGTCCAGGGAACCTGTTTCATTAATGTCTAAAAATGTCTTTCGCAAGATGCGCACACTGGGGTTTTTCTCATAAACTTTAAACTCCAGCCATCGTTGATCCACAACATTTCTTTCTGTGGGGCCAACCAGAAATACAATAACAGCTCTGGGGAGCAAAAAGAATAAATTACCTTTGATTTGTAAATACAACAAAGGCAAAGCCAAAAGCAAAGAGTAAACTTAACAGCAAATGCATACATTCATAGGCCAAGTAATTGTAATATGGTTGTAAAGTTCTAAGGAGATGAAGGCTACAATTTCTTTTATCAAGATGCCTATCATGAATGCTCTTTTATTTGCATCTTCATTATTCATCTCCCACTAATCAAAATCTATAGTTATTTGACCTGTCCTGGAATGATTGTTTCTATCTGTGCTTTTTAAACTCCCTCTTCCTCAAAAGCAAAGTCACATCACATCCCACCTATATGATTTGAGTAATATTATTCCATTGTGAGAATAGGACTCCTTATAGTTGGATAATCACAAAACACTAACAGAATACGCTAACAGTCTTACTTTGGATTTCCATAAAGCTCCCATGCCTTCAACATCCCTGAGGCTAAACCAGTAGCAGGTTTATTATCTGGCATCTGATGACAAGAGAAAAAAAGCTCATGTTAGTTTTGATCATACAAAATAAGTGCTCAGCACTGCATTGCCAGCTGGTAAGATTTTAACACTCTATACCATGCAGTATCACAAAGCTATCTGCTTGATCAAAGAAAGCACTAAAATTTCACAACAGTATAACGTTTATGACAAACATCATCCACAATGGAATTAATTGTCTTTAGTCAGTGCAATAAAAAACAGAAGAGAGAGACCCAGACATGATAATGGTGAATAACTGTCATAAAGAGAAGATGATTACATATTTCAGTGAGGTAAATAAAGGTAACCCCCTATCCATGCCACAGTGTAGCTTTTATTAAATGCTTCTGTAATGCTACATGAAATTATATGGTGAAAAGATATATCTTGGGCAGTTCAAATCCACTTCAACTGTATATAACTTTATCGATAACAATAAGTATCATTACCTAAAAGCCTACATATACATTCAAACAACCCTACAAAATTTAAACTGATAACTTCCAACCATGAGCTAAGATTAAGAATGATTTGAAATAATGAAAGTCTTCTAGAAAGAAAGGAGTTTGGTGACTTGAAGCATAAGAGAGCATTACCTGATCAGGAGTAAAGCTTTTGCCACACATCCCCAGTGTTAGCCTGTAAATGAAAAAATGGATGCAGATGTTCATGCCTTAGACAGAGGATTAACAGAGAGGTGTATGTGGCTCTTGGGTGGGAGCAGATAGCTAGATGAACAGAGTATGAATTTCTGTTCATGATTTGATATATTGAACCAAGATTGTGCCTATAAGGATGGTAATAAAAAGCATTAAAGCTTGTTAAACTGTATCTCACAAAATTTAAAGGCATATTATAAGTTAGTGAAATTTCTTCCCTGTGAGTGGTTACAGCTATATGTGTGATCAGCATTAACAACACTTCCTTTTGTGCATAGATAACAGCAAACTTAGTTGCAAAGATAATATTTCTGTGACAACAGCTGCAGCAAAGCCAGAACTGAACAGATAACCACAGCGATCATGATAGTACCTGTGCAGATGACAGATCTGCTCAGTGAGGCCACCAAAACTGGCTGAAATGGCATTAAATTCAATCTGCTTTAGCTCAAGTCTGTCAGCACTGACCACTTCCCCAGCAGGAACTGAGTCCAAACAATTCATCATGAAATCATTCCGAAAAAGCCCAAGGAACAGTGGCTGAGGAAAAAAAATTTCCA
This sequence comes from Ellobium chinense, assembly GCA_033807755.1. Lineage (NCBI taxonomy): Eukaryota > Metazoa > Mollusca > Gastropoda > Ellobiida > Ellobiidae > Ellobium > Ellobium chinense. Next base: position 3,564,643 of record JAWQUT010000013.1, on the reverse strand, counting down.
AAGATTACTAATGCATCATCCATAGTTTCTCCTTCTAAAACTTTTCAGCAGCCTTGAAATCTTATTACCCTTTGGTAATTTACAGAGCTATATTTGCAGGATTATGACAAGAAATAAAACAAGCCACTGCTACTGCTAATTAATGACTGAATCCCTGAACCATCAGAATATGAGTTTAGTGTGCATTTCTGCCATCTCGCACTTACTTGCTCAATGCCCGCTTCTCTGACTTTCAGGTAAATGTCCCATAGCCTTGCCATAAACTGGTCAACCTCTATTACACTGAAAAAACAAAAACAGTTTGAATGAGAAAATAAGACAGTTATTATTTGTATGACTGCTGACCTGTGGCTGTCCAATGAACAGATATGAATGAAGCAAAAAGAAAGACAGACTGTAATTAATGGCTGCTCTGATCTGTAATGAAAATTCTACAAGTATAAAGTCTTCACCACCCTTTGTCTTCACTCATCACAGTGGTATGATAGGAATGACAAGATTAATGAGTCTGGCCTGTCTGAGAAAATTGCACTATCATCTTTGTTTGCCCCATTAATCAACAGAAAAATAAGGTGAGAACATATATTTCTTACCTCATATGTTAGTGAACGTAAGAACTGTATGTATTATCAAGGAAAATGTAAACCGAATGAAAACAGACAAGACATCACAGAACATTGGACAATAAAACAGCAATGAATGGAGGATGGGATGGAAGTTCTAAATTGTATAAAACATAAAGGAACTGCCAGAACAGATACTTGCAAAAAGACTATGATAAGTAGATTTAACCCATCTAGAACAATATTTCAACAAAATGCCCATTTCTATGAAGCAAAACTGTAGGCAATGATGACAATGGAAAGATTAGTTCCAGATGAGAGATATGAAGAAAGGATGTGCATGGAGGCTAATACTGAGAGACTATGATGATGATAAAGACATGAAACTAAATGGAAACTGCAAGGCATTACTGTGAGCTCACTTCTTTAAAGACTGCTCCAAGAATTCATGATCCAAAGCCACTTTATGCATTAGTCTACTAAAGTGAATCATGGAGGATTTTGCCTGGTGCAAGACTGGAACAGGAACAACACTTGGAAACAAGCTATAGGGAGCACTAATAGCTTTCATTGCTTCTGGTCCTTCAGCACCCGATTTGATGCTCACACCTACAATTGTTAGAAATGACAAATTGGGAAAATGATTAATGACTAATTCTTCTCTGGTGTAAGGTAATCTTAATTACTGTAACTCCTGAAAATAATAATGATAATAAAAAGAGTGGTATTTCATGATAACATGCCATGCTAGTGACAATTTTTGCACTGTTTTCTACTTTTTTTCTGAGCAATTTATTTCTTAAAGTAGTGCTTGCCCACTTTTCCCAAAACAACTGGTTCTGCACATGCCAAATTACTTTTCCAATACAGAATAGTATTAACTTCTTCAGTTTCCAGGCTTTAACATTAAAAAAATAAAAAGGAAGAAAATTTTTAATGTTTAGATGTAGAACCTACCCTTACACAGGGACCATTCATTGGCAACATTGAGAATTTCCTGCAGTCTCCACTCTGGAAGGTCCACATCCTTTACACTTGTTGCCATTTTGTTGTGTCTACAAAACTCTGTTATAAATAGAGTAAAATATTTATAATTTCAGTAAGGGAGCTTCAACATAAATCTTTTTTTTTTTTTTTACCAAACCCAAACATTCTGCAACACAGCACTGGGTTGAGGAATAGAGAAAACCAAATAAAACTTCAAGTTTTAACAATAACAATATTAAGATAGGTAAGCTTGCAAAAATGGTTCTCAAAGGGCAGCAAGGACACTGTCAAGAAGAGCAAAATTAAAACCCATTTCTTTATAAAAGAATGAAAAGAAAAATGAATTGAAACAGAAACAGCCTGATGCTGCACTTCACAAACATATGTTTTATCTTTGCCTACTGTAATTATATGCATTATCAAGGGCAGGCAATAATGTTGACAATGACAGACACAGTGCAGAAAAGTAATTCGCAATCTTTAAAGTGCGAAATTTTATTGGAATATTGAGTCTGTAGTTGTTGGGATTTGAGTGATGTCATCCTTTCTCCCACAAGCTTTTGCTGCTCAGCAAGGGGAATAATTTGTGATGCAAAGACCAACTCCCCATCACCAGAGCCCTCATTACATCATAAAGCACATGTATTTGGTAACAGAGCGATGCTTATGCTTCATGAACCTGGTACGGAGGGCACAATAGACAGTTCTCAGAGAGGAAATTGTAACTGAAAACAGAATATTATTTCAGACATGCATATCCACCTTTAAGTTTAAAAGTAATCTTCTTGTTTTGACGGGGGGNTTTTAATACTTTTTCTCTCTGAAAATTATCTTTGGTGCCCAACGAGTCAATTCTGCGAAGAAAGAGCATCGTTCTGTTACCGTGCTCATATGTAATATGATGCAATAAGGAGAGCTAGAGTTACCGGGTTTGGCCCTTGCATCCAGGATTATTTCCCTTCCCCGATCAGCAGATGCCTGTGGCAAAAACGCTGACGTCACTTACGTCCCAGCAGGTACAGACACCTCTACTTGACAATGTATTATTCAGCTTTTAATTAAGGTGCTGGTATTCCAAATTCAAACATAAAGTTTGATAGTGTAACCCAGAAAAAGTATTCTGCATTTTTATTGCCTCAGCATGAATTTATTTGGCATATCTACTGTTCACAGAGGAATTAAAACATTCATACCTACATACTATCACCCGTCCGCAGAGCATTGGCTAGACAGCCTGGCCATGTGACGAGAACCTATTTCAACGTAAGCTTACGGCCACCACGCACGCAGTGGTTGTAACAATTCGGACTTTGGATAATGTAACCCTGTGGGTTGTCTAGGGCCAGCAGAGGCGTTATATCATTATGACAGGCACCTGAAAGACTATTTTATTGGAATAAAAGGGTATCGTATGATTTAATATGGTCTGTAGGACGGTGCAGTCTTCCTTTAATAATAAAGAATGAATACTATACTACTACTATATATGCCTTGCAATCCTGTTAAATTTGGTGAATGTCAGCAGGATTTGTCATTAGGGCCTTTGGGGAAACAGTAGAGGGAAAGGTTCTGTAACCCACAGGCAGAGACATGGGACGAAGTGGGAGGTAGTATTCTAAGAGCTGAGATATCCATATAAGCTGGGCCTCAGGTTCATTGTGGACAGTATACTGATGGAGTTGAGAATAAGATATCATATTAATATAAGAATGACCTCATACTCATCGAGAACTGTAATTAGTTGTCATGAGGACATGAAATGAATAAGCAGAGGGGAGTGTGAGCAGTCGGGAAGTGTGTTAGGGTCACAGGTGAACACTAGGCTCACCCATGGAAGTTAGGGAACATATTCAGGCAGTAGGTATTTAAGAATTAAATTACTGTGAAGATAGCATCCCTGTGGTGTAGTGGTAACACATTCAGACTTGCAAGCTGACAGACCCTGGTTCAATTCCCAGTAGGGACATGAAATTTACTAGTGTAGACTAGGTTTTTTTCGGCCTTTCTTCTCAAAATTGATCATTCACAGTAATTTGGTAAAATCTCTTGTGACACACTTCCCTAAAGTAATACTATGGAACATCTGAAAAAGTATCAGACTGAGCTCATATTCCTACCCTTTGCCTTAATAATAAAGAATGAATAACAATAATAATATAATTATTCCTTGCCACCCAGTTACATATGTCTGGAAAGTGTGCCAGTAGGAATTTTCCGTAACCAGGGTGAAAGAAAGATATATTGGGAGGATTTCCATATGTGGTATTAGTTATGGTATGACTGTATTTGTAGGAGTTACCACATATGGAAATCCTTCTGATACATTTTTGAATGAAAGACAAGAAGTCATCTTGCCTAACACTTTTGAATGAAAATTCTTTGTCCCTGCCACTGCTTCAACCCATGGCCATGCCCCTTATGGTTTTACTGAATTTTCAAACAATTTAAGTGCTTCCCAAAAGATTTCACTCTTCACTTCACCAACCCACTGCTAAGATGCGGAACCGAATTCAAAACTAAAAGAAACAATTTTTTAAAACTGTAATTGTGCCGAACTCCGACGTGCCGTCGTCTGTCTAGAAATGATAATAACCCGTAGTCTATAATTTTATACTAAATTAGACTAGACTATATACCTAGATTACAAAAATGATAATTTACACACGTTCTCCTATTTCTGAATGAGAGTACTTACTATTGACCACTGTATGTTGTCTGCTGTAGGTGTCAGTATCTTCGCAGCTAGATCTCGAATCTAGCTAACTTTAATGCTGTGTCATTATTTGTCTCTAGAAGAAAATCACCAAGCCCGGTTAGGCTGGTATAAACCAACCGAGGAAAATCGAAAGTAGATCATACCAAGGTCAAGGTCGTTATTTTTTGGGGGAGGGGGTAGCGGGCGTGGTCATTTTTTTCGTTTTGTGTCACTGATTTGAATGGCAAATACTGTGCACGCTGTTGGTTTCAAACTGATCAATAATATTTTATTTTGATTTAGTCTAGTCTAGAAATATTCACTGCGCAGATTGTTAATTCTCTCCGGACAAAGAGGAAGTTTACGTGAAAACTGAAAACGAAAGTAGGCTGACAGAGACGGAGCACGATGTTGTGCCGACAAAAGTTTGATTTTCAACATTTACTGAAAACATGTGTAAATGCCATGAGGATTATTGAGTGCAGATACCTTAATGAGTATGCAAATCATTTAAAGGGTGCCCACATGCAGAAGCTGCTTAACAAGAAAGGTGCGAGAGGAAAGTAAGTGAAAACATGGTGGCAAATTCTGGGACTCTCCTACTCCTAGACCTAGGCGGGCTCAAGGTGTGGTGGGGCTAATGTTTGGAATTGGAGGAGGGTTCGGGTTAGGAATGAGAGAGCACCTTTAAGAGATTCCCTGGACTGTGTCTGAGTCCCCAAAAGTGCAGTCTCTTAGTTTTTTAACTTTTGCACCTCGTTTTAAATGTCCTGGCTTTTATAACCGAACTCAAGCACTTTGTGGGAGAGTGTTAGGATTTGTCATGATGACCAGATAAATTGATGGGGTTACAGAGATATCATTGCCAGGTGGATTTGGTAGAAAGAGTGTTGGTGTTTGATGCTTATCTTGGACTATTTCAGTCACAAAATGTTAACAGGTTAAGTGTTTTTTGTTGTTGTTTTTTTATACAGTGAAACTCGAATATAATGAGCACGGATAAAACGAGTTCTCGCATGTACCGAGCAAAATGAAAATCCCCGGTTTTTTTCATTCTTTGTAATAGTAAACTTGCCTTTCATATAATGAGCACAAAATCCGCTAAATGCGGCCCTAACAAGGTAACCGACCTGCAATTAAGCCCTTGCAACCCTTTCGTCCGCAATAAAACTTTCAGCAGCGAGGAACTCGAACGTTTAGGCTACGTAACAATTGCCAACAATAGGCAAGTCTTGCTTTCTCGCTTATGTAATTTACCGCTAGGATTACTGGTACAAATCAGTTGCGCAGTAGGCCAAGAAGTGATTTGGTGAATGTCAGCAGGATTTCAAGAAGCGGGGTAGGCCTAGGGAAAGATGCGGTGGAGATGTGACCATGCGACGGGAGGAAGATGGGATTGATATGCTCGGCAAAAGATTGGCCAAGCCTGTTGTTTAGACCAATCATTGCGCTAAGCAATTTTGATTTCAATCATAACAATCGCAGAAACGGTGATTACGATCGGTCAATCATTCGTTTCTCGACTCTTAACATTTGCATTGCTTTGTTGGCATGTTTGCCTGAGTGACCCCTGGGTTGACAAGGTGCCTCCGCTCTACCCGCAGCGAGCAGTCTAGCCATGTTAGATCTAGTATATGGGTCTCCCTGACACTACTGACAGTTTTTACATGAGTTTCAGTGGACCATGCATGTAACGGGCCATCGGTTCTATCGAGCACTGACGGTCGGTCCCGACGATCTCGTTATATCGGAGTTTCACTGTATAATCCAGAATTGGTTTGTGAAAGTAAGACCAGACTGATGATTATGTCACATACATTCTAAATAAGTAGACTAGTCTAAGTGTAAATTTAAATAAACAAGTCCTTAACTGGTATGAAAAAGTCAAAATAATTACCCTGTGACTCAAAAATCCTGTTAGATTTATCTAAGTAGGAAGAAACACTTGCACTCAGCTTTGTCAGTTGTGAACGGACCTGATTCAGTCATATTAGTATTACTGTGTTAAACATGTTTCAGTACTCTCTGCTGTTCTGTATTTTCCTGTACCACGAAATATTAGGTGATTCCAGTGGTGACAATACAAACACATGTGGGGGTTTCAGACTGTCATCACAGTTTTCTGCACCCAATTAAGCAGTTAAAGGAAGACTGCACTGTCCTACAGACCATGTTAAATCATACGGTACCCTATTATTCCAATAAAACAGTCTTTCAAGTGTCTGTCATAATGATATGATGCCTCTGCTGGCCCCAGACAATCCATAGGATTACATTATCCAAAGTCCGAATTGTTACAACCACTGCGCGCGTGGCGGCCATAAGCTTACGTCAAATACGTTCTTGCCACATGGCCCAGCTGTCTAGCCAGGCTGTGCGGACGCGCGATAGCATGTTGGTATGAATGTTTTAATTCCTCTGTGAACAGTAGATATGCCAAACAAAATCATGCTGAGGCAATAAAAGTGCAGAATACTTTTTCTGGCTTACTATATCAAACTTTACATTTGAATTTGGAATACCAGAACCTTAATTAAAAGCTGAATAATACATTGTCAGGTAGAGGTGTCTGCAGATGCTGGAACGTAAGTGACATCAGCGTTTTTGCCGCGGGCTTCTGCTGATCGGGGAAGGGGAATAATTCTGGATGCAAGGGCCAAACCCGGTAACTTTAGCTCTCCTTATTGCATCATATTACATACGCGCAAGATAACAAATTGATACTCTTTCTTCGCAAAATTGACTCGGTGGGCACCATAGATAATTTTTAGAGAAAAAAGGTATTAAAAAGTGGAAAATTATTTTTGATGTGCGTGTCCTACTTTAAGAGTTAGGATTAGAGAACAACATTTAAGGATGATATTGGCTGCAGCTGGTAAAGATGAGGAGAAGGAGTGGAAGCATGGGATACTAAACTGATCAAAATGTGTATTCTCAGATTTGCAGAGCTGTTCAGATTCTGTCTTACTAGACTACTTTTGTTGATGATAATGTGTGGATGATTTCTCAATCTCATTTAACATTCCATTTAAGCAGTGTATTTTTTCTTTCCCCAGGAAAAAATGGTATCAGCCCCATGTTGCAGAGGTATTGTTACAGAGCTTCTATATGAAGTGTATAAGATTGTAAATTTTGATGTTTTGGAATGTTTTTAATAGCGAGTCACTTTTCATACTTTTTTACAAATTTTAAAAACATCTTACATTCATATTGAATTTTTCATACTTAATGACTGTCACTGACTGTCAGTCAGGAATATCAGAAGATCCAAAGAATGACTGGATTTAATCCACTTCAAATTGCTATGCCTACAGCATAGATCATGCGCCCAATTTAGATGGACCTCTAAGAAATAACTAATCATGAGTATTTAAATGTGTGGATGAGTAATTCTGAAACGTACTCTTTGCAGGCAAGTTTTGTAAAATTGTCAATACACTCTCTCAGGAACTCTGATAATAAATTTTCCAAGGTTTCTTTTTGCTAGATCTTGCTTATCTCTGGTCTGGAGTGGGAGCCATCATCAGTTCACACTCCATCCTGTCATCTGTCAGCTGACAAGTCAGGAAAATGTGGTTATAAGCATAACATCATTCTATCATTCAGTATTGGTGATGAATTTACAATGTATTTCACAGCCCATGGAGTTGCTCGGTACTAAAACTAAGGTCCCAAATAGACGAGGAGCTACTGAGGCACAAAGAACTCGAGCCAAGCAACTCAGCCATGTTCTTTACGATAAGATAACCCAGCTCATGAACACTGGAGAACTCTCTGAAGAAATTCTTAACAAACAAGTCTTTATCACTGCTGTAAGTATGTAAGTTCACCCAAGATGCCATCCGAAGGAAAACATTCTCAGTAATGGCAGATAACTTCCTACACTTAAACCCACTTGTTACACAATTCACTGGATGATCTAACCTAAAAATTTTGCAGAATTTGTGATATTCATTAACTGATCTAACCCTGCTAATACTTTGTTGTATTTGCGGAGTGTTTCAGCATGGCACTAGTTTTGTAAATTAAAGGGTTTTCATGCAAAGTGCGCTCATATAAAATACAGTAAACAGTGGTTGAAACGAAAACAGTAAAACAGTTCAACTAAAGGTACTACTAGGAGAGGAAACAAGAGGCCCCATTTATTTTCCTCATTTTTGGCTTCTCTGTCTAAACCAAAACTGTTTAATGGATTTCGTTTTAAGTGTTGTCTACTGTATAGACCATTTTGGGACTTTGGTGCAATCATCTCATAACTGATGTATTCAAAATCAACTTTTTCACACCGTTCACTATCAGGTATTAAAATTCTACAAATTGGCCTGATGTAATATCCCCTAGGAGCATACATTTGGCGCATACGGTATAAACTAAGGTTATCATTTGTTTCTTCCTGTAGAATTTCACATACGAGTTCAAATACAGTCGACTCCGCTTAATCGCCCTCCGCTTAATCGCCTTTTCCGCTTAATCGCCTCGTTTCCCAGGGAACCGATTTTTTTCTATATAAAAGTCACTGGATAATCGCCTCTCACTCCGGATAATCGACCACTCTTCAGCGCCTATGAATTCAAAGATCAGCGGCTGAAGGGTTACAGTTGACAAACAAACAATGTACACAGACGGTTTAACTGCGCGACGGATGGCAGACCGGTTGACTGAGTGACAGCTGCCACCCCGAAATAAATGTGATAAGCCTTTCCTTTCCAACTCCCCCTCCCCTTGTCCCCCTTCGTCCCAGGCTACGCACCACCGCCTTCGCCCGTCCTATATGCTACTGCGCCGAAAGCCATGGTATAGTCTCCTCCCCCCACGCCTTGATTGCGCCTGTCTGGTGGATTTCGGTTAGATCAGAGAACGTGTCATGTGGATGAACGGTCTACCCCGACCATGCCATCCTACTCCTTATTGTCTGTTGGGTTATTGCGAGGTGGCCAATGAGAGAGACCGTGGAGATCAAACATTTTGTGCGCTACAACATCGTCAAACTCGAGTTTGTCCTGAGTCTGGCAACAAGAAGGTGTCAATGCACGATACCAAACCACGACATCAAAGAAATTTAATATTCTTACCAAAAATATGGCCGAAATTACTTCCTCCGCTTAATCGCCGCTCCGCTTAATCGACCACTTTTTCTGTGATCCCGAGGATGGGCGATTAAGCGGAGTCGACTGTATATACCTTGGCATGGTCACCCCACATATGAAATGCAATTTGGGTCCAGCCTTAGTTCATCAGTTAGTCATCAGGTTTGCTGAGCTGCTTCATTTGCATGGTACTGATGTTTGCAATATTGTTAGTCTATTAGATTTCTGACTTTGCTCCCCTACTGTTTTTGACAGGTCAAGATGAATCCAGATTTTGGAGGGGTGAATATTTACTGGGACAGCAACAGAGCAGATTCAGCAGATGTTGAGGTTCTGTTACAGGCAAACGCAGGAAAGTTAAGGTTAGGCTTCTGCTGACAGATCATGTTTATTTTCAAAAACAGTGGAAATCAGTTAACCCTTTTTCACTTTCAGTTGCTGCAAGTTACCGCTATCAATTAACATTTTGATTTAGTCACCACAAGCTGCCATCTCCACCCACATCACATCTTGTGAGAAATATTCACAGTATTACACTACCCACAGCTTATCATTTAATTTAAAAAAAAACACTCATACAGCCAATGCTGTTTCAGTTAACTGATTTTCACTGCACATTGGAAGTGGATTAAGCAACATAGGGGGTAAAAAAAAATCTTCAGATAATAATTCCTGAGATGCTACTGAAATTTTTTTATTTTTAGCTCCCTTGTGAAAGTTAATTTGGTGAGTTACCTGATAGCAGCTGTGAAATGCTTCATTAACCACTTCTAATATAATAATTCTTGGTAGCCCAAATGGTTTTGTAGGACTAGTAGTAAGAGAGATGAGGTAAGAGAAAATAAAAAAGTATTTTACTTTATGTGTGTCAGCTTCTGATAACAGGTGTTGCAATGTGTTGAAAAATACTGGAAGGTTGTAACTAGATATATGTCTGTTAGAGCAAAGGTCTCATTTGAATATTTGCTACTGGGGAGCTAGATCACTTGGTAACAGGTGGAAAACTAAACTGCATATAAAGCAGGGGAAGATCGACACATAAAAAAATTCTGGATGAATTGACATGTTGGAGGAGGGCACTTGGCAATAGTGAAGTACTGAGATGGACAGCAGACAGACAACAGATAGCATTGGTAGTCCATAATTGCTTACGCCAGTCAGCATTGACTTGAAAAGACTGGGGAGAGTCTAAATTTTTATGCATGACTTGATGTACTGTATGTGAAAAGATGACCACAGATGATGTTTTCCATTGCATCTTTTAAATAATTCAGAAAAGTAATGAACACTTCATTTATGCCAAAATACAAATAGCTTTAATAGGGTCCTGGTTTTAGTAGTCTGCATTGTGATCATGAACCTTTTGCATCAACAGGAGCCTCCTGATCTCTTACCATGTTCTTGGACGTATTCCTCCAATTACTTTTGTGAAGGATAAATCTGCAAGAGATCTCACTCAGTTGGAGCAGCTCTTGGCAGTAGCAGATTATGGATCTGATTATATCCCATCCAGTGAGGGCAGTAAAGCACTTCATGTGCATGAGCCCTCAAACAGATGGAGTAGAGCAGAGCAAAATTTGTCTCATTCTTTCAAAAGGATTGACTTGAGCAAGGACCAGTTCTTGTTATCTCAAACTCTAGATGTCAGTTCTGGTAATTTAGATGCCTCTGTCCTGACAAGTCAAGCTGGATGGAATGATGGTGATTTGAATGCATCAGAAAAAGAGAATGATGGAGAAAGCCAGAACAGCATGTTTGGACATGTTTTTAAGTTTCGATCAGATGTGTATGGTCTGCCCAGAGAAGATTTGATGAAAAAAGTGATGGTTCAGAGAACAAAGGTGAAGTTTCAGGGAGGGGAGACTTTGTCAAATCCAGATCAAAGAGACTTTAGTGTAAAACAGTTGAATGTCCAAAAGGATAAATGGAAACTGAAGTTCATGAAGGATTCCACAAAATTCAAACAACGACGTTTAGAGCGAGATATTGATGACTTTAAGAGTATGGTTTCAAATGATCATACTGATTTTGGTGTAGATGACAAGTTTTATGATGATCTCAATGATGCCAATAATAGTTTTGAGCCAGATGATGACTGGCAAAGAAAATAGGGCCCTTTCTCAGCAAAAAGTACAGATATGTTTCTGGTTTTTTATTGAATGTCCATTTACACTGAACAGGTTATTATTGCCTAGGCAGTGACATTTCAATTCCTTCAATTCAGATTTATTGGAAAGCCTTACTATATGACCAGCATGAAGACTGTGCCCATAAATGAACATAAAGTTCATTTATGAGAAAACTGCATACAACACTAGCACTATTGCTAAACATTTTGAAGACTGTTGTTTCTTTATATTTTATTTGAAATGACTGTTTCTTTGTATATTTTATTTGAAATAACTGTTATGAAATGTAACAACATGAGAACAGGATGCTTTGTGGAAATGATATAAACTGCCTGTCAGTACAAATGCATCAGTCATTCCTTCAAAGATGATACATATTACGGAGAAATCATGGAAAATCATGTTTTGTATTGCCTTGTTACTCACCTCTTGATGTTATGAAATTAAAATTTTGAAAATTGGGATTATCTTGGAACATAACTAAGTTGTCAGACCTAGAGAGATCAAAATCAAACATCATAAGAGAAAGTCAGGAAATAGGATTCAATAACTAGATCTTCATTATTCTGGAACACTGAAACCACGACTGGCTTCGGTATCTGACAAATGTAAACTTTTGCCGTTTCATTAACCCTGAACACGTAGAGAGGAGTGCAGTTGTGATGTTCACTTCTTTCATCTAATCTGTCGTGCTGCAATAGAGACATTTTGGCATAACCTTCTATACGCAGAGTACAGATTGAAGCGACTTTCATCAGAGCCTACTGTCACTCGGCACTTCTACATCAAACCTGAGCTGACACAGGCCTGTTCCTCCTATGCTGTCTGTTTATGATGTTGCCTCTTACAGGTCACCTGTTGAATAAACCAGTTGCGTGCAACCTGTACCCTTGTTCCCTCGAGTCCTTGGAACCTGTGCTATTATTGCTGTTGTCATTTGGAACTGATATCTTAAATGGGTGAGGTGAATCTGACAATCTTCAGCAGCTGTTGTGACTCACTGCCTACCAGGCCAGGGGGGTCTCACAATGGTCAATGGTGACAGTTAAAGTGCCATGTACTTTGGTCCACATTCCACCTTGAATCAGTCTGATGGCTTGCCACTGTTTATGCAGTAATAATTAGGACACAGCAAAACTGCAACTTAAAATCAGAGTTTGAACAACACGTTTTTTGGGGTTTTTTCGTTCAAAACTTAAGTGTCTGCATGAATCAGCCAAGTTTCAAGTATCTTGGTCTTTTCATAAGGCTAAATCTGACAAAACTGCTACTTAACATGTGCCACATGTTAAATTTGAAGAGAAGAGCTCACTCCTAATAAAAACAATGCAAAACAAACAATAACAATAACAGCCACATCTCAGTGAGTGCAAATCATGTTCCTGCCAACCCATTTTTGAAGTAAATGCAATGGGTACATACTATGCACTTTCACTGACGAGCAGTATATAACATTCTAGTGAAGTCAACATTTGTTATTTTATTAATTTTATTACATGTACAAAGTTCAGAGATCAGGCTCAAATACCTTTATAATCAATTTATTTGTCACTTCTTATCACTCTGTCAGAAAGCAAAACTTCTTAGCTGTCCAAAGAATAATAATGAAAGCAAGTGGTCCTCCATTTTATTGGTCCATTCAAATTCTTTGTAACTTACAATGTATTGGTGAGTCCTTGATCAAACTGCTGGCAATATCCCAAAATTCTCCCAACAAGTGCTCAGTTTAAGGTTAAGGGCAGCAGTAAGTGTGAGAGTTCCTGGATACTGCCAGCAGTGCTTCAAAAACATGACGTAGTGAAGACATTAAAATTCTGAGGATGCCTGAAGCACCAGCAAATGCATATAAACACAGTACATCCTGTAGAAAACAGGATCCACATTCTCTCTGACTGGTCCATTGTAATATTTTAAGGCTGCCATGCAATGACACTCATTAACAGAATTGTGAGCTCAAAGATGTTGGGTCAGTTGAAGTATAGTCATTTACAAACACTGACATGGTGGTCATTTACTTAATGATAACATGAATCAGGGAGCATACACAGAGTAAACAATAAAAATCACTAAATCATTTTAGAAAAGTTTATAACCATTACCTACCTATTCAAATATCCATATGGTTTTGATAAAACTCTTAAATTGTGCTTCCAAAGTATATGTTCATAACCTAAGCAAACATCTCTGTTTACCTGAGCTGCTTGCATCGTTTCATTAAATGAACTGCCACAGCTACATTACTGCTATAATTCAACAATAAACAGCTGGCAATGTCAAAAACATACTTAAAAACTGCAACAGATGTTATCTGCATCTAGGGGGTGTTGAAGTACCCATATGCCAACCAAAAAGGTTGTGTGTGAATAGTATAGATACATCTGCTCAAATATTAGCATAACAAAGACATGACATTTAAGCCTATGGCTTTGCAACAGGGATAAGCTCCATCCGCAGTTCCATGGGTAAAAATTCTCTAATCCGGTCATGCAGATCCTCTTTGCCCTTAATCAGGCGTTGTCTAAATGAAAGAAGAAAAAAAACATCAAAAACATGGTAGTTTTGTTATTTTTATCATAAATTTGCTATGCTGCTGATCAACTAAGATAAGATAAAATAAGATAACTTTATTGGTCCATATTCTGGAAAATTGCTTTGATTCAGCATCAAACAGTAATGACATTAATATATATATAAAAAAACTAACTGACTGACTGACTGACTCTCTCTCTCTCTCTCACATACACATGCGCGCACGCGCGCGCGCGCACACACACACACACACACACAAAGAGACTCAAAAACATAGCTTCCACAGTTTGATTCAAAGTCAGATGAAGAGGACCCCCTAGCGATTTTCACAAAACGAGACACAAAACTGCATGAAAAAGTAATAAAAACAAATGTTTTATATTTCATAATTATTGATTTTTTTTTTTTTGACACTGGAACACAGATAAGATGATCTTGGAATAATAGACCTTCTCTGTTTCCTTACAAACATGTATGCTGAAGCCACTTACGTTTTCATCAATAAGATCACATCTTGTTCATTAATGATCTTCCTTCCAGCATGCAAGGCATATGCCTCCAATGCCTTGAAAGTATCATCCCAAAAAATTTCAGACCTATGGAGACATATATGTCAAGAAGAGAGTAAGACAGAAAAATATCAATAGCTAATTACAGACAAATTGGCAAATGAAGGTTGCAGACTTNAGCTGCATACACTCTGGATTTCAAGAAGTAGAGTTTTTGTGTAAAGACTGGGGAGGGGAGAGGAGTGTTCAAGATTTTAGATTTTTGTTTCTCCTAGTACTTATTAGTGGCTATACTTGGTTAACAACAGAGGACACCTGTCATTTACTGCACCAATGTTTTTTCATATTACGTAAATGAGATTGAATGAATCATTTATTTTCAGTTGGAACCTGCGGATGTTTTGTATTGTGTGTTGTGTTTTGGTGAAATCTGGGTGGTGGATGGATATAAAGAACTACTGATATAAAGAACAAATATTTTTGCCCAGACCTGTTCTTTATATCAGTGTTCCACTGTATGCTGAAGCCACTTACGTTTTCATCAGTAAGATCACATCTTGTTCATTAATGATCTTCCTTCCAGCATGCAAGGCATATGCCTCCAATGCCTTGAAAGTATCATCCCAAAAAATTTCAGACCTATGGAGACATATATGTCAAGAAGAGAGTAAGACAGAAAAATATCAATAGCTAATTACAGACAAATTGGCAAATGAAGGTTGCAGACTTCATAAACCAGGCAGTGATGTCCTACACACAGCTGACAAGCACAGGCATCAATTCTGAAAATGAGTTAGTCAGAGGTGAAATATCCATTTTTTATTAATTAGACTGTTGGTGACCACTAACGGATCATTTATGGTCAATTTGTAACTCGTACAGCAAATCTTGGTAAAACCAGGGAAATGAACTCTTATGGGCCACTACACAGAAACCTCAATTTATTTTTTTTTAAATTTTATGACTAATTATAGCAGTTTCATTCTTGTATGTCACCAGGTTCTGACTGCAGAATCTGTGGAGAATCTGAGAATGTCCAAAAGGATAAATGGAAACTGAAGTTCATGAAGGATTCCACAAAATTCCAAATCTGCCCAAATCTCCACAGATTGGTTCATGTCTGTGGTGGTGTAATGACTTTTTTCTTTGCCTAAATGAAACATATTTTATGAAATTACGTATACATCATGATGGGCCATGCTTGAATAATCAGAACACCTGCATAATCAGGATGATCTGCCAGAAACAGAACCATCCCAGTTCAGCAGGTTCTGTTGTATTTCAGTCACTGTTTCAGTCTGTGAATAACAGTTGATGAAAAGCAATTTTCCTAAATTCCATTCCTTGTCTCAGAATGCTATTGTAGATAGCTGCAACTGCCACAATGCCTATCAATTAAAATTACGATATAAACTTACGCTTTTTTAATCTCCTCCACTGCATCTTTTGAAAGCTTCATGGTTGAATGTCGTTCTGCAAAGAATTTGACTGACCGACGTGGTAGAGCTGTTGAAGGGACTTTTCTTGCTCTTTTGCTGGGCTGCTTGTCATTAGTTGGTCCCTTGCGTTTCTGAGTCTGCTTCATGGCTGACCTGTGAGATGTTCAATCAACAAGTATTACCGATAGGTGAAAAAAAAGCCAGTCACCAGGTCATTGATCTGTCAGCAATGATTTTGACAGCTTTTGAAAACTTAACAAGCTTCATTTCCTTGGAAACATTCAGTTTTAATCTTACAGATTTATTTTTGTAATCCAACAAAATTTCATGAGCCAAACTCATTCTACCATCCTCCAACAAAAGGACTAATCTTTGCCAGAACTGATTTAAGAAAATTTAATATTCTGCAACAAAATTCTCGTCTAATTTCTGTTATTACAGTAAACACAATTACAATTTTTAAGATTAATTTGTCAGGAGATGAGTCTTGTTATATAGTTCATAAAGCTGAAAAAAAAATGGTTTGGATGAAAAAAGCGGCATGGATTGTCTGGCAAGTGCCAAATTTGTGTGGCACTTATAAAGGACCTAGCAAATTTTTACTGCAATATTCAAATTATTACAAAACAGAGCATAGCAAATACTGGAATTGTCAGACAACTGTTTGGAATTACTGCATTATAGGAATAATGTGACCTTGCAGTGCGCTGTAGATCAAGAGCAAGAATGAATGAATCTTCATTAGGAAGAACAGTTTCAGTGTTTTGATGATATATACTGAATCAAAGAACCCTTTACTGGGAATTATAATTCCTGGCTATTTAACTGAATTGATATAGACTTCCTTTATAAGAACCAGTGGGTCAATAGGTCACTTTAACGCCCACTACTCACAGAAAGAGTTGCACATGTTCTCTTTTGCTCAGGACAGAGTTAATATCAGCCTTACCCCTTTACAGACTTTTGTCTTGCAAACTGGTCAACTGTAGAAACTTGTCTCTTCTTGTTCAAGTTGATATGGGGAGTGTCCAGGGGAGACAAACCACTGCAGGAGAAAGTATACATTTCTGTCTAGATGCTCATTATCAGCAAGACTTACTGCAGGCTACAAGAAAATGGATTGTAAAAGGACACCTTGCATGTATATTTTGCTGCTGAGATGGTGGAGCTAAATTTAAAAGTAGGCTGGTTGTGATTTGATTTATCATTGCAACATAGTGCCATGCCGAGGTCTTAATACTAAAACAGTAATGGTTGCAGTTTGTCCTGTTCCTGACCTCTACTTAAAAATGTCACCATTCTGGATACTGAGGAGTTGGATACCTGTTTTCTCAAGGTTAACTGTAAAAAAAAAAAACATTTTTATCACCACCTCTTCATTAACGATTACAAATTATTTTCTTAGACTGGCACTGGTAAGCTGAACTCAGAATGATAATAGGATGCAATACAGAAAAATTCCCCACCACACCTGGACATGAGTCACACATAAACAGTGACAACTGAAATCAAGTGGACTGGAAACAATGGCATTCCTTTGGGACTGTCCCATCAACTGTTCCTCAGCCAGTTACATAGAAGTGATGCCCGCAATGGATTTGTTGCTACTGACACAAGAGTAAATGAAAGCTGCCCAAATAGCCACAGAATAAATCTTGCTTCTTTTACAATAACTGACTGGACAAGTTCCATGGAATTACTCTTTAAGCATAAGCGAAAACTTATCAGTTTTGCAAAAGGAACTTACTCTGACAGTTCATCTTCTGAGGAATGTTGGTCTGCCAGTGTCTAGGAAGAATAAAGAAACATTAAGTTGAACAACAATAGTTGCATTGTGTATGTATCATATAATCTATAATACATGTATATACAGATATCACTCAACAGTCACGTCTTTTTCATTCTCAATCATGTAAATAAAACTTGTTGACATGCTCACATTGTATGATCTGTGTGAGATATTTACAATATTTCCTTTGTACCACGAAGAAATAAAACTTTTGATCAATGTGCTTGTAGTCTCTCTTCAACACCAAGGCTTTCAATATTTACAAAGTCATTATTCATAAAGTGTCTCGTCCATTGTTTCTAGAGTCAGAAATCTACTGCACTTACTGAGCTGAGTTTTCAAACTTTAGACAGCATATGAAGCCGTAAATTTCTGTCCTGTATGTAATCTTGTAAAGTGCTTGAGATTAAAAGTGCACATAATTTTGTTCTTACCTTTTCTGTATGTCCTCCTCCAGTTCCTCTTCGAGAAGTGCCAACCTCAGTATCAGCAAATTCTGCAAAGTACACACTTGTTATGAAATGAAACGTACATCATCAATGGGATGACAACAAACTCCCTTTTGGATATTCGCCCAAAACAGGCCAAGCAAAAAACTACCAAATTTAAGAGATTAGTGTTCCTAGTTTCTGTGAAATTTCCATTGAAATGGAATTAGGCTGGGCATCAGCATCTGCCCTGGATATATTGCTGTCAAATAGTACATTTTGAATGTTCTTTAAAATAAATTTACTAGAATGGAAAAAAAAACAACCAGTATATCATCAATTCTCAGTTTAGTTCTCAAATGTCATTTAAATGTGAGATAAAAAGAGCACATTCAGCTCCAGAACTGTTCACCCTTATGAGTGTTTTACCTAAGAAAGTTGAAAGCACCTACTAATAGTTATGAATCCCACAGCTGTGAGGTTCACTGTGTGCAAATTCCACCTGCATAAAACTATCCAGAAGTTGTAAGTCCTTGTCTAAAGAACTGACAAACGAAACTATAGTCAGATATTCAGTTTTAGCTTTGTCCTCACAAGTGGGTTTCTGCCACACTGCCTACTAAACAGGAACACAGCCCTACCCACAATGTATTACCTGGAGTGTAATGCCCTCTTCTAAGTCAGTACATACTGTATGCAAAATTGCACACCAAAGTGGTAGACTGCATTTTTGTTGTTGTTGCTGTCATTACTGTGGGTGATGACCTCAGGAATACCCAATGTCAAATTACATTCCACAAATTTCCTTAAAATTTTGCAGAGCTTAGCACAAAATACAGCTTCGTTAGATAACTTTTACAATCTATTGTTTAGTTTTAATAGTTTTGCTCAAACCTAGCCCTACCCCCAATTACTATTCATAAAATAACTGTTTCTGATTCCCATTTCGTTAGAGTAAGAGACATCAAATTTTTTAAAAAGCTTTCTTGGAAACTTGCCCATAACCAAAATCTCTCCTTATGTTAAGTTTTTAGCCTTTGGCTTTAAGTGATTGGAAGTAAATACAATTCTTCTGACTGGATGTTAAAAACTCAAGATGGCTGCCACAGCATGCTAAGTATTTGTAAGACATGTGCAACGTCATGCTTAACATTCTAGGTTCATTATTTTCAGTCCAGCAAAACAGTATACTATAATATATCTGAAATGTATATATATACACACAGTTAGGAACAAATGCTCAAACACATGTAAATCGAAATCATGGTTCCCTCCCAACAAATTGTTCAGACTCAGCTTTAATTCTCTATATTAGTGCTTCAAGTATTCCTTAAAATTAAGATATTCCTTAAAATTCGGCAAACTCAAACAAGATGACGTGGGTCCAAAGAATTCAAGTTATCCATGCTCCACTGTATATGTGTATATCCCCCCCTCCCCACCTTAAAATATCACAATTAATATTCTTGCTGTGGTTCCTCAGACAAATGATTTAAAAATTTAGTTGCCTAACTATGGCCTTAAATTTGAAGATACATGTATTTCATACTCTTTTCATGCATACCAGAACTGTCAAGAAATCTAGGCAATAAGCAAAACTTAAATCTTACTCAGTTTGAACAAATACAGAGAGCAAGTTGAATGACAAATGCATACCTCCATTAACAGTGATATCAAGTGCTTCTTGTCCCTCTTTCCTGTACCTCTGCCTTTGAGCCTTTGAATCAGCTCGGATTGGAGAGATGTCTGAAATTGGGCCAACGGGAGAGGCTTCCAAAGCAGCTGAAATGTGATCGTTTGGAGCAAGAGTGAGCATGGAGCTCTGACGTCTTGTGGAACTGAAGATTCTCTTGATGCGGGCATGAGGAGTAGATGAGCGTGGCTCATGGAGAAATGACCCTGTTATCGTATCACTCACATTTTTTTTCTCACCCTGTTGTGACTTCCTCCATTCTCCATAGCTCTGTCTGAACTTTTTGATAGAGGAACTTATCTCTGAATGACCAGCACTACTTTTACTGGCTTTAGCAGGACTTAGAGAACCCCGGCTGCCTGATCTGCGTCTCTGTGCACTGGCCGTACCGCTCCGTCTCTTTTTTGGACTGCCCTTTTCTGAACTCCTTGCTCTGTTGTTTGTCACCTCTTTGTCACTACTACTCCCTGAGCTTAGGTCATATACACTAGCATCTACTGTTGCAGTTTGATTTTTTACAGGAGTAGTGACGGGAGTTATTTCATCTCGACTTTCAGAGAGAGATGCTGCCTTAGCTTTGAAGATTCTGTAACTATTCTCTCTTTCCTTCTCACTGTTAATACTTTCGTCATCATTGCCACCTTCTGTTTTGTCAAAAGTCTTGTCTCGCCTGCCATCATCCTCTGCCTCATCACTGTGGCTCTCAGAGGTTACTTTTTCATGTCTATAAGAAAGGGAGGCAGCAATTCTTTCCATGTCTCTCTCAGTGCCAGCATTTATCTCATCATTATTGGCTCCTTCATTCTCAGCAGAACTTTCTGTCCTCACATCACCATTCTCCTTCTCAGCATTTTGGTTTGTCTGAACTGATGGCATTTCTTCATGCATCAATGATCTATGCACAGATTTGTTGAGTCCTGTGCCATTCTCTAAGCCCATTTCTCCAGCATTACTTGAGCTTTCTTCAATATCAGCCCTCATCTCAGTTTCAGTAACACCTTCTAGCATGTGTTGTGTACCTGACTCATCAGTAATTGTTGGAACTGCTGCAATCTCTTCATGTATTGCTGACTTATTCCTTGACATCCCATTTTGTTCAAAAGGACTATCCTGAAATCCATTTATATCTCCTCTCTCATTATCAGACGTCTTTCTTTTACTTTTATCTTCTTTATCCTTGTCCACGTTTCCTTCAAGATTGCCATCCACATCTTCTGTTATATCTGGATCATCATCAACACTGCTGTTAGAAGAATCTCTTCGGGATTTGTCTTGTCTCTGTTTATTTACTGTGAATAGAAATATCTGACAAGGTGCCAAGGACAAGCAAGAATAACAATGAAAAAGCCTTAGATTTATATTTGCAGAGCATGCAGGATTTGGTAAACTTTGCTAACATTTTTAATCTTTTGTGAAGGTAAATGCTTAATTAAACCTGAATGAAAACTGTGTATTGCAATAAAATGTATGCTATTCTTTCTTCTAAAATATGGTTTCTAGAGGTATCTTTTCTTCCTGTCATGTATTTAAAGAAAAAGACAATGTCCTCTCCTACAGTCAGTACAAAAACTGCACATGAGAGGTAACAATGTAATTATAGCATTGTATGAAATAAATAAGACTAAATTATTGCCTATAATTTCTGATGTACTTGTGCCATAAAGAATATTGTTCAACAGTCAAGTAAAAAAAACAATGTGACATAATTGTCTCACTTGAGCTCCTGTTATCAAGGCCGTCCTCCCCCTCCTTTGTTGGTTGAGGTTCTGGGATGTGGAAAGATCGACGAGTTCTCCTTGTGAGTTTCCAAGACATGGAAGGGGAGCTCTCTCTCCCTTCACTGTTAAAAAATATGACATAAGTTCATTTATACGTACAAAACCTGTCTTCCTTGTGCTGAATATTATCCCACAGATTTCAATAACTTGCAGCTGCAAAAGTTGATGTCACTAGCATATGCCATGCAGATACCTCTAAAAGAAAATGAAAATAGCAGTACTGGACGAAACAGGAAAATACTGATCATTACAAGTAGTTGAGAAGAATTCTACAGTTGTGGACTTTTATGCATTTTTTTTTTCATTTTAATATTTCTCCAAAACATGATATCCCAGATTTTTTCTGAGCAATATACTATGATAACACTATTTTTGTTTCACACAAGCAAACATGCATATAAACAAGCAGCACTGTTAAACTGTCTTCAGAATATCTCTTGCCATACTCTCCATACGAGAACTCTCTGGCACTGGGAGCCTTTGGTGAGTAAGTAAAGGACCCAAATATTTCAATAAGTGATTTATTGACATCTCCTCTAAGACATTCATGAATACGTTTATGCAACATGCTTTTAGATAGTAATATAAAGTCCTCCAATGGCAGCCAATAATAAATGCCGGGAAGACTTAGGAAAAATCTACACTGATATTATGGTACATGGGAGAGATCAAGACTTAAATAAAATATGTCAAATTCAAAGGCTGAACATAAATCAGTGCAAAATCATGCTGATGCTTGATTTGCTGCATCCTGATTGCAGAGAAAAGGACTAATTTCATATTATCTCTCTAAAGGCTTTAAATAAACGTAACTCAGAACTCTGCATGAAAAGGAACACCAAGCACAGTCATGCTTCCTGGAATATAATACAGTGGAAGGTGATTAACTCAAAACTGGTTTCCCCGAGAAGCTGCTTTATCCAAAAGATGTCTGGAATCTTGCTGGGTTTCTAACGTATTCCTTGCAAGCTCATTCCACTATATAAGATAAGGAACTAGCCCAAATACCTTTCCACTGAAATAATTCCACACTCAATCATCCAATATTTGCCATTTTCCATCACAACCCGATCCTTGCTGTTGAAAGTAACCCCTAAACCAAATTGGTGTCTATCACAAGTATGACTGTTAAGTGCTTTCCAAAGTAAAACTGTAATTGTAACTGCATGACTGCCTTCACAAAGAAAGAGGCACTAGTGCCATCAAGTCATGTGATTTTCAGTTGATCCTCAATAAGACCATAACAACAGTCAGGAAAAAAGTATGTTTACATTATTTCATGAAATGCATATTTCCCCTTGCAGATAACCAAAGGCTTGCTGCCTATGCATCTTAAATGGGCTTTCCAAAACAACACTGAAATGTATGTTCTCATCCACCTTTATTTTTCATTGTTGTACTCCTTCACAAAATGGCATCACTGGTTAAAAGCATCTTAATTTTACAGAACTCATAAAATATTCTTCTTTTCCTCTGCAGCAAATGAAACTGTAGATGACAAACTTTATCAATGAGTGTGCTACTGTGCATCATAATCTGCAAACAGTATTTAATACTGATAACTTAAGCCATATGAAAGATACAGCTTTTTACCTGTTCCACCATGCCACTATCATTGAAACAATTTGGCCTGTCCCATCAGTTTCGATTTAATCAGCTTTCACTGTAATTGTTACAACACATATCAAGAACAATATATTAGAATGTAACCAGTGTTTCAGTTGTGTACAGCAATACCTTGTGTGGGAGATATACATAGGAGACAGAGAGACTTCCTGACCCAGTCCACTAGGTTTGACTGCAGACTTATTGAACTCTTTTGACCTTCGCTGAGACTCATCTTCTGTTCTTTCTGCAGGAGTTTGTTCTCTGCCTGTAACTGTGCAGAAGAAAGAAAACTGAAAGTCTAGTTTTAAAAAACTAACTTAAGTTTCACTGTGTGCACAAGCATGTAATATGCTAATTTTCATAGTTTTGAAACTTAATATTTTGACATGCCATCGAGATTTTCAATACCACTAGTGAAATATAATGCTATGGATGACCTATACTTTTAAGGTTTTTGGTTTTGAAACACGGTTTTTCGATCTGAAACAAATTCAAAGTCTTGAGATAGGCCATTTATTTCCATACATTTGTTTGTTTGTTTGTTTCTTTGTTTGTTTGTTTGTTTGAGTTAGAATTTTATGGAGCATCAGTAGAATTTTACTATATTGCACCTTTCTATAAGACTGAACTATGGAGTAGATTTTCAAACTAATTTTGCCTGGACAGCAACCTTTTGGCCTATTCTTCTATAATTTTAACTACTGAGGAACTTTTAATGTCACAGGACATCCTTATTTCTTGCTGTTATCCAAAATGTATTGGGTTTTTTTTTCCCTAGCATTGTATGCCTAATGAAGCAGGTAAGGAGGAACATTCCTTTCCATGCCAAAAAAAAAACATAACAAACACACAAATGGCCTATCTCTGATTTAAGCCACTTGCTTGTGAGCATCTTACCACAAAGATCTATTTAATATATTTGTTACATACTGGTCCCATCATAATGGACATTCTATCAATACAAAGAATCTTTAAATTTGGGTTGAAGTAGCAGAATAAGAATTTGTGACTAGAACATTTCTCTTCACAGTCCTTTACACATTTATACACAATTCAAAACTCCTCCATATGTATGAGTATGCACAAAAATTAACAAATCTCATACATATATGAAGACATTATTATACATGTTACCAGCATATAAGAGGTTCCATATGTTGGTGCGTGGGGTAAATTTGCTGCCAGGTGTTGCTGCCTTATCGAGGGCAGGTGATGATATCTGTTGTTTTGAGACAGGACCTGGTGTTTTGGGAGCTTTAAAAGGTTGGTTTATTGATGATGTTACTGCAGACTTCTGAGGTGTTTTCTTTATAGAACGATGTGCTGGAGGAACAGATTCTGCCACGGCCAGGTAAGCTTCAATCTGAGTGAGACAACAGAAATATCTTTCAGAAGAAAAATTACATTGTAATATTTTGTAACTTTCCAAACATGACACATATGACTCTACAAAATTCACAGTAAGACAAGTAAAAAACTTGACATCTACACAGCACAATTTTTGTCAAGAAGAATTGAGTTGAGATTATCTGAATTGACACTCCTCAACACTATAAAAAAGAAAGCATTAAAATCTCTCAATCGGGTCCAATGCTTTTGACTGTTGACTTCAGGATTACTGTATCATCACAAGTTATTAGCAATGAAAGCATCAAATGGAAAGGAATTAGCTGAGTTTAACGTCAATTTAAACTCTGCCCTCCACCTCTGCCTGTTAAGACTCCTCGCTACATCTGGCCTCCTACTAGACTATGCTTGAGCTGACACTGCCAACCTGTCTCTATATTTCCATGGCAAGGATGTAGATAATGAAAAAATGCTGAGATTTGATGAGATCTATTTCAGTATTATGGAATAAAACACTGCTAATACTCCATAAATACTAAAGTACTAATATCAACATAAAAAGAATCAATTGTGTTGAGATCCCTTGGTCATTAAAATAGCATGAAATACTGGAAATTTACATCCCTGCGGTTGTACTTAATACTTCTCATCTTATATAATTTGATTTTACCATATAGCTATTTCAGTTTCGGATTGACACAATTTGTATTTTGTTTCACCTTATCTTTCTGTGCACTTCTCGAGACTGACAAACTTACATTTGATCTTGGTGTGTCCATGTCAAATTCATCAGGTGCAACAACAAAAGATTTGCTGACGGTCCCCCTACCATCTCCCTGAAGAGACAAGGTCTGCACAGGTGTCCTGAATGAGCGCCTTGACTGGGACTTGGTGGCAGAACCAGGATACCTCTTTGATTTGGCTTTGTCAGACTTTTGAACAGAAGGTTGCATGCCAACGAATCTTGGTGATCTCCTCACATCATCTGTTGGTGTCTTATGGAAGCCATCTACAGGCAAGTGTCGCTCTGGTGGACTGCCACTTTTTGTTTTTACATTAGAGATAAAGTCATTCACAAGGATTCTTGGAGTTTTGGAGGAAACGTCAGACATCGTTAATTATCATGCCTTTCCAGCTCACTGTGAGATGAAAATTTATTTTCATTATGAAAATTACACAAATATACAAATTCATTGATGAAAGTACAGGTAACCAGTATGCGGTAAATAAACATGCACATGTGTTTATGAGAGGATGTTGAAGAATGAGATTGTGAGGAACCGTGGACAATGCATGAAATGGACCACAATGCCATGTCATTTTATTAGCTGTTCCTTCATTGCCTAAGTAGTTCAGGCATGAGAGAGACTTGCAAAATGACAACTATGAGACAATGTCAGTTCATCATCTCATTCATCTGTTACAGTCATTCACTGGCATCATAGGGCCATGATAATAGATTTTAGATTGCTCTATCACCTCTAATGTTTCAAACAATAAGGGCTCATCTTTATTTTTGCAAATTTATGAAGTGATTGCATGTCAGTAGATCAATTCCTGATTAAATATTTTGGCAAAACAACAAATGTCCATAATAAAGATTAGACTAACATCTCTTCTACAGTTCTAGATCTAATCATTTGAGCAAAACCCCTTGATGTTCTTAAAATATGCTTGAGCTGAGGTTTTTGAGTCAGAAACCTGTTGCGGCAAGAGATCTTCCAATAGAAAAGTTGAATTTTCTTAAAGGAAGTCTTGGCAAAGATTTAAGCCTCTTTGTCACAAAACTGGAAGTAAGCTAAGTCTCAGCAACAGTCACAACTTAATTCCAAATCTATCAGGTTTGTACTTTTTAATTTGTAGGCATTTCAAAGAAAAGAAACCCAGTTATAACAATTTTAATATATGTCCGACTTCCTTCAGTGTAGTCAAACAACAGTAAAAGAAATGATTTTGAGATGAGGTATCCTCTCAGACTTGCAGAGGATCACCAAGTTCACCAACAGACAAAACTTGAAGACATGATGGGAACACAGAGGAAAAATAAGATCCGCTAGTCTAGGTGTACAAAGAACACAGAAGTGCAAAAATGAGATAAACATATTTGACAGGCACTAAACATCCATCTGATATCAATATGGAGCACTGTGTAGCACATCCATCTGAGATTCAACATTGTATGTTATACTTCTAATCAATCAAAGATAGACAACATGCACTGCACTTCATATCAAACCAAGCTCAACCTCGAGCAATCAAGAACTTGACTGCACACACAGCAGCCTCATAACAAATATTCCAATCCCAGTAAACTTATATAAAATATATAGGAAATTGCCAGCCATATCTGGTCTAGGTCTTCACAAGTGCAGGATACAGAAGTGACACAACCCAACAAAATGCCTCTCACCAATCTAACTTAGTACAGTTATTGTAGATCTAGTCTAGATGTAAGGCTTTAAATACATCAAAAACAGTAAACTGAGTATTTACAGTGAACAGCCAATAGGTATTTTGTTTCCCTCACACACCAACTTGTGAATTAGCATAAGATTAAATGAACTGTGAAAACAGGCACATAAGACTGTTGCCACAAACAGTCAGGCGAACAAAACTGTTGCCACAAACAGAGTGAGACTCAGTGAGGCAGTGAGCTACTGTTAACGTAGATTCAGACACGAATCTTTTTTTTTAAAAGAAAATCACATTTTTCTAGGCTGGCTGTTTATTTAATGCTATTTGAGAAGATTTCTATGCACCCCCACTCAACTGATGCTTTTGTCTCAACACACGAGGATGCAACACTTGTAGGGGTCACAAGGATAAATGCGGTGGAACACGCCTAAGCGGGACACGCGTAAGCGGGGCGCCTGCTTAAGGGAGACAAATGCCTGGGGAACAGAATTTTTGCTATTTAAATGTATACATGTGAGCGGGACGGCAAACCGCTTAAGCAAGACGACTTGGAGCCAGATCTCCGTAATATACTTGCTGTTTTTGACAGGAATGCTGCAAATTATTACTATCGTGCTGTGTCTCAGCCAGTGCTTGTTTACCTTTGCTCATCAGCTGAAAACCTGAGAGTTACAAAGAAGCTTGTACCGACGGTCCCGATTACCCCCCTTACGTTACATGAGAAGTGACTGACACTTCTTCCCCATAGCCTCCAGTCAGGCAGCTGACCCTCCGGCGTACGCATGGACAAATCAAAGCGGACATCCTAGTCGCTGGTCATTTAACCGCGCAAGCATCAACGGGTCAAGATTAAGTCAGCCCTGCCCCCTGTCAGCCATACTTTATCCTTTCTTCAGTTTGGGCAATGACTGACACTTAAGAGCCTAACCTGCGCTATTGCACAACACTCAGCCGGGGTTTCGTTCACATAGGCATGACTATCATTCGTGTCGCGTAAAACGTTTTGACACATGCCGCTC
Source organism: Ellobium chinense (assembly GCA_033807755.1). Classification (NCBI taxonomy): domain Eukaryota; kingdom Metazoa; phylum Mollusca; class Gastropoda; order Ellobiida; family Ellobiidae; genus Ellobium; species Ellobium chinense. The sequence continues at coordinate 3,536,628 of JAWQUT010000013.1, read as the reverse complement.
ACGTCACGCTCTGGCCGGATGTGGAGCGAGAAGAATGAAGCTTATCTTTGCCAGTGTTTACGATCATGTAAATTCGATCCCACATTAGTTTGATCACTTGAATGGGGAGCAGTGAACATCTCGACTTAGGTGCTTCTTTGAAGCCAACCAAAAATCCCGTTCCCCGCAAAGAATGACTAACAACAATATGGTCTGCAAGTGTTTCATGAAAATGCATTAGACTGCAATAAGTATATTTTAAATAGTACAATGCAATTTAAATCTGACTCCGTTGTCCCACCTCACTAGCAACAAGTAATGATTATCCCTTAACTTGAATGAAATGCACAAACTAAGACATCACTTTATAATGGATAGTCCGCCTAAGCGGGACATCCGCTTAAGAGGGTCGATCTGTCGGGAACGGAGCCGTCCCACTTAAAAGCGGGTTCCACTGTATATAATGAAGCTGCCACAAGAACCTACTATGGAAAGAGACACAGTCACAGTAAACTACCGGACCAATGCATGAACCAACAGCCAATGCATAAATACTAAATAGTCTAGATCTACATAGCCAGCTGTGGAAATAGATGCAGAGACTGTTGTCAAAGTACTGTGGAAATCTATGTTTTCTCCATATCACTTCTTAAATTTCAAATTCCTCCCCAAAAATACATTGAGTGCACACTGATTTTCCCCTTCTAACTTCTTTCGAAAGGAATTCCAAATGAGACTCACACCCCTAACTAAAATTTATATCTACTAATAGAATCTAAACCATACTTCAAACTCTTACCCTACCCTTAACCCTAGATGCCCTAATGCCCATTGCCATTGAGGCAGAAGCATGAACTGAGGTGAGTCGTCCTTAGAACCCTAATGTCCATCGAGACAGAACCATTGTGTGTGAGTCTCATTCGGAATTCTTCCCCTTCTTTCTTGCACTCCAAAGTTTGTGTTACTTGAGAAAACCCTGGGGAGGAATTCCAATTGAGACTGACACCAGTCTTGGTCCTGTATTGATGGACATTAGGGTTAGGGTTAAGCTGGGTTCAGGTTAGGAGTGGCTTTTCAGCTATAACCCAACACAGTTGGGTTAGACTAGAACTAAGTGTAGATGTAGGCAATACCTGTTGTTTCCTGCAACAAGAGGCAAGTAGCCTGCTTCAGTCTACATGTAATTATGTAAAGATTAGTGTCCTGTTTAAATTGGAGGTATTTTGATTTCAGAGGAAATACCCGCTTCGTGACGTCCAAGTTCGTTGATTTCTTCCGGGGTTGCATTTTTTTATTGACAAAAGAGCTCCAGACCTAGACTAGAATTTTAAACTAAACACTTAAAGCACATTCTCTAGACTAAACCTAGTCTAGATCAAGTCACATCTATAGATCTAGGCATCCGTTATTTAATATTTGTTTTACTTAGCAATTCATAGATCTGTGCATATAAACTGACTGTATAATCTGTAAAACTAAATCATCGTATGAAGTTGTAGGTAACTTACCGCGTTTGCCAATGTGTTCAAATAGCATTCTTAGTCTAACCTAATTATCCTATTTTCAACTGCTGCTACTGTTTACCGGGTAACCACTTAAATTTTGACTCTCCTGTCAAGATGAGTCGCACAGGAGCAGAAATCCGGCGAAGGTTTGTGAATTATTTTGAATATTACTTTACTGGAGATAATTTTGTCATTAATAATATCAGCAAGAACCTTTTTTAATCACCCGAAGTAATATAAGGCCTGCGAACAATTATGCAAAGTAATACATAGGTAGAGCCAGGCAGGCTCACTATCAAGCCTCAACATGTCGTCATGTAAATTGTCAGACATTGCCGCAAGATTGCCATTGGCATGTATTTCAGATTTGGTCATCCTAGATCTAGACTAGATTCTAAATATACTAGATCTAGTCAAGCAGTGGAAAGGACATCTGAATGCACTTCAAACCCTTAACAAGAGAAATATGAGGAGAAATTTGACTAGTCTTTATCTCAGGCAGGTCAGTTGGTGAGGTGGCCTACGACCAGTGTCAGTGTGTAAAAGCTTTAAAAGCCTAAGCCCTTAGCCCTAAGCCTAAGCTTTCAGGTGTCTCCCAGAATCTTCATTTCAAAGGTGGAGTTGGAAGGATTTTCATATGTAGTAACTCCTAGTCCTACAACTACAGTCAGTACCTTAATTCCAAATAATGCACTAATACAACCCTACCCCTAACCCTACACCCCCCCCCCCCCNCCCCCCCCCCCAAACCCTAACCCTACCCTTAACCCTAACACTAATGCCCATTGAGATAGGGGTATCAGTTGAAGCAAGCGTAATTCCTTATCGCCAGTTACCACATATGGCAATCCTCCCGTGGAGTTAGAATAAATGTTTTGATTGAAGATGAACTTGTTTGCTAATGATGTTCTAGTTCTAGAATAGCAAAATGAAAGCTAGGGGAATGTGTGAACCGGAGGTATCTAGCACTACCAATGTTACAATTTTGATCTGGAGAAAAGTAGGCCACTGGGACAAAAAAAAACCATCACATTTCATGTTGGAATAGTCACTTAAAAACATCAGCATGGAAAATAAAATTTTCTTACTTTTTGGACATATCACTGTTTGCACATATAATGATCTCACTAGGAATGTTATGAGTGATTATATGAGTTTAATAGTAACTCTTGAAAATATCAGTATAAACGGTAATGATAGCCAAAATATGTGCAGACAGGCACAACATGTCAATCAGCTTACTCTACCCAGATTCTTACTAAGACTCATGACTCATAGGCAGAGTGAGCTGATATTCATGTGAGTCCTAAGATTGCGGACCACTAAATTATGTTGTAATTGGTTAGGATGCTGACATTGACATGTTGGAATGCACAGGTTAATCCCAATGTATTTTGTAATTGTATCTTACATCCTTAGCCTTATAGCAGTATCCTAGAACTCTCCCCTGGAGTGGATTTTTTAGGTACTATGTAGGAGAGTTCCGGTATATTACCATCAGTGTTTAAAAAACTTGAAATAGGGGAGGGATTGAAAGCTCATGCTTGAACATCAGATTCCAAATCTCCAAGCTCTATTGTCCTGTTTGAAAATGAAGGTTGTCAGTCCTTGCATATTGAGAATATGTGGTACTGCATAGAGATTAAATTGAGAGAGCTCCTAAATAGAATTACGCCATTTTTAATCAAATACTGTATTTTTCTTACTTTTGCAGTGAAAATCAATCAAAAGTGATCCAAGATCGTATCACACGTATAGAACATCATCTAGGACAGCTATGTGACATAGCATCCTCTTACACCCGCAGAACTGCCAAGTTGCGAGATAAAGGTAAAAACTATTGGAAATGTGTTCACAAACATGTATAACTGTGTGTGTTGTGTATCTTGTTTTATACTTGTTCATCAAGGAATGTTATAATTTTAATTAATTTGTTGTGGTCAAAAGCAGCAAACATGTCTTTTTTCCAATTTCTTTGAATGATATAGGTTTAGAAGACGTCAATTTAAACTGTAGTTAATTCTGAGAATGACTTTTATCATTGAGCATGGTTCAAGATCATGATTTAATTTTAACTTCAACAAGTTGCCTGCAGTGAAACTTAAGAAGGGTTATTATTGTGACAGGTGATCAAATGGCAAAGGAATTAATGGAATTCTCAGAGAGTGAAAAGTGGAATCCAACACTCAGCACTGGCATGAGCAAGTGTGCTGAGAATTTGTCAGCAGTACAAGACTACAGAGAGGCAGAGGTAAGAACACGAAAGATCAGTTTGTCCTCAGAAGTCAAGCACAAATACCTCAAACATATATTATAAGTCAAAATCATTGTTCTCTTTAACAAACCATTCAGAGCCGAAATTATTTCTAGATACTAGTACTCCACATATATTATGAATTTTTGCAAATTTAAACAAGATGAAGTGGCCCTAAAGAGTTTGAGTTATCCATGCTCGACTGCATGTAATATTGTCATACTGGTTTTACTGAGTATTGTCACATGCTGGATAATGTTACCTGAGCACTAGGGTGTCTGCCAGCTTCTTACTTTGTGCTATAATTTTCTGTGCATGGAATACAATGTACTTAGTATGATTTTTTTGCTGTCTTATGCAAAGCTCAGCCCTAGAACGAAAACAGCTTAAAATAGGTTTGCAGATACTGAGATAGAAAGCAGCTTATATATGTAAGGGACAAGTGTCAGAAATTAGTGATTGATTTCAGGAAAAGGGCTGGTAAATCTCAGCAGGGATAAAGTTAAATATCAGCAAGCAGTTTTAACAGAATCATGAAATATTACCAATGTTGCTGATTACCAATAANTTTTTTTTTTTTTTTTTTTTTTTTGGTCAACTGGATAGGTCAAGAGACTGGAAGGAAAGGTCCTCACACCCCTTGTAAATTATGGACTTATTTGCAAGCATACAAAGGTATGAGACTTTGAACCATCATGGCATCACATCATTTAAACCACATTTATATGGAACTGAGAAAATGTATTTGTTTACAGTATTACACTTGCATGAGTGAGAGAGCACACTTTGTACAACACTTCAGAGCTTAGGGGATTATTTACTTGTGATCTTGTGTTCATTAAAATGACTACATCAAGATTTGGAGTGATAATTTGTAATAATTATAATAATGCTTAAATCTCTCTTCAGAATGATCTTCGATCTGCCTTTGCTGCAAGAGACAATGAAGTCAACAAGAAAAAGAAATTAGAAGCTACAAAGAGCAAACATCCAGGAGACCGACAGAAAATTGTATCCTTTCATATTTAGTATGAAGCCCTCGCTAAATGCAGGAGCAGAATGCGAGATCATTTAGATAGCAGTTTAAACCCTGTCTTAACTTAAAAGCAAAAAAGCAAGCTGACCAAGTAAATTTCTAGAGCTGGTCTAGGAGAAATTCCGCTCTTATAAAGATTTACTCCACCAGACAAAATACAGTAGAAAGTTGCAGCTGCCTGCCATCAATTTTATTTCTGACTTTTTCATGGGAATAGTCAATAGCATGTCATAAGAACAGCCAAAAATAACCAATTCACAGTAAAAAGGACTGTGAATGCAAAAGGTCGGCACATTTGTCAAATTCTGTTACTAGCCTTAACTCACTTTCAGGCACAGGTTTGCATTTCACCTTTCTACAAAGAGGCATCTTGATTCAGCGAAACCCATGTCGACATAAATGCCTAATCTTAGCAAGGCAGTGGTCAATATTAATATTTCCATATAAGAAGATTTAAGTACTTGCTTTAGTTTACAATATGTCAGTGGCTTTGAGTACAGATTTTGGAATTCATAATTGATTTACTGTCAGAGATTAGGGCAACACAAGCACTTCAAGATTAGCCGGGATAAGTGCAATCTGTTCTCAGTAGGGAAAGACTTCACTCTATCACAGTTATGGAGATCGTATCTAACTAGCTCAGTAGAGTCATAAAACCATATTTATTGTTGACTGAGAAGAATGATATGTAACTTACCATGGGATGTATCCTCAATCTGTTGCAACCCATATTATTACATACAGGAAAGCCAGAGGATCAGATGAAGCTGAATGGTGAATTCTTAGTTTCACAGTCTTATGTAGTAGACCTAACAGCAAAATAAGAAACTGAACGTAGGTCTAGATCATTAGTGGACCCAGGCTGGTTATGGAGAGAGACATGAACTGCAGCTGGTTATGGTTTGTTTGGTGATTGTAACTGGCGAAGAATATTTATTGAACAAAAAGGAAACTTTTTCAGTAGCAACCTTGCCGGCCATATTTTAAGTGGAATTGTTTTTAATGTGATCAGCTTCAGGTTCATCATTGTTTATTCCTCAGCTGGAAAATGATCTACAGAGGGCCAGCCTTGATGCCTCACGGAGTGTTAAAGCACTAGAACAACAAGTAGACAAATTTGAGGAAAAGAAACTGAAAGATTTAAAGGTTTGGAAATTAACTTTACCACTGAATTTATCCATCAGTAAGATGTTTTTGCTGTAGTAGTTTAAATGAGAAGAACAGCCTGTATATGCACACAAATGTACAGGTTGATTACTCAAGGCAAAGGCCTTTGCCACCAGAGGCCTATTTTTATGTGTTGTTGGATGGTCAAGTGGATATCTGAAATTCAGTCCAAGTTGTTACAGATATCCACCACCTTTAGTGAAAAAGCAATTGCTATTTCTTCAACCAAAAATCATAACACAGCCTGAATGTCATAGTCCCTGTGTATCTTTGACCACTAATTCCAACTCCAGGAGGTTGCCGTCAAACTGCTATTTATCTTCCTCCAAGTGAATTTTTAGCCTTTGGAAGCACTTACAGATACAAATAAATTTTCCCTGATCTTATGTTTTACTTTTGTTATTTTTAGATTTAACTGTCTGTTATATCTGGATTGCAAATCTGTAGTTTGATTGGAATTGTTACCTGTCATTTTGTTCACTTCTGTTTCTGCTTCAGAAAATCATGAGAGAGTTTGTCACAATAGAAATGCATTTTCATGCCAAAGCCCTCGAACTGTACACCCACTGCTTTCAGACACTGGATCAAATAAATCCTGAGGCAGATTTAGAGGTGAGTTTGCCAAGACCAGACATATACTCACTTCATTTATATGAGCCAGTAATGCATGTTGAACATAATAATTTTATTACATGAAGAACAATTATCTAATAGGTACCCATGAATAAATTTTCAAAACTAGTGTTTATTTAATTCTTAGTATAGGTGGATTGAAATAATCATTACAAGTACAGTAAAACCTGTCTTCTGCGGTCCCTCCGACGAGCGACCCCCTCCCATCTACGGACACTTTTACTGTTCACCGACCGTTTTCACTCTGAAACCAACCTCCGATCAGCGGCTCCCTCTGGTCGCGAGGCGCGGACACCGATCAAAGAGCCGTTTTCCCTGTGACGAGCGACCACGTGTGCCTTACGCATTTCCCAAGTCAAAAAGCCAGAGGCCAAAAATCATCGCTAAGACCTACATCAAAGAGCAGAGCGTACGGCACGGTGACTGTGGTGGTGGTGAGATGAGGGTGGGAAGAAGACCATGTCTCGCGTATGCCTACCACAGACGTAATACTGGTTGCACAATATTATTATAGACCTACGAAGCCCACATTACCCTCACATTCATCGTTGCGGGCAGTGGCGACGTTGTAATCGCGTCTACCGACTAGTGTAGCCGACATCTGTCTGCTCATTTATTTTGTGCTTTCTAAAGCCGGGGTCTGGGATAGGTTCAGTAACGGTGGCACGTTAAAGCACCCGATGGCGGTGAGTTCAGTAAAGACTGCACAAACAACATTAATCTAGCTTTAAAAGTTGAGAAAAGAAAGTAAAAAAAACCAAACTTCTGTGATTAGGAATAAAGTGCAGTAAAGTGAACGGTCGGCCTAACAGTGATCTCTACTGAGAAGGACACGTGGGGCTTTGTTGAAAGGACATTGAAAGCAAGTCCCAACTTATTAAATGGACATTTTTATGCAAGCTGTGGGGGGGGAAAGTTCAGTAAGCCACCCACGCAGGTTCTTTAGTAGAAATTATGCTTTTCTTTCTCTCTTGCCTGAACGCACCCAGACAAACCGGCGTCGCGAGGTGAGTAGTACTCACTGTTCACGCCTAGCAGCCAAAAAACAAAAAATCGGTTTCGGGGTTGGAGGGGAGAGGTAGTCTACACACTTCACATTGTCTCATAATATTTGTTATTACACTCTAGTCTAAGCAAGCGGGAAGGATGATCACATTTTATTCCTGGTGCAGATGACTGATAAACAGATAGGGTTATAATACTGCTGTGTGATAGTCCGTGTCTGGGTTTTCCATAAATGGGGGAACGGGACTAATTATATAACCTAAGTCAGGGAGGGTTTTTTAATATACACTGATCACGCAAACTTAGAGACTGTCAATATGACGACAGAAATGCTCCAGTTGCAAGCTTATTACTCTGCTATTTCTATTACCAAGAGTTTTTTTGTTTTCTTTACAAACATTGAGGGATAAACAGGAGTAGTTAAATGAGGGCCAAATAAAAGTGACTATAAATGGCTTCTAATGTGCTGTAATAATTCAAATGGTAAAAGGGTATTTTCAAATGTCTGGGCTTTAAATACTGTACATGCAATTTGTATTTGTACCATCATATTCGCCTCACAATATGAGGCTCAAGTTTGTGATACCCTTTTCAAATACTGTATAAGCCATGGGAGACATTGTTTACCTTTGTGTACTTGGAGAACCCAACCCTCCCTGCGATGAAGGACCACCTGTGATGTAGGGACACTTTTCTGATTTCCCTACAGTGTTCCTACATCACAGGTTTACTGTAGTTTGATACCAATTAGGTGGCTGTATCTTCATTGGTTAAAAGTTGTGCAAATTTGAAATAAATAGTGCATGTTGAACATATTATTACATGGAGAACAATTATCTAATAAGTACCCATGAATAAATTTTCAAAACTAGTGTTTACTTAATTCTTAGTATAGGTGGATTGAAATAATTATTACAAGTAGTTTGATACCAACTAGGTGGCTGTATCTTCATTGGTTAAAAGTTATGCAAATTTGAAACATGCAAGTTTAGGCTTAGCCATACAGTCTAATGTAGTGGTGTACAAGGATTTGCCAAAACATTGGATTTTCCAGCACATACACAATGCCAGCAGCAGTGTTGGGTACCTAATTCTAGTTAAATGTTCAATCATCCAAGTATGAGACCACAGAACAAGATTAAAATAACATGATTATAGTTTTGAGAGGAGGAGGCGACGATGCGAAGACAGAAGTGAGACATCTTTGAGAAATTAACTTTTCTGCACAGTTTTTGTTGTTGTGATGCACAGTATTTAGCTTTCAAGCTTAGTATCTCGGGATCGAACATTGGCAAGCAGTAATTACTAATAATTATAATTGTTAAAAGCCAGATATTTATAGTCAACTTTCAAATTATTAAGCTTGCCATAACAACTAAACTGGCAGTGTAATAGCATGTCCTTGTAGCTAGGTAGGAAACTCTCTAACCATTTTATTAGACTGCTGTTACACAATGGTCTTATTCCAGGAATTCCGACATCAGCTTCGTCCAGACGGTTCAATCAGATCTGATATAGCAAGGTCCGCATCACAAGCATCTCTAGATTCAAGACAGAATTCAGTGGGCAGCAGCACACCAAGAAAGTTGCCCTCTAAAGAGACAACACCTACAGATAACAGGAAAAAGATTACTCCTCCAGAGCCAAAGGTAACACATTTACTTGATTTGTCAAATGACAATGGTTTAAATATGTCTCCTATTGGGATGTTGATATCTTTATCCATCTGTCTAACTATGACCATTTTTTTATGGTGTTTTTGTGATTGTGTGTTCATTTGTTTCATTGTCTGTCCATTTATCTGCTTATGCTTTGTCCAGTGGTAGCTGGTAGAACATTGTTACAATTGAAAAAAAATACTGAAATCTGACAGCCGTGTTATAAAATGCAGATGACGCCCACTATTTTTTCGCCTATGTAGAAATACATAATCTATGAAAATGCAGATTTTTTTTTTTTTGTTGCTATCAATTTAAAGGTAGGATGGTGCAATACGGGAATGGATGAAGACAGCCTTGCCACAGATTTCTGCTCTTGCCAATTTTTGTTCTCACCTTCTAAGTTAAATAGAGATACCACATCATGTCAGCAGAGGCTTTTATAATTTCTAAAAGGTGCGGGTGTGTCAAGGATTTGCATTGATTAAGTATGCAGACTGAACCAGACAGATTTTTATTATGTTTTTCATCCTTATTTTATTTAAGTTAACAACTTTTTACTTTTCTTTTCCTCATTAAGGACTTAGAGGATGACAGCGAAGATGATGATGAAGACTCAGATGATGATGATGATGAGGAGGACTCAGATGAGGACTATACAGAGACAGAAAAGTCAGCCCCTAAAAAGCGATAATAAAGGCCAAGGACCCTGCAATTCTAAAGATCTTTTTTACAGTTACTACTTAGGAAATTATATTCAGAATCATGGTTTGACACAGACGCTGACAATATGTCTTGATATCATTACCTGCTGTTTCAGGGTTATATGTAAAGTCTTCATGATTACCCTGTGAAAACTTTTTACACAATCTTGTCTGCATGCAAGATAAAATCATTTCCTGCCACTACAAAGTCTTTTAGGGCTTAACGCGGAGGCTGAGGAAGTAGACGTTATTTCATCCAAGGATTTTTTCATCACATATATGCACAGCATTGCATGTTCAGCCTATCATTTATTAATCTCGTGTGTTCTGCTTATCGTAATTTATGTTTGCAGGAATGCAGAAGTCTCAAACAATGTTATAAGCTGTATGATGCTTATAGCCTCAAAGTGTATTTGCATCTACAATCACCACACAGTGAAATGGTTTTGTGTGTTTAGTTTTCAAAAGATATGCACATTATGTGTTGAATACACATTAACAGTACTCCTACTGGAATTTTATTTTCCACATTTAGAGAAATGTCAACTTTTATCAGCTGTTTTGTTGTTTTAAGCAGTTTGTGAATTTTATTATGAAAACCAGACTTAATTATGGCATCTACACCAACATTATCAAATTCATGCTGTTGCTATAACTCTGGATAGTTAAAGTGGGTTCACCGAGATCATTCAAGTTTCAAACTCAGGGACTGATTTTGTATGATCTTTGTTCACAAGCCTCTTACAAACCACTAGGCATTTTCCTAATTTTGTCGCCATGCTCAGGTGGTTTCAAAGGAGTTGCATTAAAATTGATTGTGGTGAAATGATTATGACATTACAATATCAAATATTCAGTTTATCATAGCATCACGGGTCATTGTAACGCTCAGCTATAAACTGAATTTTGGCAATTTTGATTGATCACTTATTAGGCTTTTCTCTGGGAAATTGGCATCCCTGAAATATGTCTGAAGTACTAATTGTACTGTTCTCTACAAAATTATTGTACATTCTAAGCTACTGCTTCCATTGGCCTCTGTTGACAAAAGCGTCATGCAAAAATAATTCAAGAGAGAAGTATAATGCACGAATGTAATAAAATGAATTGCACTGCAGTAAGTATTATTACATGCTCTCAAATTTGGAAATCGTTTGTAAGTCATCCTTGCAGTTTGTAAATGTAAGGCTTGGTGGAGTGGACAAGACACCACTGAGGCTAGTTACCACAATTTCTTACACTATCTTGGATTATCAAGGAGGGAACACAGCAATTTTAGGCGTGCCAGTACTTTTTAAACTATGTTGATGAATTTCCAGGCAAGAACACAGTAGTTTTCTTGCCTTGCCTCTTTGCCTGAAAGATACAAACATCTGTTCATGGTATATGTTGGTAACCTTGGTACAAAGTTGTTGGGTCATTTTGCCAAAATATATAGGATGGTTATGGGTTGGGACCTCAGCGTCGGATGTCCATGGGTAGGGGTGTTTTGCCATGTGATACCGGAGTAATGGTGCTTGTTACTTTGTACAAAATGTAGACTTCTGATAATGATTGTATCCTAAGCTAATATAATTTTTTTAATCCACAATGGCTTTTTCCAATGCAACGTATCTGTAGCTTAATTAGGAGGCTTTTCTCCGATCTGAATAAAAATGTCTGTAGATTAAAGCTGTTCCACACTAATTAAAAAAAGCCTTACAATTTTTCACTCCGTCCTGTGAATGAAACATATCATATCATTTATTAAAAATGTCATCATCAGCTTCTATTGTTATCATCTTTGTCATAATCTTTGGTCCTAAAGCAGCATTGACATACTCTTTCCTCACTTCATCATATTTGCATTTACAGTCATTGATATTAATCATTCAGGTTTGTTCACTGGATCTGCTTTAGAGGACATGACATTTTTACTAGTACAATTTTAACACAATTTGTTCTCAATGAAGCTGTTATGATTACTGAGTATTCCAAATCCTGCATAAGCATATTTAATGACCAAAAAAATATATATTTATGGAAGGATTGCAGATTACAGTAGAGGTGATGATAAGCATGAATTGTCACCGTTCTTGTCTCGAGCATTTTATGCAGATTATTTGTCATAGTTGAAACATTTTACAATAGAAAGAAAGTGGCAGGCATTGACCTCTTGAGTATTAGTGGTCTTTGCTCTTGATCATATTCCTGCCTGAGAAATCCATAATAGATAAATACATGTTTCAGCTTCAGTAGTCATGTAACTGTTATCTTTAGCAGAATAATAAGCTGTTTTATGAAGTAGTTGTTATACCTGCCAGTAGTTTTGTTATACTATTATTGTGAGTCGTTGGATTGTGCCATTCTTATTTAATATGAAGGTGAAATGTGATATATCTGAGTTGTATTTTCATGTTGTTTGTTTAGGTCAGATAGATTATAATGAAAGTTTAGCAGCTGGATTCCGTCAGTATGTATACTTTCATTAGTTCATGTTGTCTTGGTGATCTGATCAGGCAAGAAAAACGTCAAGTTCGTTCATGTATCTAAGAATGTAAGCATAATGCAGCTACGAGATGTAGTGTTTTAACAGTGTATCTGTCCTATGTCAGGGTTCCAAGCAGTGGGTGAATTACCTGTGTTTTGCTGTTAGAAAAGTTAATAGAATCAGAGTAACCAAAACAATCCAAAAAAAAAAGCCCTACTTCGGATAATGATCATTATTTTTGTGGATTTTGTCTGTCGGCATATAGTTTGGCTATCACTACTGTTTATTTTGATATTTTCAAGATTCACTATGAAACTTATAATCACTCATAACATTCCTGGTGAGATCACTTATGTGCAAACAGTGGTATGTCCAGTCAATAAGATGTCTGATTCCATTCACAGATTGTAAACAAGTGAATGCTTCCCCCTCTGACTAAATGAGAGAAATAACAGATTGACTGTTGGCTACAAAACATTTCAGATGTTTCTGACATGTATATTGTTCAAACAGCCTTTGGACTTCAGTCTTCAAATTAATGCACTTGCTCCCCATTTAAAAAGTCAACTTGATGTAAGAAAGTCAAGTTTCAAGCATCTTTGTGGCAATTTCCCATCTGCCATTTGGACAACTTTGAGGGAGACAGATCTCAAAACTACTGTTGATTTTACAGATACCATATCTTTTGGTTGTTTTTTTCTCACAAGGACCTACTTTTTCACAAACAGACGGAAATGGTCTGTCATAAAGATCTAATTTTCAAGAGCTCCACATGATCATTTTCTCATAATTATGGTTTATGAGTGCATTAGTGTAATCTAGAATGATGGAATTTTTACACTAAAATCGCCAAATCGATAAGCCTCCATCGTACTGGTAGAAAAGCATAATATAATCAGTAATGTCGAGATAATGAGAGATCTAGACATACAGCATTTGCTATCTCTTGCAGACTTTCTTTAGTAGTAAGCTCATTTGAACAATTCTGTGCGGAACTGGTTTGTACAGAGAGTAATTTTCACGAGTCATACTGGACTAGCGAAAATAAGTCATTCACAAAACTAAACATTTCTGCAGGAATTAGTTGACACATTACATATAGTACAAGACAAAATCCCATCACTTACAGTGATATGTTTCATTTCTTAGAATTAAGAATTGATCAGGATTGTAATTTTTGAGCCAGCATCAACTTTCTTACTTTTAACATGGCCAATTGATGACACTGTTTTTGTATTGTGGGGTTGTTTTGGGGTTTTTTTTTTGCCATCATTGCTGATCTCAGTCAAATGATTCTTGACTAGTCAGGCAAGGTATGTCACAGAAACATGTTATATCCTTTCAATGGTCATCAGAGGGTTTGCTCTCTGAAGACCTTACAGCCT
>JAWQUT010000013.1:3366836-3508189 GCA_033807755.1 Ellobium chinense | reverse complement strand
GGGGAGGAGGGGGAGGGTGATGAGGAAGAGGGGGTGAGGGTGAGGGAAGTCTCAGTTCATATTTTTGGTAAACTTACCTCTGCCAGGTTAACGTGTATTTGTATATTATTTATTCCGAAATTACTTGAGACTACTGAGAGGTCTGCAACACCATAGTGAGATTGGACATTCGAAAAATGACACAATGGAATACAACTCCATCTTCAGCTTAACACTGTCACCTCTTTTCATTGAAATTAGAAATTATATATAGTATATACACAGGTTCAGTCATTTATTAGACTATATTCTGCAGAATAGGATGTTGTGTTCGTTTTATGTTAACTATCTCCCTCAATGAAGCTTGTAGTAATGAGCACATTGTTACATTCATATTTATTGCAATGACTTGTCTTGCAAGCGAAAGATGCATTTATTTGTAGGTGTTCCGCGTTCAGGTTTCCCGTTTGTTGATTAACACCTGCCAGCTGAACGCTTAGATGATTCCTTTGGAGATAATTTACTATCTGTTAAGTATCACATGAAAAGTACATAATATTGTGTGTGTGTGTGTGTGTGGGTGGGAGGGGGTGGTGTCTGGGAGGGGGGTGCGCGCGCGTGTGTGAAAGACTTCATGAAACAAACAACCATGCAAAATGGCGTGATTCAGCCTGAAAAATTATAACTGTATTTGTCGCTCCACAAATTTTGAACCACAACTCAATAAAATACAGTCATAAATGTTGATCAGTGATCACCAGGTATGAGGACATCCGCTTCCATCGGGTCATCTTCCACCTAAGAGGTAACTCGCAAGAAAAAACATAATGTCTTTTGAGGAAAGAAGGATGATTATGATCTAGAGAGAAATGATAATTTTGATCATTCTGATGAGAAGACAGAAGAATGATATTGCGATGAAAGTGACACAAATAACGCTGATGGCGTTTACTGTCAAGGTTTTTCGTCGTTTCTGTTTACATCAGTGCACTGAGGCCTATGAATAAGTATTTAGGTCATGTGATTTGACATGATTATTCTGATACTGGTTGAGAGGGCAATAATGATGGGCCCTGCTGTTGCTGTTGCTGCTGCTGCTGCTGCTGCTGCTGCTGCTGCTGCTGCTGCTGCTGACGATGGTGATGATGATAACCATGCTGGTGAAAGCGACAACGAGATTGGTGGCCATGAAGATTATGGCGATGGCGATAATAATAACAACGATTAATTTAATGGCCAGTGTGAGGCGCCACTTGGTTGAATGACCAACACTCCCGCAGTAGGAACAACAACAACAACAACAACATTATAACGACACCCTCCTCCTCCTCCCCCCCTCCCCTGGGGCCACTCCTAAGAAAAAAAAAATGTCATATCGTCGACAGTGTACCCACATTCGCTACTTTGACGAGTCGATGATTACAGATTGCGGTGGCTTATGGTTGGGGGTACTCTCAACCATATTGCGCCTTGCGTTAAGGAACTGTTCAATGCCCAAGGGCGCTGGATCAAGCCAAGCCGGGGATTGGGCCAGCAACTCTACGACCCGCTTGCCCATGGCTTGGTCAGTAGCGACTAGAAATATGAAATCGTAAACTGAACTTGAGTGAAATAATTTGCAGGTTAGATTGATCAAGTTAATGTGTCGGATCGATCGCAGCTTTGTATCTGTCACGGAGACGAATTAATTTCATAAATGTTTGTTTAGTCATAAGCCATGACCTATGACTATGAACTTAACCTATACAGGACTCAAATCATTGATTATTAGCAAAACAGTATGGAGTTATTCTGAAGCATTTAAAAGACATTCTTACACAAGGACCAAAGAGGGTAATGGACCTCATATGGTCTAGATGGAAGTGATTTACGAATAAGGCAAACATTTTTTATGGTATCTTTCTTCCGTGACACCACTATACTTATACTATGTGCGGGTACTTCATTCGAGGGACACGTTTCTAAAGGCTTAAGGTTTGTATTATAGCTTTATTTCTTTAGCTCTACAGTTAATAGAGATATTGATTTATAAGCGCACAGAAATTTGCACTTTATCGTTTGTTAAGCCGCGCTGCCAGACTTGTTTTGTGCAGATTTACAAGAGATTTTAGTACTAAGCAAACACAGCGTGTATGTGTGTGTTGTATGGAGCTTAGGTCTACGCCTAGGCTTTAATGAATACGAGTCTTTCATAACTGTAGAAGAAACAGCAATAAACGTGTAGACCAGGCAATTTGATGACTGGCGATGCATCCTGTCATGTCTATAAGGTATGCCATATCAAATCTAGAAGTGAGAGTAACTTAACAGAGCAATACGAACGCCTGATATTGACAGTGGGCATAGACTGTAATTTGGAACCATGATAATGTAATGATAAATTAATTTACAGTTAGTTGAGATAATAAAAGTATACGTGTTAAAAAAGTACTTAACATTAAACCATTTCTTTCTCCGTCCACATTATACCTTCACTCTCCTCTATGTCTTTATCACATCTTCATATGTCCTCTCCCCCTCCTCTCCCCACTCTTCACCCCTCCCCCTCCTCATTTGACTTCATTTACCCTCCCTGTATTCACCACAACTTTATTCTCTGCCCCCCCCNCCCCGGTTTTCATCACCCTTCATCCCCCACCTCCCGGTCTTCACCACACCTTCATTCTCCTTCCTATCCTCCCCACATCTTCAATCTTCACCTCCACCCCCCTGCTCCTTGTCCTCACCTTACCTTCATTCTTCACCCCTTCCTCACCATACCTTCATTCTTCATTCCCTTCCCTGCCCTCACCACACCTTCATTCCTTTCCCTGTCCTCACCACACCTTTACTCCTCGTCCTGTCCTCGCCATATCCTCATTCTCCTCCCTGTTCTCACCAAATCTTCATTCTCCCTCCCCTCACTATACTTTCATTCTTCATTCCATTCCCTGTCCTCACCATACCTCTATTCCCTCTCTGCCCACACCACACCTTTATTCCCCTCCATGTCCTCACCACACCTTCATTCCCTTCCCTGTCTACATACATCTCCATTCCCCTCCAGGTCCTCACCATACAATCATTCCTCTCCCCACTCCGTCTTCTCACACCTTCATTCCTCCTCACCACAAACTCACCTGTCCTCACCATCCCTCCCCTATCCTCACCATACCCACATTTCCCTCCCCTTCCGCACTATGTCATCTTCGTTATAGATGGCCATCATCCTTTACCCCCTTCCTCCCATCATTACACATTTTTACAGTGCAGTGGTGCAAATTGTAACGAATAATTATTGGACCACTTAATAGGAGGAACTATGAGTGCACCACTAGAAATTGTTCATAATCGCCTGGAAAGATCGATTTTGAGAAGAGCGAAAGCATGTATTGTGGGAATTTATGTTTTGCCTCTCCCATGAACTGAACCCATGCCTTACAGCTTGCAGTTTTTAAGTCAGTCCTATAGGGACCATTAGCTTACTGCTTTTCAATCTTCATTTCCTACATGCCAAACACGTTCCTAACCTTTCAAATATGAGCCTACAATCTCCGATTTCGTGTGATAGTGGTCATTTCATATCATGCCGCTATAATTCCCAGCAGACGGTACATGCGAAAGACTTCTAAGATTATTATTATTATAGTATAATGTTAAAAAAAACAACAACAACAAAAAAAAAACCAACGCATGCAGGCATGAAGCAGAGGCCGCTCTGGAACATGTTCAATTGTTATTGTGCTTGACATGCAGACTACCAGTCGCCAGCATAGAAACAGAGCCCAGCGACTCCAGAGAGAGAGAGAGAGAGAGAGAGAGAGAGAGAGAGAGAAGAGAGAGAGAGAGAGAGAGAGAGAGAGAGAGAGAGAGAGAGAGAGAGTACCGGTAGTTTCTGGGATTTATTTCTCCCTCACTCCCCGATGACCTACCCCCTTTCCGTCTATTATCACAACAAACTTAAGTCAGCCTAGATACAAGTCTAATGTCATGCCTGTCATGATATTAGATCTGTCGCATTTTTAGTATGCTGTTGCGTTAATTTGACAGACGGTAAAGTGCGGGACAAGATATGGACAAGATAAGGTTGTTTTTTTTTTTTTTACGTGATTGCTAATACCAAAGTGGCAGAGTCGCATTGCTTCGCATATCACATTCCCGCAAGCAAGAATGTCGGACCGATGATTGTTTGCCTTTTTGTTTGTTTAATCGAAGTTATCACAGATCCCAATAGGTTCCTATGTCTTTGAGTGACCGACCGTCTTAGGCCACTTTCATACCAGGTGCACATTCCCCCCTCCCTTCCCCCCCTCCCCCCATACCTCCGTCACCTCTACACTCCCGTCCCCTCTTTCTCTAAACCTGCGTTGTCCTCTGGGTTCTATGTAAATACATGATAATCTCGCTGCACAGCACTACGTCTTAAATCTAAAATGGGATTTGCATGATAAGGGTGGCTGGATTACAGCTGATTTTGAATTTGTTCTGTTCTGCAAGTCCAGGATAATCTTGCGACTTGACTAATCCTAGTCTTCGCAGGCGCTAGCTGTTGCCAATAAGGTGATCAGTGATCATTCATAACTTATTGACTTGATTGGCTCTTGCTGTTCGTGGTTCAGCAAGTTGTCAGGAATTTTGTAATCGTTTCATGATTTTGTTTCTTTTACATTTTGCGCAGATTTCAAGAGGAAGTCGTAAACCATCCTCAAAGAATTACCCAGGGGGAAGTCCGCACCGGGAAAGACAATAACGTGACCTTAGGGCCACCCTGCCGACTACCCAATCATGAACGAACCTGATGAAAATGGGTGGAGCCACATCCACCACTGTGCATTCAGGGGTTACGTGAAGTCTTTGGAGAGATTTGTTGAAAATGACAGGGATCTTTTGGAGTTGGAGACAGCCGATGATCTCAGACAGACACCTTTCCTTCTGGCCATCAGCAGTGGTCTTCAAGACACAGTGACCTGCTTGATCGACCTGGGCGCCAAGGTAGGATTTCTGGAGAGAAAAATTAAAGGTTTTGATTATTTTTGACTGACACCACATACACAACGCGCTGGTAATAGATACTTAGAGCTAAGCTCCGAGTTTTCAGCGTATATGAGAAAGAAGATCATGACCCAAGCGTTGCACAGTCCCTTTAGAGTGTCAGGCAGTCAAAGGGTCGAAACACTTGCTATAATTATGAAGTAGCTTTCTCTGAAGATCTTCCGTTGCCCCGCTCTCCAAGTAAGAGAGTTTCTATCAAATGTTTTTGACTACTGTTGACCATTTTCACATACAACATTATAACAGTGTAACTCTCGCAACTGTCAATTCAGGTAAGCAGTTTAATGAATGTTGGAATTTGGCACTGCATTACACACTTCATTTAAACCTTGAAATTAGGTAGGAAATCCAGTTTCTTTTATTCGAATTCCCTCCCCACTTCATCCCATCTGTATCTGACCAATAAATAATGACCTTGAAACTGCTTCATCAATCAAAATGACTTAATCTTGTCCCAAAACCCTTATGCATTTGAATGAAGAGGAGCTTTTTACTAGGCAATCAAAGACAAATCACAAAGGCTTAGTGTGTTCACATGCATGTAGGCTAAAATACTGGTGCAGCTATTTATCGAGGCATTTGTTTAACTTTTTTGGCATTTTATTCAGGTGAATGTGATCAACTCCCAGAACCATGGTGCCGTGGAGATCTGTGCCATCAAGGAGTTTATTACTCTCCTTCGCTACTTCATCTCCCTGGACCTGCCTGATTTGCCAGTATGGAAAAATTTACTTAAGATGATGTCATCTGATGTGGAGGAGGAAGCTGAGGCTGCAGGGAAGTGTCTTCGTACTCTGACTGAGAGATCAGAGGAGCTCGGAATAAGGTTGGTTGATGACTGTGCTATACAAATCCTCACTGCTGTTATTATCACAGTTGCATATTGTCATTATCATCAACTGTAGCATTAAAAATTAACATTTGTTTAAGAAAAAAAAATGGGTGTAGAAAGCAGTATGACAAGTTGTATGAGGGTGAAGAAGAACTTAAAAAAACAAAGTTATTACTTCACTATCCCATTCATTATGTTATTACTCTTTCATGCTGGACATAACTCAAATACATTTTTACCCTATAAACATTCAAAATAATTTCATTGTTCTCAGCACAACATAGTGATTGTGCAAAGCAGATCTTGATATCAGGCACAACATTCTCATTCAGTCAATCACAGTAATTTGCTTACTTGTACACACAGTTATCTACATCATACGTGCTGCAGATATGATCCTACATATTCAATAATATAATGATCATATAACATGTGCTGTGGAGCAGGTTAGCAGAAGGTGAGGGACAAATCCTTGTGGTTCCCTTCTACAATAAAAGCAACAAAAGGACATCTAGGATTATGACCTACGTGTGGCCTGACCCATTATTGTGTCCGGAATTAAAGAGCCAAAACACTGATTTTTTGAAGGAAGTTCTTCCTCTGAACTCTCTTTATTGTTTTACTCTCCACGGTACTGAGTTTGCTATCTACATCTATTAATTAACTCTGTGGTGTTGTATTAGTCTTATACTTAAAGGACAACACTGAAAAATAATGCTGCACTGTGAAACTTTACATTACACACTTCGCATGTTCCTCTCTGCAGCCCCGAGTGGAAAGCATTCTTTGACAATGGCGGTGTTCCAGTAGTTGTAAAAGTTGCCAAAAACTCTATACAAGACTATGCCAAGATCCCAGCCTTTCAGACACTCTTGAATGTCATTGAGAAGGAAGAAGTTCAGGTAAATCCATCTCCTAGAGAGCTTTGATATATAATCATTTTAATGCAACTGCTTGCTATAACATTCTTATAACCAGTGGCGCTGCAATCCAAGAAAATAAAGAAAGTGATGAAAAGGAGACAGCAACCAAGCTGGGGCAAAGGTTGTTGAGTAGTGTTTGGGGTCATGAGCAATGAGAGTGCTGCAGCATATCTAATAGTATTGTCACAAAAATGTGATAAAGTTGTGGTTTCCTGCCATATACTTGTATAGATGAAAGGTAAATTGTCATTTTTGGGGGGTTTCTTTTTATTAGTTGAGCTAAAGATTCTGTTACAAAATGATTGATTTCAATTCTCATTTGTGACTCAAAAGATTATGCTCAAATATTGATCTTTTTATACATGTATATTACATTACAAATTGTCAGCTGATGGACCCACTTTCCACACCAGCTTCACATTTAATCAGTCAGCTTTAGCCATCCCTGAATACATAAGAGTTATACTTGAGTATATTCAAGTATCTTTTTATTACTTTTTTTTTTACATAATGTTAGGTTCTATTTCACAGTCATTATGAAGTAGAACTGTTTTGTTGGCAAGAGAGAAATGAGATGAATAAGCCTGTTTCTTCTCCTTACTTCATACAGGAGCAACTGGTGTCATCAGGAGGTATTCCTGCATTTGTGCGGCTCCTTAAGTCCACAAATAACTATGCTGTCCAGCTCTCAGCGGAAGTTATCAGAGAACTTGCAAAGAATCAAACTTTCTCTGAGACTCTGGCTCAGAATCAAGCAATTCCAAATTTACAAAAGGTAAGGCAGTAAAATTCCAGCCCTTGTATTGGTGTTACCAACTCTCATGTTTTTTCTGTTGACAAAAAAAAACATATCATGTCATCATCATCACCATCAGCAACATTTTGCACACAATGTCTTTTCAAGCCACAGTCTCTAATTGCATTTCACAGTCCCATATTTTTTATCTTTCACTTTCTTTATCATTGTCACTCTACATGTCTTCAGAAACTTACCTTTGCATTGCCAGCAAGACAGAGTATCAGTCATCAGCATTCTCAATCCCTATTCTTGCTGTCTGAAGCAAGCTACTCACTGAAATTTAGGCAGCGCCCTGGCATCTCAAATCATGGAAAACCTAATCGCTGATAGCAAAAGTGGGCAACAGGCAAATGGGTTTTTGCCATACTGCTCCCCTTGTCATCCTCATCATCATCATCATCACTAATGGCTAATGTTAATGTCCTTGCAATTTTACGTTTGTCCCTGAGTAGTTATTACTTATCAACATTTTCATACATATAAGATTTTCATGTAATTTCTCTATCCCTATACCCAAAACAGGTCCTGCAAACCGTCCATGACCCAGAGGTTTTAGTGCCAGTTGTTAAAGCTCTGGGCAACATTGCCCAGGCCTCACCTAAACTGAGAGGGGCTATAGGAAGTTCCCAAGGCATGGTGGCATCTCTGGTTTCCTTGTTTGAGGCACACAAGCATCCAGAGCTTTTGTTAGCTCTGACAAACGCAGTCTCTAATATTGCTGAGGGGGACAAGGCCAATCAAAGTGCCTTTGTGAATGAGGGAATCACGCAGCATATTGTCAACGTGGTGATGACACAAATAAGAAATAAGGAGATTCAGGTATGATAGTATAATAGTTGTTGATACATACGAAATGTGATAATATTAGTCTGTAATGTGAGTTGTATCCTTATGGTGGCTGTTTCCTTGAGGCCATGCGGTATGTTTTGACTTTGATTTGCTACATTACCGGAAGCGATTTGCTCTCTGGAAGATAATAAACACATTAACCCACACACGACAATTATTTATCATATTCTGTCTGGTCTTACGAGTCTGTTTATGGAACTGTTTAAACTGGTATTCCTCAAAATGAACTATTATGCTGAAGGGAATCTAGAATGTTTCAGGCAATTTGAAGTTCAGCAAAACAGACATACCCAACACAGAAATCTTTTGCAGCCATCCACACATTTGTGATATTTGTAATAACTCATGTACATATTTATAATCTGTGGACAGGCCAGTGCAGTAGAAGCCATCCATCGATTAGCTGAAGCTAACAAGCAGACACAGAAGGACTTGCTGGACAAAGGTGCAGAACGACTCCTTATGCAGATGCTCAAAAAGAACAGGTTAGATGAGGGCTCAAAGATTCGTCTGATTTTTACTTTGCGCATGCTCATATTCTTGAGTTCAGTATGAAGGTTGAGCTGAAAAAAGAATGGTCACCACTGAGGCTTGTAAACCTAGCATTGATACAATTGGAACAAGCTTTTTGGATCTTCCCATTTGAATTTCAAAGGCTAAGTTTGAATGGGACCTTGAATTTGAAAGACCTAAAGAATATTACATTTTCATCTTTATATTTCTCATGGTTGTGAAAATCTTTTAACCGAGTAGGACTTGACAATGCCTGTCCAATCACATATAATCCATAGTGAACAACATGCTATTATGTCTAGAGTGATTGATATCAGTGATAATTGCTGATTAAAAGATCCTAGCCTGTCAGGCTCTGTTTGGGGGTAACCTCCTTTCTAACCCTGTGAGGCCTGATTCCCGGTGTTTTGCTGGATCGCTAGTAAACCAAGATGGAATGCACATACAGCACTGGAGATCAGACATAGAGTGCTGCTTAACTCATGGGGCCAGGGCTGAAAAGGTTAATAGGCCTTATACAGAAAATCACCACTAATTGTGGTGAGGTGATGCTCCTGGTATTGAGAGATGATCTCAGAATACATAATTACTACTAGAAAGCTGCTGTTCAATTAGTTACTTGTGCATTGTTTGTTAACTCATTCCATTTCTTTTTTTCTGCAACTCAGAGCTGAGGCCCTTCAAGAGAAAACGGCGATGGCTTTGTGGGCGCTAGCTGGGGATAACATTGATGAAAAGAGAGAAATGGCTAATGGTATTGGAGTTCAAATGTTGATTGAGTTTGTGAACTCCATGTCAGACAACCTTCATTACATCGGATCAGAAGGGTTAGGTGTTCTAGCCCAGGGTCCCCTCAACCAGCAGACAGTTATTGCCAGTGCTAATGGCATTCATCCTTTGGTTCGTCTTTTGAAGTCACAACATGAACATATTGTTCTCAGTGTTATACGAACATTAAGGTGAGGAATTATCATGATTGCAGATATGTAACCGGGTGGCAAAGTAATTGTGGTTCTGGCTTCGTTCTCTCTCAATAAGGTAGAAGAAGGTGTGAGGTCAGTCTGATAATTTTTCTAACGTTACATATTATTTTGGGGAAGTGTGTCACCAGGGATTTTACCAAATTTTGAGAAGATGGGCCGAAAAAACCTACTCTAGAAAATTTCTGCTCCTGCCAGGGATCGAACCAGGGTCTCTCAGCTTGCAAGTCTGAATGTGTTACCACTACACCAAAGAGACGCTAACTTCACAGCAACTTAATCCTTAAATACCTATTGCCTGAATCGGTCCCTACTTCCACATGCGAGCCTAGTGTTCACCCGTGACCCAAACTCACTTCCCGATTGCTCACATTTAGACATAGTGCACCAGGCATCATCATCCATGCTTCAGCCCATTTATCTGTCTGTCTGTCTGTCTGTCTGTCTGTCGTCAGTCCGTCTGTCCGTCCGTCCGTCCATCCATCCATCCATTCATCCATCCATCATTCACTATTACTTATGCCATATAGGCCATCATTACTCAATGGATCTCATCATTACTATTGTCATTGCTTTGCAGATAGATCATGGAATTATATGAAACTGAAAAATCTGAGTTCAAATGTTAGAGTATACAGAATTTTTAATTTATCTCTACTGTTGTCAGCATCATCATCATTAGCATTACTTTTACTCCCCTTATGATTAGTATGGCCCTTATGTTTAATGTAGCTGCAGTTATATATCGTAAATCACACCCTACTCCCTAAAATCTACATCATTTGATTCCACAGATATCTCTGTGTAGGGGTGGGATGTGTTCCTCATGAGCGAAATCAAAATACAATTTCACAGTCACAAGGCATAAAACTGTTAGTGGCTCTCATGGTCTTGTCAGCTAATGAAGAGGTACAGGTGGAGGCAGCATACACACTAGGATGTGTATCCTTAGGTAATGTTTGTTTATATACTTATTTTATTGAATTTGAATTTCTCCATTGCATGTTTTTTTTCCCTTGAGTTTCTATCTCCTCAGTATTTGATACATAGGTAGCTCATTCATCTGTCCTTTTTATCCTTGATGCCTGAAAAAGGATTTCTGTATTCCCAAATTCCTCACGTAACCAACATTTGATGGTCTGTGTATACGTACTGTTCATGTTTCTATAAAAGCTTGTAGTTTTGTATTAAAAAAAAAGTTCCATTTGGTGTCTGGAGTTGACTGTGGTTTGAATTAGTGTATGATAGCTTATAAATAATTTTTTCACACAGGCTTCAACGTTTGTTTTTTACAGGCAACAAGGATATTCTCGATGAGATCTTTCAGAAAGCAGACTTCAGCTATGTGAGGATACTCAAAATGCTGTACTCACGGCAAGCGATTGTACGTCTGACTGCTGGCTGTGCATTAGCAGCATTTGCATACAACAATCTTCAACAGCAGAAAGAAATAGCAGAGCAGGGTGGTGTTAGGTTCAATTGTTTTGTCCCCTTCTTACAGTCAGATGATGAGCTCTACAGATGTAAAGCTGCATATCAGGTCAGTTACATTTACAGAACAGTCAACTCCACTTAGTTACAACTCATCAGGAACAAAAAATTATAATTATGTAGTGACTATCATAGAGAAATGTAGCATTTTGTTATGCAAAAAATATTCTGCTTAATTGAAGTTGCAATTATAGGGATTCCGACTAAGCGGAGTGGACTGTTTTATGTTCATGTTTTACTTGTGCTCATGATTTTGTGCTCAGCATTTACCTTGTTTTCCTTTAGATACTGTATACATCCCAAAATGACAGTTGTGGGTGTTACTATTGTAGTGATATGATGAGACAGACAGCCAAAAACTTAACACTTTTGCTATTCTGCAAGACTAAGTAAATTGGAGTTATATATATATTTATGTCATAACGTTTGTGCATTTACCTTCTTTTCCATTGCATATTTAAAGTCTTATACACTCCATTATGACCATTGTAAGTTGGGACTGTTGTAGTGTAATGATTAGGAAGAGATTAACCAAAAACTAACATTTTTGAGATTTTGCTAAGACTGAGGTAAAATGGAATTGTTATGTTCCTATATTTAGGTTGTGATCCTGGCTCGGATCATCCCAGATGAAGAACAAGCCAAATCATCAGCTGCAGGAATCAAGCTGTTGGTTGATCTGCTTCAAGACTCCAAATCTGAAGAGATTCAGGCCCTTGCTGCAGACTGCATTGCTAGTCTCAGTCACACACGAGCAGGTTAAGGCCATAAGTCATTAGAGTCATTCTCTTAAGGATTGGTAACTTTCTAATCACAGTCATCAACTGTAACAGAATATAAGCAGCTAATTTAATATCATATCAGCATCATCTGCACTGTACTAAGGAATGCTTGTGTGGGTTTACTGAAGCAGAAAAAAGAAATTGGATGAGGCCAGCAAATAAAATAATAATTGGTGAGAAATGAATTAGAAAATAGGATCATCACTAGCCTCACTGATTAAAGAAGAAAAATGAAGCAAAATATTGCACAGAAGGAACAGCTTTCAAGAACTGAGCAATCAAGTTATTGATAAGAGGGATTGAAAAAGGGTTCTCTGAGCTTAAAATACCTTGACAGCCATCTGTTCAACTTGCCGCACAATTGCATAATATAAACAAAGAGTTTTTCAGTTGAGGGTGTGCATATTACTTGATTTGACAAAATTATCCTTAGCAGCCACAGTGGCTTTGTCATGTGTAATGATTAATCATAAACTAGCATTACTTAACCAGTGTTTTTTTTGTGTCTTTTCACAATAATTTTAACATCTTGCCATCAGGTGTGCCAGCAGCAATTGTTGCCATTAATGCCGTAGATTACCTGTGCCAGCTCCTACTCTCCAATGCTGAGCAAGTCCGAGGCAATGCAGCCATTGCTCTTGGGTATCTGTCACATGATCACAAAGGAGAGAGACTTATACTTCACAGGTTAGTGCTGTGTATATTATCACAGACCAGACATGGTTAGGTGTTTTGGAATTAGCATGGCAGCAAGTAATTGGAGCAGTCTTTTTTTTTTTTTTAAATTTATTTGCCTCAGCTTTGTTCAATGGACAGGTATGGGTCAGAGACCCATCCCAAGTCTGTCCTTACAATAACAATCGAAAACTCACGCCTGAACATGGACATGTGTACTTGAGGTTTCACTGCCCTTCCAGTCATGGTACTCAGGAATGATCTGCCTTAGAACTGGAGCAGTCTTAGTTTAACTTAATCTTTTTCTATGGGTCTTTCTATAGGTCCAGATCTATAGGCCCTTTTGTGAAAAGTAACTGAAATCCATATAACCATCTGAACTGTTACAAGTGTATTCACGTTAGAAGGGCAATAAAGTATGGCAGTCATTATGTGCTTTAAAAGGGATGGGATGACTTTTATTGAAGGAAAGAAAGGGAGTTTCAGCATTTAAGGATTTTGACGTAGTTTTAGGTTTCAAGGACATTAATTATCTAAGTAGCATGTGTGTGCAGCTGAAAAAATTGACGGAACAATGAGAATAGAACAGATGTCTTGCAGGATGATGGGTTAAGCTTTGTGCTGTATTTCACTGATCTCTGGAATCTGTGATAAAGATTAGGCAGTAAATGCACGAAGTTTGTCAACTTTAATTTAATGCGTTTAGTGATTTCAACGAAATTATTGTTATTTCAGAAATTATGAAGATGTAGATCTAGGTTTACATGAAATATACTTTTTCTCCTTTCTAATCTCTTGACAGTTGTATCTTTTTCATAACTCCTATTTATAAAATCTCAGCCAAATAATTCTGTTTGTTTCTTTAAGATGCCGCAATGACCCTTACCTCATGAAAGTTATCAAATATTACACCAAACGCATCCGTCTGGCAACTACATTCACAGAAGGATGGCAGCATTACAGGAAGGTTGGACTTCCTCCTATACCGTAAGTTTTCAAATACTGTGATCCATGTTTGCAATAAAATATGTTGGCAAAAGTGTGTAAAATCTCTCCTGATTGATATGTCTGCCACAGTCAGAACAAAAGATGTGTTAATGAAGTTATATTTAAATCAAGGTGTTTTCCTTACCACATTTGTGAAGTTATCTTAAAATCAAGATGTTTTTTCGTATGACTTTTGTTTCCACACAGATATGTTGACGGTTAATTGTTCAATATTTTTGTTGATGAGTGCTAACTAGAAGGAACAAATTATAGATAACTGTATTAAAAGAAATTTTAATAATAGGGACAAAAAAGATGCTCAAACACGTCTTTATATGTTTGTTTCAATATTTTGTTTAGTTTCATCCCCTTAGTCATACTCCTTAGGATGTTTTTCTCTGATCTTTATCACTGCATTCGTACCTTGATGTTTATTTGGTATAGCTTCACATATTCTGCATTCAAAATTTGTAATATGGGAAAGTCTGTTATCTCCTTGCATGCTTACAAAGGCAATCTGAATATGTTTTATTCACAGGGAAGGCAGGCCAAGTCTTGTACGTAGAAGATCTCAACAAGGTGATATTCGGCCTATCACAATCCTAAGTTTAGAGGAGAGCAACTCAAATGCTCGAGGCTCCAACTCCAACCTTAATGAAGATGGTGACACAACATCAAGGTCATCCAGAGCAACTAACCGTAGAGAGTCTTTCCATAACAGCCGTCTCTCCCTTGATAGCCAAAGATCACACACATCGAGAGCGTCACTCGTTCATACCGGTGATGAGGCTTAGAGATTTTCTCACAAATGATATATACTCTTCCATTCAGTATTAAGGTTTTTTTCTAATGGGTGTAGGGTAAAACGAAGGGTAAGCGATTAGTATATGGTATACCAAGTATACTGCAGATGGTGAATATCTCTCATCTTGGAGGGAAGGTTATAAACTTTCTAGACAAGATCTTACCAACTTATCTGCCCCTCTTTTCTGCCCACTCTAGCCTCCTGGCTGGAATTTTTCAGTGGCTTAAATTTAAACAGTCCTAACAATAACATGACCTAGAGTTATGGGACCCACTGAGTTTTGGTCTGCTCTCCTTCCTATCAAGTGGGATTTGTCAGAATGTTAGCTAAAAGCCTCTTATGGAAAGAATAAATCCCTTTCATTGAGGTCATAATTTCCTCACATCACAGTTGTTTTCTGAAATATATTGTTATTTCATTAGTTTGCGTTGCCATCTACGGTAGGAGACAGACAAAAGATTTGTGAACAAATAAATGGAATGTAAACAACATACAGTAGAGCCATGCAGTACAACCCTTCTTCATCGCATTTAATCGAAAATGAGTCATGTAACATATTAGGAGATAAAGAACAGATACTTTAATGTTTGTGAGGAAAGTGTAATTATTCATAATTTCATGAGAGGTTGGGAAACTGAACATGAAAATGCCCAAACTGTTTTGAGCACCTTCAGAAACTTAGAACATGCCACTTTTATTTTAGTGTCAAATAAGACATTAAACTTGATGACATGTTTATATTTTAGCAGAGCCAAGTTTGTTTCTTTGGTGCTTTTTGGATGGTCTATGGCTGTAATGCGAAAGACTATTTTCATCATCATCCTGCAAATTTGGTGTTTGCCACATACCATCTTGATATTAGTCTGACATAATTCACAAATTTCGTTGCCCTAGCCCAAATCAAGATTGCCTAGCTGGAATATCATGTTACAGCTGTATAATAATCAGAACTTTTTCTGAGTGATTAAGATAGTATATCGACCCCTTAATGCAACTTTGTCTTAAGCGCCAAGTTTTGAGAAATCCAGACTTGAAATTTTTGGCTGATGATAGATTTGGTTCATAAGACAAAGTGTTTATTTTTAATAACTCTCTCGTTTCATTGAGGATGAAGATGAGACAAAGTTACTTTAAGAGGCCTTCTCCTGGTGCACCGCACCATGGTTTTAAATCCCTTTTGATAAAATTGGCACTTAAGACAAAGTTGCATTAAGGGGTCGATATAATCTAATTTAAAATTGGTAAAAGAGATGATGGTGAGGCTGGCCCCTTCCGCCCTTTCTGCGCACGCGCACATGCACACACACACATACACGAACACACACACACAAAATCATTTTAAATGCAAACCACTGCTCACTCAAATGAGTGTAAAATTATCTCAGTTGCCAGAGACTGGGTAACAGAAGCAGTTGATATGCTTCACACTGTTTTACCTCACATCAGTTATGAAAAGTTTAGAATGCATTTATTTTTCATTCTGTTTATGTCCCATTATGATGCAGTAATTATTACCTATATTTGTGGTTAATAATGCACTGGTTTCTGTTATTGTAAGTAATGGTTTAATTGTTTGTTGTTGTCACTCTTTCATTTAACTGCTGTATTATTTATATACCACATTTAGTCATCAAATATGTAAAACTTTAGGTCTTTGGCACACAGTGGCCAATAACCATAAAGATGACTGCATAAACCCCAAACTCAAATCTCATGTCAATTTTGTATTAAGATCTCATTCACTGGTAATGTAGATAGCAAGAAATCTACACCACTCTCTTTTGTGGGATGAAAGGTTATGTATAAGTGAATTATCACTGCATAAATGAGAAGGAAGGTGAGGCTCTTAAACTATATATGCACCCAGTCGTTAGCATTCACGGTGCTTCTAAACAACTGGAGGACTGTAGTTTCATTGTTGTTTCCTTGACTGTCGTTTGTTTGTCCGTTACTTTGAGATGATGTCTGTGGCCATTTGTATTTCGTTGCTTGCACAGTTCTAATTTTCTTATTTTATGAAATAGTATGCAAATTGTGATGAGTATGTGCAAACATGATCTGAATGTTATTGTTTGAATCGCGAAGAATACAGATAGACTATGGTCTGTAATGTTTGAATCGTGAAGAATACAGATAGACTATGGTCTGTAATGTTTGAATCACGAAGAATACAGATAGACTATAGTCTGTAATGTTTGAATCACGAAGAATGCAGATAGACTATGGTCTGTAAGGTATAAATGATAAAAATGATTTAATTCTTAATTCAGCCCACTGTCTCAGTTATCCCCCTCCTCCTTCCACCCCCAACCAATGTTCTTTCTAGTACATGTAGTTCCTTGGTTCTTTCTGCTTGTGAAAACTATGTTCTTCCAAATGTTTTAAAATTCAGCATGTACAAACTCTACTGACATTCTTCTATTGCACAAGAGCAGATCTTTATCATGACATTAACATGAAAGTATGTTTGTGTCCTATGTTCAAGAGTTGAGGTTCTCAAATAGCTATGAATATATATATGCCATCCAAAGTTAAGGGATGCAAGGCTTGAGGGTATTTGTAATATTTTCTCAGGAGCTTGGCCCTTTATCCTTTTCTCACAGGCCTCAACAAATTTTTCTCCTCGTTATGAGGATGTCACTTTAACATATTACCTGTCTACCTCTGATGAGCATTAAAGAACGAGTGAATTCCATGCAAAACTTAATTCTCAACAATAGATGGAATGTGGCCGGTTTGCTGGAGATAAGATGAGAAGAATGACAAAGGATTAGTTTCTTCATCTGACAGGACTAGATGAAAAGCTGCATTTGTGGAAATCATCAGCAGAAAAATGGCTATGGATAACTGGACCAGAATGACTTGTGCTATTCCACTGCCAAAATTGGCAAAAGAATCCAGCTGTATGGTAGTTCAGCTCCACAGGGAATGAGACTAACCGGTCTGCCACAAGAGGGTAATCTAGATATGAAATGTGAGAGACCCTGATACAGAGATAACAATATGTCAAGAACGACAGTTGATACACTTACTGACCCTATCTATTCTTGAGGCTGCAATAATGACAAGATATTGCAGTACTAAGGGAGGCTGCAGGATATTCTGTCAGCATGCACATTACAAATAAATGTATGGGAAGCCCAGACATGTGATTTCATTGCACAATACTACCTTGTGATTTTGAAACATACACTAGATGATCTTTATCTAAGGACTGATATTTGCAAGACGATGTAGTAAGGATGATATGTAATGCTTTTCAATCCTTTCAACACTGAAGAGGACTTTAAGTAAAATGAAGAGGGAGTGAGGGAAATACAGTGTATAATCCGAGTATGCCAGTCAAATTTAGGATGTCATCAGTGTTTCCAGTGGTGGGTAAACTTTGAAGTTACTGAAATATCTGGCATACTTTTGAGTGTCCTCAACTCTTTCAACCTTCAAACAGGTAAAATGATGTTACAGCATTTGCTCCTAAGATCTAATTCCAGTTTTGCCAGTTTGAACTGGATAAAAGTTTTGAAAATGAAGTCAATTTCCAGTGGTAATTTGCAATATCAATATATATAAATAAAGCCTGGTTTCACTTGGTATACGGGATTAGTAATATGAAAGCAAGGTGATATTTAATCTTTGCACGTGAGATGTGCATCGAGACAGAAAAAAGAGTATTGTTATGTGGTCTATTGTAGAGAATGCCATGACTGATAATTTATGGTCCTTGTAACCTGTAATTGGAAATATGTAAATACATGTAACTGAAATGTCTTTCACTATAAAATGTAAGACTTTTTCTGTCTAGTACTGCTGCTAGTATTAGACAGACTGTACATATATGAAGGTATTGTATTAATCCAATATGGATTACTTTGGGCATGCATAACATTATTTCCAAAAGCCAATTATATTACTGTGATATGTTTCCACTGTTTGTTGACAGTAGCCAAACAAGCACATATTTGTTGTTTTGATGTGTGTAACAATAAAAGCTTTAACCTGGCTGTGATAAAAAGTGTCCCACTTTTATCAGAATAAACTATACACATTCTACAGACTAAAGTTCTTGTTATTCATCTCTGAGAGAACAGGAGATTGATGTTGAAGTATGTCTTATTTAGTCATATCTAAGTAAGAGAACAGGAGACTGATGTTGAAATATGTCTTATTTAGTCATAGATAACACTTATCAGTGAAGTGATAATACGAGTGACATATTATGGAGTGATCAAGCCATACAATCCTTGCTATGACTAACAGCAAAGTGGGATTGTGAAACAGATGCGCATTTGCTTAGTCAGATATTATTGCAATAATTTAATTTTTGTTCACCTAAAAGACAATGGCAAAAAAAAAAAACAACCCACTGAACATTAGTGTTGGTCTAACAATGACCGATCAATCTGACCATCACGGATTCTTTAGCATCATCCTGCCATGCATGGCTCCAACGTAAATGCAGTTTATAACTTTAATGTGAGGCTAAAACAGTCCCAAAGCACAACTGCTTTCCCTGTTATCAAATTTACACGCACAGAGCAATAGATTCTTCATCTCTAAAATATTGCACCCTATAATTTCACAAATTCTGATCATCATCAGTATATGATTAATGTCTGTAACCATCAGTAAACTCTAAAACTTTTTTTGCAGACCTCCTATGCATATACAGTGGAATCTTAGGATGTATTTGATTGAGGTATAAATTTTAAGGATGTGTTATCTGATGTTAACACCTAAAGAATTACCACACAGATTTCTTGAATTTAGAGACCATGTTGTGATTTAGGTTTCATGGTGATATTGATATCTAAATAATTCAGAGTTTAAAAAAAAAAAAAAGCAAAAAAAAAATTTAGACATCATATTTATGTACACTGAGACTTCAAAATAATGCTTCATTTTCAAGCGTCTTATTTTTCATGTACATTTGCAAATAGAATTACCATAATGTATATTTATGTGAGGTGCATCTTACTCTAATGAGAAGGCAGCATTTATAGAATACACTTAGTTTCACTTGAGCCAAGCCCAAAATGTGCATTTAACACCAACCGCCATTCGGCCAGCTGGCACATGTGCACAACTCTACATGAGACAATGATGTAGAAAGTTCTGAAAACGCACATCAAATACAATACATCTATAGTTTATACTCATCACTTACAGTGGTGAGGCAATG
Organism: Ellobium chinense; assembly: GCA_033807755.1. NCBI lineage: Eukaryota > Metazoa > Mollusca > Gastropoda > Ellobiida > Ellobiidae > Ellobium > Ellobium chinense. The sequence goes on along the minus strand of JAWQUT010000013.1, from coordinate 3,488,364 downwards.
GCATGTGCCAGCTGAATTGGCAGAGTGATGACCAATTTTGAATACATGCCTTAAGGACCAACAAAAAATGTTCCAAGTAATTTACCTTTGAAAGCAAATTGTGCTATTAATGATGCCTATTGATGCAAACTCATGTAAATAAACACCAAACAAAACTTACTTGCAAATGTTAATGAAAAATATATAACAACTGAAATTTTAACATTATTTTCAAGCACTGAAACATAATACCTATACAATCACACACACACACACAAAATTACCCTGTGAATTCTAGGCATCAGTAAGATCATGAAACCTAAATCACAACACGATATCTGAATTGAAAAAAAAAACAAAACCTATGAGACTAAACTGGGTATAAACATGATAATATTTGTCAACTTTGAAATGGCCAAGGACTTGCTCCTACATTGACTAGCGTGATGATGTATTGAGAAACAAGATTTAGTACAGTGTAGTGTGTGTCTTGTCTGACAAGAAGCAGTGAAAACCACCATCTGAATGTTAATGAAGACTGTCTGAAAATATTACTTGGTGAAGTGATGTTCTAGGGTAATGAAATTATGCAGTGTAAGCAGTCCTTAACTGGATACAGGACTAAGAACTAAATTATTATCCCTGGTAAGATCAATCACTGGATGAAGAAAACAACACAGATCCTTCTAGCTGCTTATTGTTTTTCTTGTCTTTAATTTTCTGCAAACTACACACTGAGTGTGAACAAAACCTTTTGCAAAAGACAAGCACACTATCCCAAAATACAGTACCAGCTGCCTGTAACATAATGCTTGCATTATACCCAGAATATGAGTATCACAATTCTTACATGTATTATAAATCTTGAAAACATTAGGCTTGCATATTTTTAAACAAGATCTGCCTAGGGCAAATGGAATGACAATTGAATTAACAGTTTGTACCAGCCAACCTGTCTATTTCTGCATGGAAAAAATGGATGTTCAATACTTGACTGGCAGCGTGCAAAAGTTTGTAGTCTGCCCTTTAAGTGGATATATGACCATTAGAAGAACATGGCTCTCTGTGATGTACACAGTGAGAAAGCTGTGAAACTCTTATGCTGTGGTTTATTCTCCCTGTAAAATGTGTCCCGCAAATGTTAAATTTAAAAAAAAAAAAAAAAAATCAAAATACAGTTGAGTCCACTTAATCACCCTCTGCTTGTATGCAACTCTTGCTACATTGCATCATTTTCATGAAAATGTTTTTTTCCCCCCTATATAAGTCTGGATGATCACAACTTATTCCAGATAACCGCAACATCTCAGTTACTATACATGCAAAGATCAGCAGAAATCAGTGTTGGAAGAATTAAAACACACTTTCTTACCACTAAATCATGTCTTGTTAGATAATGAAGATGCAGACTATGAAATGGGTCGTCTAAATCAAACTCAAACCAGATGGTAGGCCCTATGCGTTATCACACACAATTTCAGCTACCTCTTGGTTTCATTAAAGGTCTTTATCAATTCATTATGGGTGGGACAGGTACTAAGGAGCAGTGCATATGTATCATCATGTTTTTAAGCTCCCAAGAGAGAACACAGAGGGAGAATGCCTTTAGTTTGTAAGCCATATTCTAAAGCTGAAAACTATCAAGTGTATTCAACTCATGGGCCAGGTGGTTTACATTATGGTATCCCTGGGAAAGACACTTCACCCCATATTTCCCACTCAAATTAGGTGTAACGAGTACCTGGCTTTAGAGCTGGGGGGACCAGAATGATGCACTGTGGGTGACCAGCAATGATTTTGTTTGGTGTTTCATTTGTAATATTTTATACTTATCTATGATATAAACTGTTCTATGTGTTTATATTATAGCTGAGATGCAATTGTAAACCAATTTCACTGGATCAATAAAAGTCCTATTGTCATTTATTTAAATTACAACTCTATTTAACTGCCCCTGATCTCAAGGAATTGCAAATTAAGCAGAGTCAACTGTATGATGTTGATACATTTCATCACTGAGAGGCAGCTGGTATATTAGAAAACTGAAATCTACTAAAATTACATAATATTGATAAACATGACGACAACAAACTATAATAGCTATACACATGGTTAGATTATTCCATCACAGCCTATAATTGTTAAGTACTAACAACATCCACAGCATTAATATCTTCATGCTCATTCCACATTTGCCTAAGTTATGCTTTTGAGTTTTTGAGAAATTTAGCATTCTCAATCTCTTACTCAAAGCACAATGGAGCAGATGTAGTTATCCGAAAAATTGGGATAGAATACTCTACTTTGGTTTTTAGAGGAAAGAAAAGCAAAACAGAAGATCATAGTCATATAAACAACTCAAATCATCCACAAAAAAAAAAGACTTGGGCAAATGAGGAATAAGTATGACAGTATGTCACTAACTTTCAAAAAAATACAGTAGAATACTGCTAACATGAAATTGAAAAGGACTGGCCAAATCTTGAGGGGGATTAAGAGAGTTTGGTGTTATCCAGTTACATTATAATATAAAGGGAAACGGTCATCTTTCATGATAGTGTAGTAGTTATGAGCTTCCAGTTTGTAATGTTGCACTTTGAGCAATGTATTGTCATGGATTGCAGCAAGTTGTCATCACCTATGACTGACACAGTATTTAACATAATCTCCATGTGCCCAGCCACCGTGGACAAGGGGAGAAACAGCTTACGACAGCAGCCGCACACTTCTTTTTCTGTCGGCAGCACAACAGCTGTCGTGTTATCAGAGGTTACCTGAAACTTGTTCTTGTGTCACTGAAAGTATTCTACTATGAATGAAAGCAGCTCTTGGACTGGGATTATAGCTTTGTTTGGGTTAACCGAGATTTCAGGTAAAGCATTGTCAGATAAAGTGAACTCTACTGAAAGTTGAAAGACTATTCAGGGATACCCTATGAAGTCCATTCAAGCAACACAAGTACCATAATGCACTGTCACAATCTTTTTATTCTTGGTTATTACCCTATTATAAAGATGCACGTCAGCTAAAAGTTAGCAACAGAGGTATATGAAATAAAAGTTATAACATGTTTCATAAGAGAAAGAAACAGCAATGTTGTTTGGGAATCATTCCTTCATTTATCTTACTGATTTTCACCAAACTACGTTTGCCGAACTGAAACAAAAACAACTGGTCTTATTGATATCATTTTTTTCAGTATCATCATTATAGTTTCAAAGAAACTGTATTTAGCAGTGTTACAGTCCAGAATTATGTCAAATACTTTACAATCACCTCAAACCAAAATACTGTGTGCTTTATCTGGCATGACTTGTGAATGCCACTCATTGTAAGCCCTCTTTAACTTCAGTTAGAAAGACTTAATGTAATACATCCATTTTGTTGTCAGTAGATAAAATACATCTATTTTGTAATCAGCAGATGACCTACTTAGTCATAGTGGAAAAAATTAAATTGAAGTACTCTAATTAGACTATTCAGTGTCATGTCACCTACCAAATTGAAAAAAAAATATATGTTAAAAAACAAATGTTAATACCCTCACAAATGCTGTTATTTTTTCCCCATAAAACATACTATGGTAACAATGATACTGTATATAATAAAATGTTGACAAAAAAAGAAAGGAAACAACTTATTGGTCACAAATCCAGGATTTCTCTGTTACAGTGATTTCAGTATTTCCAGAAAATGAATCAAATGATAAAACTTGGCTATGACAGTGCAACTTTATTCCTTGTGTAACATATAGACTAAAATAACATCACAGACTACAAAATCTGAGTATATGTAGATTACAGAGTCTCCTGATTAACAAAGGTTTCAAATCACTGGTGAAAGTGAATGCATTCAGGAATGTAATCTGATGGGAGTCGTTCAGTCTTACTGAACAGTTAATTCTTATGTTAGAAATTACTCTTTTATGAACAGGAGTGCTGTTGGAAATTATGACGCTACATACCCCTGCATATCCTGATTGAGGCTGTCCAATCTTAATGATTAGCTAGTTGTTATGTAAGCAATAGCTCTTTTATGAACAGGATTACTGTAAGAAATTATGATGCTCAATAGCCTGGTATAAGGACCAAAATATGATGCTGAGTACTTCTCCACTTGGACAAACCTATACCACACATTGCATTTACTTTTACCTCTTGTAATGCTAAGCCATCAGAATGGTGAAAGCACACAAATGTGTCAGCTAATTACGCCATATTATTGCCTTGCCAGGCCTGATGCCACCTGACCACTTTGATAACAAATGAACTTGATAGGTCTGAGGTCTCTTTATAGGTCAGGGAATGATAACTGAAACCATCATCCCATCACTTGAAGGTAGTGGTCTGACAGTGGTTTGCATGACTGAATCCAGTTCTATTGCAATAATGGTTAATATTAAAGCTGTTGTAAGTAATGAATTGTAAGATGACCCCCCCCCNCCCCCCCCCCCCAAAAAAAAAATAAAAAACAAAAAACAACAAACAAAAGTGGATTATAACAATACATTCATTCCCAGAGCTAAGATTTACAACACATAATGATATCAACATTCTGTGAAAGATCATTTTCATCATCACAGTCTTACTTATGGAGAAAACTCAGTTATGCTGACCTCTATTTGTCTCTGTGCTCAGCTTCAACATTTTCAATGACAACACGATGACAACATTATGCTCTTCTGACTGACGAGAGACAGCAGTGAAATGTAAAAAGTTCACAATCAAAGCAGCATAAACAAACTGTGCACTTTGTGAAAAACGGGACCAAAAAAGACATCAGGATGTTAACAACAGTACACAATTTAAAGATAAGAATTAATCACAGCCTAACAAATATTCAGTAAACTAGTTTAACATAACATCTCATAAACACAACATTTCATATATAACTCACTCTGTTATCAAAAACAAATTGCATCAGGGTAACAAAAGGGAAGTAACGTGCTGTACATAATGAATCTAATTTCTTGATTATAAAATGTACATCTACTGTGAAGGCCACATTATTTATGTAACTGTGATAAACCAATACACAGACCTGATATGAAACTGAAATATAGTGTCACATGAAGAAGTAAGAATTGTCCACAATCCTCCCCAGAATAACTGACACAAAATTGTCTTTTTTTGGGATCTTGTCTTACAGATCTAAATACTCAAAACTCTTCCTGAAAAGTGGATCTTTCTGACACAGGTATATCTTTGATACATGCAACGCTAGTTAAATATCATGATTATGACCAAAAAAAAGCACCAAAACAAATTCAGTGAAACCACTTGTAAACCCAGGATAGCTTCATTACGCAAACTGGTATTATATGAGCATTAATATCACTAAGAACAGACACATTATCACATCAATTCTGTGAATGATATATGATACATTTGCACACATTTATTATGAAAATGCTTCATACAAACCTAGTGATATTATGAAACATTTTTGTCTGAACTTTTTTCATTATTTTTTATTATGAAATGCAACAAATTTTAATACAGAAACATGCTTATTACTAAGCCACTCTGAATCCCTTACCATCTAGCTTTTTTTTTTCCTTTCATAAAACAATAGTCTGTTTTTCACTTACATCTATTTTCAAGCAAGAGCAAGCAACTCTTATCCCCAAACTATTCAAGTCAAGGGCAGACAATTGAGGTTAATAGCAGCTATATTCTGCACAATACATGATCTTGGATGTCACGCAATGAACTATTATTCTGGGGTGATCAACCCTTTTTTTTTTTGTAATCATCAAGGATCATCCAAAATGGAATTTAAGGTCCTGTGATTTTTGTAGTAAGCATGTTTCAGTATACTTAAATGTTCTGCACATCTAATAGATGGAATGACCCAGCAGTTGTGTTCATAGTTTGTGATCCAGTGTGGCATAAACTCAATTTCAGACTATAATTTAATACATGCATGTCAGGTTTTGTCATTCATAATAAACAGAGACATCATTCAGCATAACATGGAAACATCACAGCTTATACTTAAATGATGCTGTTCCTGAGCTCAACTACATTTGAAAAGGACTTGCTTTGTCCAGCTTGTATCTCAATGCTTTTTAATTATACTTTACCCATTTACCTAATCATATCAATTTGAGTTTTTGACTTTCAGGTTGACTCATACAGCTGATATAATCTATGTACATGATATAAAAATTCAAAATGTACATAATATAAAACAAGAATGTGGTATTTAAAAAGCATAAAGTGGTATTTTGTGCATGTGTAATAAAAGAGTGATTTGGTTGGTCAATGAAGAGTTTTACTTTAGTGCCAGTTTATTATCTTTTAGAGTAAAAACAGACTCATAAAATGCTAAAAACTGTAACAGAAAATAATTACAGGATGAACACAACAATTTTAATATATATGTATATGACGTAATAAAGCAAGAGGGAAAGTATCAATGCCGAAGAGTGACCTTACAGTCTTGTGTCTACTGATAAAAAAAATACTCATTAAGCTTTGAATATGAGACAATTTCACTAACAAAGTAACTGTATCACAGGAATGAAGAATAACATTGGAAGACACACCTATAATCCACAACTCAACAACCAGTGATGAAGATAATGTGATTAGGTAGAATCACACTCATGTACATTAATAATGATGTTCTTTCCATCTGGGGCAATAATTACTTTACCGTTTGTGCTTAAGGGTCTCTTAGAGGTTACAACTTGTTCTTGTATTATGGATCCTTTCTCTACATTATGAACCCAGCATACAGAGAAACCTGCTAATGGGGACCACTGTTTGTTCCTTAGAATAGTGGTTGCCTTAGACAGATGGTCACTTCACAAAAGATGATTTTTGTGGTCAAGAGCTTAAAAAAATACCCTTTCCCCTTTAGTTTTTAAGTTATATTAAATCTTGGTAAAAGACTTGGGGCTCCCATACAGCCTTTTAAAGTAATAAATCTCACCATATGATCAATCATGAAACCACCAACAGCCCTTTGTAGGCTTCAAATTTGCCAACTGTTTGGGACATGGAAAAGGGTGGTCATGTCACATGAGACAGGTGGTTGACATGTTGAGGTCCGATATACTATAATGCTTTAACTCTCCCCCAGCAACACCTTCACAAGAGATTAAAACTTTGTGATAAACAACAACAGCAACAATATGCAGAGTCATGGAAGTGTTCAACATAAATATTCAACATGAAATTTCATCAGAAAGAATATTTTTATCTTTACATGATGACAATGATAACAATTGTCTTCTACACAACACATAACTGGATGGTCTGCTCGCTGCAGTTGAAATCTCTGAAAAATTTGGTCAGTACTTATTCGATAAAGAAAAAGTTCAGTTGGATTTCTTGGTGAGTTGATGTCAACACCTGACTGACAGGAGAATGGGAAAAATTCTGATTATTAATGATTCACAAAACTTAATTTTGGTTACTGATGAGGGGTGGAATTTTCATATCAACATAAACAGAAAGCTGGCTCCCGTTCAGATCGCATGATGAATATTCATACATGAGGATTAAATCTAGAGTAAAACATTTGTATACATATGTGAATGTAAAGAAAAAAATCCTTCACTACTTCCGCTATAACAAGCTATATGCTTAATTTCTGAATAAATCATAATAATAGACAAGTAGTGGACCGTAAAGCCTGGGTTATTCTTAAAAACATGGAAAATAAAAAGAAAATTCAAAAGGCTAACTATAATTGGAACAAAACAAAAAAAAAATAAATTAAAAAAAAAAAATTCACATATTCATTACCATGAACATTCAAATTTTGTAGGATGGCCACAACATAATATTGTCTCAGAGTCAAATGAATTTCTAGCCATGAGGTGAAATAACATGCCAAAAACTGGGAAGCTAGCAACAGTGCTCATCACTTCTCTTGCTCATACCCACAAATTGGTTCTAAATGGGCATATCCAGAAACTAATACATCAAAACTAGTGTTGTGGGAGCACATTTCATTATAGTTGCCCTAGATCAATACAATTTGTACTCCAGGAAAGTACAGTGAGTCTTGTTACTTTGTTGAAAGCCCACTGAAGCAAATAATCGTCTGTCTTTGCATAGGACTGGCCATGTTTATATGACGTACAGTCAGCCTGGCCGGTTATAAGCAAAGACCGTTGAAATGGTTTCCATAAAAACAAAGCATCAGTATCTGAAACAAGTTCAAACTATCACCAGATGTCACAAAGCAGCATTTATAAAAGCAGTACACCAAATTCAATCCTATTACCAGATGAACTGGTAGAGTATATGTTATTTGTAGAGTACGTGTTACACTATCTTTCTGGAGCATTTCATTTTCATATAGGTCTCTATCTTGTCTTTTAGCTGCCCAAATAATGCCTGCAGTTATGTCTATCATTGGCATATTATCACAGTGCTTCAAAAATGACTTAGACACAGAGGTAACAAGTACCACGCTGTTTATGAGATTGAGGCCCATGCTGACATATTAAAAAAACTAAAATGTGCCTATATTTTCCGACCAAAATTGCAATTGCAAAGACACATGCTGTCTCTTTTTTGCTTTGCCATGCAACTGTTTCACCTGTATTCTCTCAAATGTGTGAAACATGTCTATGGCCATTTTTACAGCACAGTGACAATATAATGCTTCACTCTCCAATCTATCTTTCTTTCACCATCATATTATGAAATTTTACCTAACATCATCTTTCTGTTTACTAACAGAATGTCCCAAGAGCTCTAAATCCCAAGATACTCTCATGGTGTTTGCCAAATTGGGACTTCTGACTTTAGATTTGGCACTCTGATCATAAGGGCATTTCGTCAATACAAATGAGGACGAAAGACTACTTTCAACTTCGGCAATCGAGCTTCTAGCATTGCCACTGCAGGTGGTGACAATTCAGTGAATGACACATCTAGGTACCGCAACCTCTGGCCTGCCAATGCGATGGAATCCAGACAAGCATCTGTAAGCCCCCCACACTGATTCAGATCCAGCTTGCTCAGTCGTTGGCAGTTTTTCACCAGCTCTGCCACTGCCTTATCTGTGATGCTCATATTGGCTATGAGGTTCACCTCCTCAAGGCTGGGGTTGTGACGGGCGATAGAAATGATTGCCTTATCCTGGATTTTTGGCAATCCATTCAGTGAGAGACTGCGAAGCTCTCGGAACCTCACTGCTTCAGCCAAACCTACATCTGTGATTCTGATGCAAGAAGACAGGTCCAAAACTTGAAGGGACTTCAAATTGGAGAGCATGTGCATTTGTTCTCCATTCTCCACACTGATATGAGCTTTGGACATGCAGGACTTGTGTTCCTTGACAGCTCCTGTGAGTTTTCTGAAAACAGTGCTGTCTCGTTCACGAGTGCAGGGACAACCGTCATGATCAAAATCAAATGTAAACCTGGGTACCACACCATTTTCAGGCATGTATCCTAGCACTCCAATATCAGAAATTTCTCTGCAGTAGCTGAGACGCAGAGAGCGTAATGACATCAAGCTCCTTGTGATGGCATGAAGGCTTTTGTCTGTAAGCTTGAGGCAAGAGCTCAGGTCAAGATCAGTTAGCGTGTAGTTGTTCTTGCAGAGCTGGAAAATGAATTCATCATGAATGTCAGGGCAATATGGCAAGGACACACCGGTCAGTCTTGGACCCTGACAGCACAGTCCTTTAATGAGATCTTTGTCATACAAATTAAGAAGCTCCCCCATGTCAAGAGTGTGCAAAGCCTTAAAGTCAGCCAATGAGTAGACATCACACTGGCCCATTTTGACACACTTCCGCACAATCAGAGTGTGAAGTTTAGGTAGGTTGTTAGCAAGTGTGCTGAAGAAAGCTTTGCTGTTTCCAAGCTCCCTACAACTGCTGATGTCCAAAATTTTCAAGGACTGCTGGTTGGTGACCAGCATCTTTATACCCTTGTCTGACAACTCCATACAGCCCTGAAGGCAAATCTCATCCAAAGCCAAACCCTTTGTCTTGCCCAGCTGGTTTAAAGCTTCATCATTCACAGCAGTATGACTGAGATCAATATATTTAAGTTGTTGTGCCCGTTCCTGTACAAATTTGAGAAAGGTTGAAAAATGTAACATGGCTGGGTTACTCTGGTTGACATCATATAAGCCACTTCCAAAGATCATGTTTGTAGATGCTACTGACACCCGTTCCAGGTTTCCCATGACAGAAACAAGCCGCATAAATGTAACATCTGTCATGAACCGAAGGCAGCCAAGTTTCAGTACCCGCACATTCTGCAGTGTTTGCTTCAGTGTATTTCTATCACTCTCTTTCTCCAACAAGCGTCCTGACAGAAAGAGGTTGTTGCAACGCGACAAGTCCACCTCAATCAGACTGGGACATTTCCTCAACAAGGACAAGAGTGTCTCCTCAGATATTAATTGACTGTCCCAATTCCCAAACTCCAAGTTTGTCAGCTTGCGTTGAACTAGCCCATCTGGGGGAATGCTTTCCTTTCCTGGTGGCTTGCACTTTACAACAATGTCTCGCTGCAAGACTGGATGTAGCGAAGCAGTGTACCAAGCCTTGCAAACAAGGGCTGCCTCTTTGCGATCTGATACACTGAGGAAGCGCATGACATGGCTGATTAACTGCAAAAGAGAAAAATGAAAACAGGTCTTGAATTGATGGGAACAGAAACCTCAGCTGTCTCCAGTGTATTATTGAAGAGTGTAATGAGTCACAAGAAGCACGCAGCAGATAATGTAAAGTCTGAACAAAATATTACTGAATACTCAGAACTAAAAGTTCATCCATAGTTTTTTGTTACTCGTTACTTGTTACCATTGCATTCCATTCAGCTCCAAAAGTGCTCTGTTCAGCTTTCATTTCATGCCACTTTACATATTTTAATCCTCATGAAAGCATGTGTATCATCACTAGTTTGAAATACATACATGTACACATATGTTGATCAAATTAAAAAATGCCTTTCATGATGCACATTGAAATTAACTCCGAAGAAACACAGATATATCTACTATAGCTATCTTCTAAAGAAACCAATAATATTTTGGCGTTACCAGTCACTATCTTAAGTTAATGTAATGAGCCTTGAGGTCAACTACATACCATGCAGAGATATAAAGAAATGATAAAAGTATCAAAATTCCTCAGACTCCACACATTTTATTTTAAATTCAAATTTATAACCAATCCTTTAACCCATGACAACCACATGGCTGGGCTACTCTGATAGTACACGCAAGGTGTTTAAGAACAACTTGGGTGTCTCTGTAATATTATATCTCAAACAGTGATGCAACCAAAGGCTATGGGTGTCACTTGCCAAATCATAGTTCCTTTGTAAATGATACTTGTGACTATATATGAGACATCAAAATAAGGCAAGAAATATTTCAAAACCTGTTATACAAAGTGTTGCTGTCACTAACTTGTTAGAAATAGTAGTGGTACAGGCATTCTTATGTGAACCTCTTTATGGAGAAAGACTTTGATTAAATAAAGTCTCATACACCCTGTTATTGATTATCATGTACAGAGTAACTAATGAGCAACAAGGCTACTGATATTGTGTATCCAATCTTGATCCATCAGAGAAATACTGTTTTTTGTTTTTTTTTTGTTTGGCTTTTGCCAAACTCAGGAAAACTGAGAAAGGAATGTTGCCACCAAAATTCATTATTATACCTTAAGAAATAAGAATTTTTGGATAAAACTTGACACAATTGGAAGTAAGTGAATGAAAACTGTGCTTTGATGTGCAATTTTTCATACCAATTTCACTGCCCTACTGATGATATGTTATACACCAAATTATCTGTTATGCATGGCACCAAGAGAAACAAATATATATTATGGGAGGGAAAACAAAAAAAGGATTTGACACACAATGATGACATTCATGGAGGAATGAGATGTTGTGATTGTCAGTGTGTGTGGCCAACCTTGATGGAAAAAAGAAGTAGCCAGGTGAAAGAAATGACATATTTCACAGAAATCACATTCATGCCTCTGTTCTTTCATTCATGATTTCACTAACTCTATAGTCAAAATAAATTTAACATTTTTAGTAAGTTAGTTTTCCATCTGTGTAACTCCAGTTAGAAAGTTTTGAACTGGTACAAATATACCAACTATTTAGATGTAGGTGATAAGAGTTACTCCATTTGGATGGTATACCACCTTTAAAAAGTTTGCAATAACGAAAAAGTTGCTGTCATGGTTGTAAAACTACTTGTTACACAAAATAATATTCCACTTTATCAATTTAGACTTACCTCAGATGGTAAATGATCCATTATTTGTCACTTCTGCATACAACGCCCTGCCAAGAGTGAGAGAAATAAACAAATTACAGATATGGAAACCTGGTATAATAATAGGATTGCTGGAAATTATAGTCCCCTTGAATGAGGTTTTCTGTCCTCTTTTTGAGCTTTCCCCCATATTTCGTGAGCTCCACATATAAATAAAAATAAATCATGAAGAGGTCGATCATATTTTTCAGCCCTACAACTTCAAGCAAAAATGTGTTATTTAACCACATTAAATTGTCTCTGACTTAATCTGAATATATTGAATGTCTGACTCTGCGAGGTCTGCTTAGTACATGAACTAGTGGTGGTCACCTCTGTTAGCAATGGACCCCATACACCATCAGTTGATTGGAGGCTTGTCTGCAGTGGCCAGTTTCTGCTAAATCTTATCATAATTGACAGTTGTGGTCTTAGTTTCTCCAGTCCATTTGCAACAATCTTACTGTCTACAAAACATGGACTTCTGTTGATAGGATGACATCATCACTGAAGGGAAAAATTTACCCATTTTCATGCATGCTCTTGTCCTTGCCATGCATACAGTTTATCTCCTTCTGGTGACTTTGCTTGATGTCTATTACCCAAGCTGTGATGCACTGATATTAGGATTTGGGTGATTATCTGAGGGGAAACTGTATCATGCATGTACAGGATCTGTTCTGATCAGCTGCTTGTGAGATCATTATTTTGTCCTGTTTGCTCTTGTTTGCTCTAAAAGTAATTCCTCATTTTTATATTTAATTATGTCAACCTTTAACTTTCAACTCTCGTCAATAACCTGGTACTCTCTCACCTAGTGATTTGATGATCTATGACTTAATTGTAATACAACTGTGGTCTGACTCCAAAGATATTTTTATCTTTCCTCTTCAGTCCTACACCCAACCCTGACCCAAGTTGTAGATAAGGGTTTGTGGTATATACCTAAGATTTCAATGCAAACTAGCCGAAAAATGGGTAAATTTTTCCCTTCAGTGATGATGTCATCCTATCAACAGAAGTCCATAATCCTCACAGGGTTAGGCTAACCCTAAGGGCCCTATTGCCTATCAAGACAGAATCTCTAACCTAATCATGATGGCATCAAGCCCACTGAATAAAATCCATATACCACTTCACTGTTAGTGACACTTGTCTTTCTGGGAATTTGGGTTAGAGACATTTCTTATAGTTAAAGGCAAAGGCCACTAGGATTAGGAGCATCACCTCCAGATATTGTGGCACCATTAGGGACCTTATCTCAATGGATACATGTATGCATCTGAACAGAATGCAATAACAGATAGTGTTGGCATGCGCACTCTGCCCAGAACCATATATGAAACTGTAGTACATGATCTTTTTCACTGCTCTGCACTAAAAAATTTATGGACTCGCTATCTCCCTGAGCAGCTCCAAAACATGAGTATACACATCTATTACCCCAAGCCCAAAGGCATCAGACTGAAGGACTCAAGCTCAAGTGGCCATTGGATTGGAAGTGGAAATGAAAAGTAAAGTATCTCAATGAACGTTTGGGTTTGTGACTTTCGCCTGCGTCACCGCCACCATTCACTGAAGTCAACAAGAAAAAAAGATTACAGGATCCATAACCCCAATGCCAATGGCCATAACAGCCATCGCAACTATAATTTATGAAGTGAGCAGTAAAAAAAAACAACACAACTAGACTAAATATCACAAACTGGTTTGGATTTGTGCATCCATTCCAGATGCCGTGATTCATCTGTTCAATGTGAATTGTGATCCCATTCTCTTGTGCGACTCCAAAGCATGAAAGTGAGCTGGATAAACAAAAATTAGATGTCTGCTGAAAACAAGTCAAATCCATATTCCTAGTTCTAGACTAGTCTAGGTAGGCTAGACTTTAGTTTAACTTAGCCTACTTAGGTCTTAGGCCTTAGCAGTTCTAGCTGTTCAGTCCGTTCAGAACAAAACAATTTATTTGAAACTCAAACTGTGAGCATTCCACTGCCAGTACCTTACCCTGAGCATATGCCAGATGCCACAAAAATCTAGATTAGCTCTAGACTAGACGATTCTGCAGTCTATAATGAGAGAAACAGGATATTATTTCAAATGACTGTGATGCTGCGTTAAGTCCAATATCAGTCTAATAGTGATGTTGTGCAAGTCACTGTCTTGTGATCGGTAACACACCGTGAATAGCAATTTCCGGTGTCCTTCGATTCTTATCCGAATGAGGTCAAATCAAAGAGGTTATGGGTCAAAACGGGTACCTTTCAACCCTTGCCAGAAAAACAGTCTTGGCTTTACACGCCATGCTAGTTATTGTGAAAAATAAGGGGGGTGGGGTGGAGTGGGGGATGAAATTGTTAGACATATACTAGTCTTTGCATCTGTTTGTGGTCAGCTGCTTAGAGCCTCTCTCTCCTGATAGCAATTATTACAATGAAAATACATAATACGCAGTGCCCAAAAAGATGTACGAACTTCGCACATTTCTTGTTCAGTGATGAAATTTCTTAGTTTCGATCTACAAATTCAGTTCACTTTGGATTTGTGCATCCATTCCAGATGCCGTGATTCATCTGTTCAATGTAAATTGTGATCACATTCTCTTGTGCGACTCAAAAGCATGAAAGTGAGCTGGATGAGTTATCATGTACATGGAAGATAATTTTTAATTATTTCTTGACGACAAAAATTTATATAGATATTACCGGTAGATTTAATATAACTTTATTTTACAGTAATTGATGTTACAACTAGCTTCTACAACAAATATTCGTCATTCGTATATTTTGAGCATAATGAAAAATCGTCATCGAGTACTTATTCGGTGTGCGCTCGTCCATATGTGAAAACGAAAGCAGGCTGGTCCATAGGTTGGCGTGAGAAGAGAGGATGGCGTTGCATCAAAATCAAAGACTACGAGTTTTGTCACGGCATTTGGGCCGAGCATTCTCATCATTTACTGAGAAGACGCAGCCAACTCTTGCTCCGAATACCTCAAAACATATGACGGCTGTGTCATCACGCTGTTTATCGTCAACTCCGGACCGGTGAAGACAAAAATACCAGGCTAGACTAGTCTAGTCGGTACAATCCTGGAACAGCACCGCTGGTAGGTTAGGCGTTAGACGAAATGAATGGCCAGAGTCATTCAGTTAGTCTAACGCCTGACCTACCAGCGGTGCTGTTCCAGGATTGTACCATCTAAATAGTAATAGACTAGACTAGAATCACTAGACCTTGATTTTTCTATGCCAGTTCATTTAGACAAGTCATGGAATCGGTGCTGTCGTTAGAGAAGGCCGTTTGGACGACCCCCCCACCCAATGCTGGCAGTTATTTCTAACACTTTAGTCATTGCAAAACTGGCATAGAAAAATCAAGGTCTAGTGATTCTAGTCTAGTCTATTATTATTTAGATGGTACAATCCTGGAACAGCACTGCTGGTAGGTCAGGCATTAGACTAACTGAATGACTCTGGCCATTCATTTCGTCTAACGCCTGACCTACCACCAGCGGTGCTATTCCAGGATTGTACCGACTAGGCCTTCTCTAACGACAGCACCGATTCCATGACTTGTCTAAATGAACTGTATCATTGGTGCTGTGGGAGGATTTCCATATGTAGTAACTGGTGATAAGGAGTTATGCTTGCTTCGACTGATGCTCCTGTCTCGATGATTAGGCTTAAGCCAACTTAAGGGTAGGGTTAGGGGAGTAGGGGTAGGGTTAGGGTTGTATTAGTACATTATTCGGAATTAAAGTACTGACCGTAGTTGTAGGAATTACCACATATGGAAATCCTTCCGGTACTGTTGTTAGAGATAGCCGTCCAAACCTCCTTAAAGGAAGACTGCACCATCCTATAAACCATATTAAATCATACGATACCCTATTATTCCAATAAAACAGTCTTTCATGTGTCTATCAGTATCATAATGATATAACGCCTCTGCTGGCCCCCGACAAGTCACAGGGTTACATTATTCAAAGTCCGAATTGTTACAACCATTGCGCGCGTGGCGGCCATAAGCTTATGTCAAATACGTTCTTGCCACATGGCCATGCTATCTAGCTAGTGCTCTGCGGACAGGTCATAACATGTTGGTATGAATGTTTTAATTCTTCTGTGAACAGTAGATATGACAAACAAAATCATGCTGAGGCAATAAAAATGCAGAGTACTTTTTCTGACTTGCACTATCAAATTTTACGTTTGAATTTTAAATACCTGAACCCTAATTAAAAGCTGAATAATACATTGATTGTCAGGTAGAGGTGTCTGCAGTTGCTGGAATGTAAGTGACGTCAGCGTTTTTGCCACAGGCTTCTGATGATCGGGGAAGGGGAATAATCCTGGACGCAAGGGCCAAACCCTGTAACTCTAGCTCTCCTTATTGCTCATACTACATACGCGCACGGTAACAGAATGATGCTCTTTCTTTGCAAAATTGATTTGGCGGGCACCATCGATAATTTTTAGAGAGAAAAAGTATTGAAAAACGGAAAATTATTTTTGATGTGCGTGTCTCACTTTAATACTCCTAGTGCAAGGCACATTGAAGCCAGCCTCCTCCTGGCTGCATGACCATTGTTAATGTTATGGAAAATGACTGTTGCACATGCTGTCTGCTGGCCGACCAGCTGCCACTGTCCATAGCACCCAATGTTCTGCAACGTTCTGTAAGAAGACGCATATATATTATATATTTCATTGTCACATTCAAATGTAGCAAGCACACGGTGGAATATATTTTATCACAGTATCATGAGGCGAGGGTTAACTACTAATTTTTTGGGGGGGTGGGGGAAGGGAAGACCTCTTTGAACCTCTCTCCAAGAGGTAATTTTTTTTTTTTTTCTGAACAAATAGTGTTCTTGCTAAAGGTCAGCTGGATCAGTGATGTTATGCATGCCTTCCTCAATCTGGTCATGACTCAGGTGCAGGGGCAATGATATCACAATCAGTGTGTCAAAGTTTATAGCCCAAGTAAGGTTCCTCCCCACCCCGTTTTCCAAAAAGACAGTAGCCAGGATTAGCCCTAGATTAGGGTTAGGGACAGGTTTAGGGGTACAGTCATTGCAATCCCTGTCCACTCTCAGTTACATGCAGTGGTGGCACATGTTTTCATCAGTCTAAGGTAACACCTATGACTGAAAAAAAAAAAATGTCCTGTTACGTTGTCTTCCATGAAAATTGAGAGAAAAACACTAAGGAGACGACATAAATTGGCTTGTGAATCTAACTGCTGTGATTAGTGTGACCCCATAGTCTTGTGAGACTTAAATAATGTGAAAGAAAGCAGACTAGAGGAAAATTAAATATCTGTCAAAAACAAGTATCATGTCCATATTTATGTGTTTGATCAATTCTTTATGACAGGGTCACATTAAATTTCCATGGCGATTTGTGATTTATAATTAAAAAGCCATGGCCTCTGCATTTGTGGTTGAAAACTTCTTATTTGGGGTTAGTAGAGGTAGAAAATAAACATGCCTTTCATGTTGATTTGTTTTTCATGTCACTGAAGATGTAACATATATGAGACTCAATTACTTATTACTGTATTTCTTTTTTGCAGTGAAATAACATCAGCAAAACTGCGTGTAAATGGAGCTGACTTTCACTTTGAACAGACTGGCCATGGTAGCCACACAGTTCTTTTATTACCTGGGGCTGCAGGTAAGTTTCAGACTGATGTGAAGCAACAAGTATCCTATCTTTTGGCTGATCCATCAGTATAAAAGACTGGACCTCTAGGCTATGCATTTGCCTTAATATGATGAGCTTCCTTACTTCAGTGTCCACAACACTTGCTATGTTTAACACCAGCATTCTCTGCCCATCGTGACTACACTTCGGTGAGATCCTTGCTGGCAAAAGCAATCTTTACCCAACTCCATCCCCTCACAGTGTCTTCAGCATCAGTGACCACTATTAAAGTCCTCAGCCTCAGCTTACTGTGTGCATGATGGAATGGATGATCTTCCTTTCATAACACTTCCAAGTATGTCTTGGCTTGAGTCACTTTGTGCCCAACTTTAGTAATGGACAGGTCCAGCAGATATCCTATGCATATAAGAAATGGTATAAACTATGAGGAAAAAACTATGTATAAGGCAAGCAGTAGTTAGCTTATCCAAAATCTCTTAAGATTGGGAGCTCCAGCTGACACTCGCTGTCTTTATTTCTGGATCAATTTTAGTGATATAGTACATATCAAACTTCAAACTTGTTCTCAAGAACACTTTCGTTTAAACAAAAATTTGGTTGTAATGGGAACAGTAGCTATATGGGATTTTCTTACATAACTTTTGAATCATTACAACTCCATTGTTTCTTATCAGACATGCCAATTCACCCAAACAACCCTCATTATTTATCAAACAAATGGTGTGATAAATAAAAGTATAATTATGATATCTCTCTTTCACAGTAGAGTGGTCTAGTACATTGACTGTTGTACTGCAAAGATAATTCCGGGTCAGAAAATGTGAAAAATCAAGAATCAGATGTAAAATGACCCATTTTTAAGCTGCAGTTCTTTAAGGGTCTTGAAAGATTTTGCAGCCTACCTTAGGATCAGAGAGAAAAATGTGTCTTTTGGGTTTCTAAAGTGTTATGTAGCAGTCTCAAATCACTGACCAAGGTAAATATGAATAGAAATGAAAATCAAGGTGGAACAAAAACCAGCCTGCATAGAGAGACAACTTGTCTTAGGCAACCCATTTTCTGACAAACAAATGGTGGTATGCCATATATACATTGTGTTGCATGAAATTTAGCAGCAAAGCCGGTGCCATTTCATGTAGCATATCGTTGTCTGCATGATGATTTTAGGAGAAGGCAAAAAAATGACTCACTCCCACACTCAAAACAGGAGGTTTGCTTACTAGTTGGGAAAGCAGAAATATGCATGACAGAGCTGTCTCAAAGATAAGGAATTTATTACAGTCGACTCCGCTTAATCGCCTTTTCCGCTTAATCGCCTCGTTTCCCAGGGAACCGAATTTTTTCTCTATAAAAGTCACTGGATAATCGCCTCTCACTCCGGATAATCGACCACTCTTCAGCACCCATAAATTCAAAGATCAGCAGTTGAAGGGTTACAGTTGACAAACAAATAATGTACACAGACGGTTGAACTGTGCGGCGGATGGCAGACTGGTTGACTGAGTGACGGCTGCCATCCCGAAATAGGTGTGATAAGCCTTTCCTCCCCACCTCCACCTCCCCTTGTCCCCCTTCGTCCCACGCTACGCATCACTGCCTTCGCCCTTCCGATAATGCTAATGCGCAGAAAGCCGTATAGCCTCCTCCCCCCACGCCTTGATTGCGCCTGTCTGGTGGATTTCGGTTAGATCAAAGAACGTGTCATGTGGATGAACGGTCTACCCCGACCATGCCATCCTACTCCTTATTGTCTGCTGGGCTACTGCGAGGTGGCCAATGAGAGAGACCGCGGAGATCAAACATTTTGTGCGCTACAACACCGTCAAACTCGAGTTTGTCCTGAGTCTGGCGACAAGAAGGTGTCAATGCACGATATCAAACCACGACATCAAAGAAATTTAATCTCCTTACCAAAAATATGGCCAAAATTACTTCCTCCGCTTAATCGCCGCTCCGCTTAATCGACCACTTTTTCCGTGATCCCGAGGATGGGCGATTAAGCGGAGTCGACTGTATATGGATTTTGGGTCAGGAACCCAGCTAATCATTGCTAAAATAAATTATCAAGAAGTGACATTGGGTAGTGTCCTCCTAAGAGCAATAGTATACTTGTGAAAATATTTCAAGTATATGGGACTTACGGTTTGGAAACAATCAATTTTACTTTCTTCTATAAAGCCTCCTAAATCAGCAGATGAAGCGCCTTTCATGCGTGATAAACCCTCCAAAGAATTAGGAGGTTTGATTGTGCACATTCTGTGAATATGACGGGTGATAAAGTTTGGGATCCAAAATCTTTTAATTAATTTTGCATACTAACCAATGAAATTTAAGTGTGATATTTTGTGAGAAAGTGAAGAGGGGCCTGAACAATAGTTTTGGCTATAATGAATGATTTTTGTGCAAAAACCACTCAGCTAGGTTATATCATGTGGACAGTGATATGTAACTTAATGTTTCTAAGGTACATGCATTTGGATGTATGAAGATAGTATTTTCAGACTGCTTGTTTCAGGTAGTGCACGCACAGACTTTTTCCCACAGCTGACTGGCTTAAGTGTTGAGAAATACACACTCATAACCTTTGAGCCAAGAGGTTATGGCAAGAGTCGACCTCCAGACCGTGACTGGCCTTTAAATTTTTACCAGAGAGATGCAGATGATGCTGCTGCCTTCATGAAAGTATGAGAATGACAGTTATATTATATCAGTGGTAAATTTGAATGTAGCTTTTAATCTGCAATCCTTCACTGAGAGTTGATCTCAACACAATATAAATGACTGATTCAACTTGCCCTTTACTATAACAACATAGTTTAGCCAGTTACAAGTAGCAAATAATTCATGGAGATTTATATACAACCAAGAAGCTGTGTCTTTATTGCACTTGTTCATATTCTGGGTGGAAATTGGTTTGCTATGTCTATATTTAAGTTGCAGGCTATTTTAGTATGCCTTATTGATTGACTAGTATACAATATATAGTAAATTTTCCAAATTTCTGTCAAAATCATGATTCTCTCAAGTTCATTAAGAGATTTTTTTTCCAAGAGCTAGATAGTGATCCCATCACAACCACAGCTAAAGCAACATGCACTGTATATTAGAGAAATGTGCTTCATTTGCTCACAAAAACACATAATTGTCAAAATAGGCATGCTACTAGTCATAAAACTTTGGCTTATCATTGTTTGCAGACCCTTGGTATTGTTCGTTACTCAGTGTTGGGTTGGAGTGATGGAGGAAATACTGGACTGATCCTTGCAGCTGCTAATCAGGGCAATGTTCAGCGTCTTCTCATTTGGGGCTCAAATTCTTATATTGGTGAAAATGATGTTGAAATATATAAAGGTAAATAAAGTTGTGTGGAACCACTGCCCGTGTCAATACCATATGTATCAGATTTAGTACTAAATTTACTTATAAGCTAAATAAGATACAGCTAAGGGCCTTACTAAGCAGCCACAAGAAATTCAGAGTTTTACATTTTTCTTTTGTTTACTTTTAAATCATATAAATTATTTATATGTAATTAATTTGTCCCTTTAAGCCAAATTTGTTAACAAAAACTTGCGTTTTTATAGGTCGATCGCTCTAAAACTGCTGTTGAGCTTTTAGTCTGTATATTGTTTTGTCATCTGTAGCATAGTTTCAGAAGTGAGACTTTGTGGTTTAACTCTTTCAACAAAGGACCTCCAAGTTTTATATATTTTAGGAACTTACCAAGTCTATATCTGGCACTGATTTGTAGTATGGGGAAGTAATGAAAGTGTTCTTGTGAGAAACTTTGACATTACAGGAGGGTAAAACAAGATTTAATATGGCATTGGCCTTTCCAGGGAGCATAAACAAGTCACCATATGTTTCACTAACAGTCAGCTAACAGTCTGCAGAGGGAACTTAAAATATTTTTATTCATAATCCACATCAGCAAAGGTATAAGCTACTGAGATGCAGTGTAAAAGCTGTTTGTGGAGATTTTGCAGGATCAAGTTCAACTGTTTTGTTATAGTGATTTTAACTTTTCTTTCATTTGATGGTTTAGTTTTAGGAGATACTCCGTGCTTTTCTGTGACATTGTATCTGATTGAATGAAAATATGAAAAGGTGTCATCACTCTCAGCCAAATTATTTTCAGCAATGGCATTTGTTTTCTGTACTTTTAATTAGCGGTGGAAAACATAGATAACTGGAGTGCAAGGATGAAACAGCCATTCATAGAGCTCTATGGTGAAGAGTACTTTCGGAAGGTGTGGAAAGAATGGAATAAAGCTGTTCACAACCTCTATGCTCAAAGAAATGGTGAGAGATGCTGTGCTTTTCAGTGCTGGATTAACCTATTAGGATATCAGAAATTCTGTTCCTGAAATATAACTTTTTCACCATAGTTAGAAAATAATTTACATGTTCCGTAAATTCCATTTTTGGACTTCCTGTATTACTCAGGTGGTGAATTCTTGTCAGCTGCATAATGTTAGTAAGAAAGTGCTGGTAAACTGTTTCCTAAATATGAAAGGAGTTCACGTCCAAAGTATAAATGCACTGTGTACTGTGGTTGGTATCCATATATGGCAAATACATTCTTGATTTATGCTTTCAGTATCTAGGAGGAAGCACAGTAGTTCTGAAATTGAATAAACTGTTTCCTTAGAGCTGTAGGGTCAATACCCTGAATTTACTTGTAATAGAAGCAATGAATTTATGTGCAGTGTAAATATTCCACATGTTTCATTGTTTGCTTACAGTGTGGTTCAAACTTATTAACCACATAGGATGTGCTTGAGGCTTGCAGAATGCTCCCATGAGGAACTGCTAATTTGTTGTACTTGTAATTTGCTGAGCAAACTTGTTTTTTGGTCTTCACCAGGGGACATCTGTGTTGGTAGTCTACCCAATATCAAGTGTCCTGTCATGATTGTAAATGGTGTTAAAGATGCTATGGTGCCTCAAGAACATCCTGCTTTCTTGCAGAAACACATCCCAAATTGCAGGTAAGTGCATGAGGTATCCCTAGATGATACACTAGGGTCAAGTCCACTCAGTTCAATTTCTGTGGGGCCACTGCAAAGTGCCCAAATTACCAGTCCAGTTATCAGCTTATGCTTTTAATGGTGGAAATACACATAATTGTACAGCTGTGGGATTTTAATTCATAGTGATCTCCATCACTTGGAAATTTGGACAAAATCACCTCCTGCCAGCCTTGCTTTAATATTTTTTTCATTTTGTGAACCCTACAAAAGGCTGTTTGGATAGGATAAGACTAGGATTGAGAAGCGGTAGCCCCAAGAAGGACTATTTGATAAAGGAAAAAACAAGAACCACCTGGCTGAAGTAGTGTGTCTGATTTACTCAGCAGTACTGTAGTTATCCTTGATGCCGATAATGTTTTGACCATAAACATACTACTATTTGGTACCAAAAGAGGAGCATTACAAATGCATGTTGATGTGGTTTGGTGATTTTTTCACAATTGTTCCCACAAATTTGGGGATGCTTTGATTAGTAATAGTAACACAATTTTTTATTGCTACAGGACAGTAGTGTGGCCTGAGGGCAAGCACAACCTTCACTTGAGATATGCTGAGGAGTTCAACAAATTGGCTGAGGAATTTCTAGATGAAGAACTTCTTTTGAGAGGATGAGATGACCAGGAAAAGATCATTGAAAAACAGCCAAGTATTGTTGTCTTAATGTGAGACATATGACTGATGCTAATGTAACATGGAAATCATTCAGCATATAAAATTCATACTTACAAGTTGTGATTCAACCATGATGTTTCCAAGATAATCCCACATATTGAGTGTGGATCTTAGGGCATACTTTTTTTTGGGTGGAGAGGAGAGGGCTTTTTTAACTGAAGGCATTCCAATTACTGGGCCTCCTTTAATATTTTACTCTGTTATCAGAATACCAATGATTAAAGTAAGATGGGTGGATGGATTAACTAATAAATCAGTGAGTGAGTGCTAACATGACAGAATAAGCAGTTGAGCAAATGATGTGAATTAAAAATGTAAATAATAAGATAAACTACAAAAAGACGAGTGGAAAGAGAAAAAAAGAGCTCTTCATCTATCTCAGAGTTTATTGGGCATCACAGCCTATGTGAGGTTGTTTTTGCCGCAGACACTGTCACTGATATTAGTGATTTTATTTGTGAATGGACCTTTGTAATTTTAAATCTATAATCAGTACGTGTGCTTTATGTATATGGCAGCCATTCTGCTGTATAAATTACTTGACTGGCTGTGTCTACACTGTATATCAGAATCTCGGCTTATTTGAAATGTCTGCTGGTAAGTTGATATCATGTATTTTAGCTTGAAGAAAGACTGGCATCATTTATGCTTTATGACAAAGGTGCTGAACTGCAAGCCTGTGGGCCAAAATATAGCCCCTGCTACTAAAGAAGAGAGTGCTTTGAAGTGCTCAGTTCATGCATTATGATGAAACATACTGCAATATTTAAAAAATGATCCTCGCAAGACTATTGAACTATAAATCTTGCCCTCTTTCTGAAGAAGCTGGGCACCCCTGCTTTAAGATATTGTTATCAGTGAGAGTTAATCCTTGAATTCAGGGCATGAATTCAGAAAAGGGCTTCATCATATTTATTGTGGCTTTTCAGAATTACACAGCAGTAAATGAGCCCTGACAATTGCACATTTTTTTATCTAATACTTTTTCTAGCACGTGCTGAAGTGTGATATAACCTGATCTATACCTCTAGAATTCTGCCAGCTATAGGTCACTCACAGTGGGCTTCCCCTTGGTTAGAATTTTATTTTTACTATAATGTGTCCAAGTCACTCTGTGGACTATATGAGGTTTATATTTATACAGTGTTGATGGCCTGAGCCAAGTTTGTGTGTCACCGAGTCCACAGAAAATGAAATTGATCAAACATGGCATGTATGGCTGTTTATGAAGTTGAGGAGGTGATTTTAGAGAATTTCACTAAATGTCACTTTTGAGATCTAAAGAAAATAAGGAGTGGAGATTTTGCATGCAAAAACGAATTCTCCATTTACATGTATCCTAAACATCTCAGTCTGTTGAATAGTTCCTAGATCCAGATCAGTCAGTGAAACTGAGCAAAATTTTGAATTATTAGCATGTGAAGTTTTACCATTTCTATTTGCTGACCCCATAGGGATAGATAAATAACTTTTGTCATGATTATTTTAACATGTCAAAGTTTACTTTACTATTACTATTTGCTGACCTTAGACTAGTGAGATAGATGAGTAACTATCATCATGATTATTGTAGCATGTGAAATTTTAGTATTTACAGACTCTATGGGATAGATGAATCATAATTTTTGTCATTATTGTTTTGTTCTGTTTGCTGTTGGATTGGCTTGATACTGTAAGATGGAAGGACATTAGATCAAGTGACATGGATTTTGTGGTTGGAGGGAAAAAAAAAGCGTGAAAAGTAGGTGTGGGGGAAAATGAGATATTCAGAATCATGGAGAACATCAAACAGTAAGTGGAGGGATGAGCATGAAAACTGAAGCAAAGTGGCAGCGAACCAGAAGCCTGTTTCTAACTGCCATGGGTTAGCACCATTAGACATAATACAAATCCCTCATCTGAAAGCACTGAATACATTAGTTACATTGTTGTGGCTTTTTATTTTTTTTTGTTACATCACAAACCAAACAGTGGAATACAGTGAAACACACTTAATACGGGCACGCTTAGTATACTATATATAAACACAGAAACTGAGTACATTATTTCTGGTCCCAGTCTTACTTCTCTAAGGGTAAGTACGGGGCCTATTTCTGGTGGCATAAAAGTGTGTAATAATTTTTTGGTATGTCACATGTTACATAAATTTGATCTTTGACCTGCTTACGAATACATTGATTGGAAGCCTTGGAAACCCCAAGGCGTAAAAATATATGACATCATTTCTTTTGCAGCGTCATGAATATGTGACGTCATTTCTTTTGAACTATTTTCACTGCCATGGGGTTTCTTTCTGTCTAGATTTTAAACGAAAATTATTTCAGTCTGTCTTTCTTACCGCTTGTCATCGTTTTCTTCACGTTTCATTTTCAGTTCAGTTAAACTTCTGAATTATAGTAATTGTACTGTCACAGTGCCTCTGTAGTCTAAGGTCTCATTGATGATTGTCAGCTGTTTGGATCTGCTTTGTGTCGTGTAACTGTGTGGTTCATTCAGTTCAGTTGTAATTGATGTGTCTCAAACAGGGTGGGGGCCACTTCAGAGTCCTTTTCATGATTAAAAGTTCATTTTTTTAATCAGAGTTTATATGATTAAAAGGATCTGAAATTCGTATTTATTTGATATCAGACTTATGAAATGTATACATTTATTATATTTGCTCGCCAGAGGCTTCCAACCCCTGTAACACTGATTACAGATCCCCTGTATAGTGGACCTTCCGAGATAAGACCTTTGTAAATGTTCATGGGAAAGGTCTAAACTAGGAGGGAGTCTTGACTGAGAGGTTTAACACTAATACTAATGAAGGTGGGTTTAGCCCACTATTAATGTCTCTGCAGTACACTTTGCAATATCTCCAGCCCTGTTCCTCTTTACAATGTTGACTCGCTCCTCAAATGTGAGTGCCTTTCTCTTGCGGTTGCTCATGGTCACAGGTCTGAGTTAATGTGTGTAGGTAAGGTCTAAATAGAAATTTTGACCTAATGTGCACCCGATGACCACACAAATGTGAAAGACAAGGTGGGAAAAAAAGTGCAGATACCATTCGGTAGGAGTGGGCACGACTCTGACACCAGTGTTGACACCAAGTTTTGAGTTGACTCTCTGATACCAGGGTTGGAGTTACGACACGACACTATTTATCGACACTGCCTTACTGGCACTCACTGCAATAATTCTCATAAAATAATTTCCCAAGTAATGTCTCCTTTTATAGATCTATGCAAATAGTGGCTCTGACATGGCCCTGCTGGTGTCGGGCGGAAGTTCCTGAATAACGAATTGTGTCATGTTGCGGGCTGGCTCCGACACCCCGAATCGCATAATATAGTGACATCATGACTCAGTGTCCAGTTAGTGTTGAAACCTGTCCAGTAACACTACACTGGTATTGACTCGAAGAATGTAACATCGAAAAGTTGCTGTGTTGCCCAGCCCAACCATACGGTCTACATAGTTTTTCATTGGCTTACTTTCGGTGCTGTCATTTCCTGGGTCCAATCATATTCGACTAGCATAAGTAATGTTGTTGCCAGCGCATTCATGACAGAGCAGCCTAGGCCCAGTTTATCAGTTGTGCACCGAATCAACAAGGCTCGGGCGGCTCACGCTGATGTTACGTCATGAGGCAGACTGACTGGCGACAAACTACACGACTACACGTGTTTGAAACATGCAGGCAGGTCATGATTCAGAGGGGCAGGAGGACTGAACAAAGGTTCAGGGTGGGTCGCATTTGGATTTAGGAAGAAGTCGCTATTTGGAGGTCTTGTAGAAAAACTGCTCCTTCATGTGATTTTAGGTCGTAATTGAGAGGAAGTCGTAAATGAGAGGGTCTTATCTCGGAGGGTCAGCTGTATTTCAAGTACACCTTTGGTCGGTTCCAAGGTGTACATATTACCCTTGCTCACTGTATATTTATTTCAAGATTGCACAAGCAAGTGACAGATGCTGAAATACTCCTCTAATTTAACCATGTTTTCTCTGTCATTCAGTGTCTTTCATAAAGGTGATAAATCAAGAATGGAACAGATGGTGAAAATTATATTTGTATGTATATTTTTTATATACATGTATGTTTGCACATCCATACAACACTCTTTATGATCTATAATAATAAACATGTATTGACTATTTCATAACATTCTGATTCTGTTCCGTTGATGGACTTTTCAGAATCCTCTTTATCATAACATCATAGAACTAAAAAAAAAAAATTTCATGGGTATGGTGTGAAACTTGCTGATATATGGGATTTGTATTTTCTTCAGACAGTTTCATGTTATTGGCACTGCCATTGTCTCAAAACCTAAAAGACATTGTTCCTTGTATTTCTTAACCAAGGTACCAGCCAGTCTTATTTTATATGTACCTTGAAAATGTTATCCGTAAAATCATAAAATAGCATTTCTTTATCTTAGATTGTATTCATCTTTTATTTTTCTTCTCGGGGGTGTTTGATTTCAGATTTCCTAAGGCCACAACAATATTTTGACAGTACAGTATTATGATCTATGGTGTTGTGATGACATGAGATTATGCTTTGTCACAATGCCACTGTGTCAGTTTGTATCATCACAGTATATGCCTGATAGAACAAGCTTATGTTGTGATGGCTATATCATCTTTTTGTTTTTTGTATTCAGTTTCCATGAGTTTGTCCATTATATGATGCAGATAATGATACTTTTTGAAGAGAATGCTTGGCATAAACAACAACACAACTTTACTTATTTATCATATGATAGAGGAACTGAGAGTCTATAAACAAGGCTTAAAACTTATCAAAGCCTCAGTGCCTTTTTGTTTAATTGTTTTCTTGTACATTATATGCAAGTTACATTACATCTAAATGATCCTGTTTTCTGCATTTGCGCACAGCCCTTCTTACCTTGGCCAAGAGTAAGAACAGAAACAATAACACGGACAACTTTCACATATAACTTCTCAAGTCTTTAAATCACATTATGATAAACTTATTTCACTGATATTTTAATCAAGCAGTTTTCACAGCTGTTCAACCTGGGTTTGCATACTTATATTTCAGTATATACAACAATAATTCAAGTTTATGTCATACATTTGAATGGGCTGTGGAAAGGTACCCCATTGTAATTTCCATTGACTAGTCACCTCATCATACACACTTCCATTCTTAGACATAGCAACCATCAAGCTTCAGAGTGCTAATTAGTGTGGAATCTGCCTAAAGTGAACAGCATATGATTGGCCAAAAGTGTTCTGGAATTGACATTAATCATATTAATATCATATTGTTCTTATTACCTTCCTTGTCACTAGGCATCACATATAGGGCTATGTGATGGTCTTTTGCGTGCTTAAAAATAACATTTAGTTTGGGTTTTTTTTGTGTTTTATGTATTTAGCCAAATATTTCATTTACAAAGAGACATTAAGTATGTGCATGGTGCCAGTAATACTCTTATTGTTTCAGTATCCCTATCTGTACTGCCTCTTGGGTAATGTGATTTTCTCCTGCAGCAAAAATTATATTTCCCCTACTTTTCCCTATGCATGATGTTGCAGTAAATATAGTGGAAAAAAATTCCAGAATTTTACAGTTGTAAAAGAAGAAAAGCCGGCATCTATCTACTTTACCCTACATTTCACAATTTTTCCCCAACAGCTTAAAGGAAGACTGCACAGTCCTACAAACCATATTAATTCATATGATATCCTATTATTCCAATAAAACAGTCTTTCAAATGTCTGTCATAATGATATAACGCCTCTGCTGGCCTCAGACACTCACAGGGTTACATATCCAATGTCGGAATTGTTACAACCACTGCGTGTGTTGCAGCAATAAGCTTACGTCAAATATGTTCTTGTCACATGGCCAAGCTGTCTAGCCAGTGCTCTGCGGACGGGTGATAGCATGTTGGTATATTCTAGATGTTTTAATTTCTCTGTGAACAGTAGAATGCCAAACAAAATCATGCTGAGGCAAAAAAAATGCAGAATGCTATTTCTGGCTTACACTATCAAACTTTACATTTGAATTTGGAATACCAGAACCTTAATTAAAAGCTGAATAATACATTGTCAGGTAGAAGTGTCTGTAGCTGCTAGAAAGTAAGTGATGTCAGTATTTTTGCCACAGGCTTCTGCGTATCGGGGAAGGGGAATAATCCTGGATGCAAGGGCCAAACCCGATAACTCTAGCTCTCCACATTGTGTCATATTACATACACGCATGGTAAAAGAACGATGCTCTTTCTTCGCAAAATTGACTCAGTGGGCACCATTTAATTTTTAGAGAGAAAAAGCATTGAAAAACGGAAAATTATTTTTGATGCGCGTGTCCTACTTTAAAAAGCAATTTTCCCTGCTATAAGGAAAAAGGGCTTTCCGTGAAGTAATTTCACTCTACCATAGTGGCAATACTCAGTGATTTAAAGCAACTTTGTGTCAGTATAAGTGTCTATTATTATGAAAATGCTTGTGAAATTGGTCGAAGCCACATCTCAGCTATTTGTGCACCAATCAACCTAAAATTTTGCATACACCTTTCTTTCAGTCTGAAGGTTTTTCTTTTGGTAATTTTTTTGCCTTAAACTGCCTGTAAGTATAATTTTGATAATTATGTAAATTTCCTTTTTTTCGAGGCTACGGTTCCAGATTGATGTTTATAAATGGCCATAGGTCACTGGTTTTTGCTATTACTGGTTAGCCATCAAATGTTTACTTCTAGTCCCCGAAGTTGAAACCAATCACTGACAATATTCATATCAGATGCCTGGTTGAGAATATCTTGTGTTGCAGAGTCGACTGCCAGAGTGAACATCAGATTCAATAGAATCAACATGACTTACATCGTATGAACCACCATTGTGAACAGTGGCGCTTTCTGATAGGAAGATACAAGTTTAGGACTTAGCTGTGCCATTAGCCTTGTAACGCTTCCTCCCATGCACGTGATGGGGGACAATGTGGGTTAATTTCTGCACAGATTTCATCAAAATTGCTGGATAAATAACGAATCCATCATTATAGTTCTTTTTTCATTTGTTTAATTAGTGAGCAGCAGTGTTCCTTACTGTTTCCGAGATGTATAGAACATAGATTTTCCCATATCCAAATGATCTGCTTCATTTTTTAAATTGACGTTTATGGCCATGATGTTACAGCTACTGTGGGGTCTGCAGCTGAGTCGAGGACAAATTCCTCAAATATGACGGGTTTTTAAAGAAGCTGGCACTAGTAAAAACCATTTAGCCTTATTTTCTATCTCAGTTTAACTGACATATTTACATAAAATGATGTGTTTGAGCATAATAAAATCTGTTAGAGGAGCGGTGTAAATGATGTAGGTGTAATTTGGTCATTTGCTTCACACAATAACCCAGCAATTTTGTGGGTCTTTGACTAGTCTCTTTGGGAAAAAAAAAAAAGAAAGAAGGGTTACGAACATGTACTGCTGTGTGTGTACTGGTCCTTGATTCATCAGATAGACAGACAGACTAACCTAGTGATTCCACCCCCTCTCCCCCCACCCCACCCCGCCCCACTTTCACCTTTCAAACAATTTACAATGCAATGTTATTGGGCTTTATCAAACTTGGGAGCAAAGAAGCTGTGATTAGAGGATGGTTTTCATGATTACGGAATAAATCTGACTGAAACAATGCAGAGATTGGCCCATAAGCTTGTGATCCAGAAATGAAGTGCAAGTCTGAGCAAGGCAGATGATTCTATCCATGTAAAATAAAGAAAAAGTCCAGACCTCCGCAAAAGTTTACTGCAACTAAAATTGACATCAAGCAAGTTCACTTTTTGCAGACTCCACTGTATTTTTGCACATTACATGGACATGACAATCCATGTTGACATAATAATGTTAGGTATTATTACATATTTTAGATCATATACAAATTTAAGAATCAATGAGAATTTCAGGCCCATTCTGATGCAAGTATCAACATTTAAGGATGAGCTAAAAATCTATAAGATTATAATAATCTTGAGAGGTATTAGGTCTCTTCATGGTGACAAAATGGTTGCAAGTTATCCTGTTCTGTCCATATCTCATTTATTTTTCATACAATGTTATATGTCAGCATGAATGCTATGCTGGGTTGACTTAAGTCTAAAACTTGGACAGAAAAAGTTTTTAGTTCCCAGTACCTTTCCACAGTCTGTTACACATTATATCATTACAGTATATGTATCATGCAAAATGAGATAAACTCAAAAATATCATGATGACATTTTCCACTTGCATAGTACACTAAAAGTTTTCATGATCTGACAAACTATGTACATACAAACTTCCAAGAACATTCAGGAGAAAATTCTTTTGTGACAGAAAATAACAAACATTAAGGCGACACTACTGTTATCACAATTCTCCTCCCAAAAATATGTGAGAAACAAAATGATCCAATTAATTTGAAATTTATCACTGATGAAGTCATTTCTTTACTTATGAGCTTAATATATTAAGGAAAAACTGATAATTACCACAACTGAAAATATTCTTCATAATTTAAACCTTATCCCTGGTTTTCTTCACAAAATTTAGCCAATACAATGAAAGTAATTCACTGAAAGTTCATACTGTCACCAATTATAAAAAATGATCATGCAATGCAGCAGAATTACAAGTTTAAGAAAAACTGAATTAACACATTTTGAGATTTAACGGGACAAATGAAAATATTCAGTTAGAAAAAAAAAAAATCAACATGCACTGTAAAAGTTATACTGCATATAATGAAGACATTTAGAAGAAGATATCCAGTAACAGGGATTTCACCTCTCCTTAAGCTTCTGTTTTCTCAACCTTTATCTTATCACAATGCAAAAACTACAGCTCTCAAAGGATGTTGGTGCACTCAATATTTCTAGAAAACATAACATGTATCTTGTACGAAAAAAAAACCCACACAAAGCAAGTATAACAGATTTGTTTCTAACTTATTAAGAAATAAGTAAATAGCAGGTTTAACCCTTTGAGTATGCAGCTGTGATTTGTCTCAAACTTCCCCAGATCCTGAACTCCAAAGTAGTACTATTTCTGAAAAATTCCCTCACGTTCGCAAAAAAAAAAAAATACTGAAATGTCTAATTTTGTATCTCTCAGATGCTCACATGCAGGGCAAAACGAATTATGATGGATGAAAGTCCATTATTTATTTAGTCATTCTTTCACTTTTACGTGCCCTGAAGACAAAGAAATGAATTTTGTCCCTCAATACACAACACATCTGTGCGCAACATAGAAGCGACTCACCCGTATTTGCATTCAGACTATATATAAACCATACAGATCATATATGAAATCTTGCCCACTTTAACGTCTCATAAAAAACATGGGTGCAGTATATCTAATTGTAAATGATATCTAACCCTTGGTATCCATAACACTACCAACCCAGCAGGACTCTCCACAGCTATATCATGCAATAACTATGAAGTGGTATGGAGCACCCTGCTTCAAACTGAGACCCATGAAAGAGTTTAAGGATATAGTATTAAGAAACACATGAGGCCAAGACTTAAAGGGTTAATCTAATGTCATTTCAAGTAGTAGCAGGAAATGCTACTAACATAACCTTAATGCCCATTAAAAAAAAATAAAAAATTGAAAACTGATGACGACCATGTCCTGCCAAACTATTAGTATTACCTTGCAATGGGAACAAAAATTAGCAAGGAAACTGAACTCATTTATTGTCTTGTTCAAGATTCATTCTCATAAAGTCACACATAATGTTGGGGACTGAAATTCATCTGTGGTTTCACTATAACTATCACAGTGGATGAAAAAAAGTAAAGGTTCTAAGGAATGGCAGCTAAGGGAAGTACTTCTGTCCCAGAGTGAAATTTATACAGTGACATAAGCAAAAAGGCCAACATTCTTTCTTTGTGCATGTTTTATTTCTGTGAAAGTTTGTACTTTATATAACCTGCCAGATTTGACTTCGCCATCATCACAACTGCATAATTTTCTCCAAGCTTCTTGTGCTGACTAGAAACCTGTGTACATAAAGGGAGAATATTGGAAGTCTTAATTTTCTGACAAAGCAATAATTCATTAAGCAAAGGAAGGCAATATACTGATGAATGATGAATTACAAGAAATTCTGCCAAAAGATTTAGCCTGCCGGCCTCAATTTTGTCATTGTGAATTGTTTTATCTACCACAAGGCCACATCAATGATTATGATCAGTTCTCTGGATTTGTTTTGTTTCAGGTCATGGCACAAAAACATGATACCACGATTGTACTAAACCCTGTCATGAAAGCTAAAATACACAAGCAGACCCTAGTAAAATATATTTGTTAACGGTTCAATGATACTTTGTATAAATTGCTGCCTGCAAACAATGTAGTTGAAAGTCCTTAACTTAAAAGTCATTTACGTCCTGGGCGGCAATATGATATCTTATACTTCTCTTTACATCAAATATTGTATTAAACCTTGTATTTAAACACAAACTATATACAGTATACATATATATTGACTTCAATTGTGCCTCTGCTGAGCTCTGCTTACCTTAGACTTGAAAGACGGCTGCAGTGTCTTCAGTTTCTCCACTAGACCAATTTCCTTTACAACTGAATCAGTGTGGTCCTCTTTGAATACATCAAACAAAGAGTCTAATGCTTCTGCTACCACTACCAAATCTTCATTATGACAAGCCACCTCTACCAAGATGGATCCTATTTTCTGTGAAAGTGAAGGTATGAAAAAAATTAATTAGTGTTGGGACATACTGTGATTGAAATAACGACATTAATCACAACCATAACATTAAGGAGACATTCTCAACAAGTTTAACTTGTTTATTAACCATGCCCAGACCATACTGGACAGGATATGAACAGTCAAAGTAACATTTATCATGGTACCTGTTACCAATGTAAAAATTTTGTGAAGATCTTTGCAATTGACAGAAAATGTTTGAAGAGTATAACATTTTTAAGGGTAAATTTTACAAATTTCCCAGTATTCAGTGAAATTTCTGACAACTAGCATCTTTGAGTTCTCACATATCCTCATCTCAATAAAATGTCTTGCACTTAACACAGCATAAAAATTGCTGACATATTTGTCATTACAAACCATAACAAGTCTGATATTTTTCATGATGTGCAAGCTTCACATGCCATTGATGCTCAGGCAACTCTATGGTGGAAAACCAGAAAAACTTAACATCTCCAGAAAAAGATTTCCTCTTAGTGTATGTCTGACTACTCTACAGACCTGTATATAATGTGTCCATGCATTTCAAATGACTCGAAAACAAGTTTTTTTCTATTTTCATAGCAATTTATAGCACCTACCTTCAAGAAAGAAAGTTGCTGTGAGTCAACTGACAGAACACATCCAATAGTAGATATTATTCGCACTACATTTATCTGAGTCTCTCGATTCTTGCTGTCTTTAGCCAGGCTGACAAGGAAGTCTAAGTCAGCATCACTCACACCGCTAAGCTGTTGAATAAATGCAGATCAGCATTAAAAGCACTAGCATACATAGATTTGAAAAGTTACCTAACTACTGCATTTCCATGGTGTTTTCTCAGAAACTGTCATGAAAAAGGCAAAATATACATGGCTTAAATTTTATGCAAAAATAGTGTTGACTTATTCGGCTGTGAAGCAAAAACTATCCCTATCCCTTTAAGGAGTTTGCTGCTTAAATGTCTTGCTGTCAATTATTATTCAAATTGTCTTGACACATTTATGTAGATCTATGTGTTGTGTGAAGTGGCAAGATCTACATTTAGATCTAGCCTACTCCACAAATCATTTGGAAGACAAGCAAATTGAATCACGATCAGCCAGTCATTGTGCTTCATAAGCTAGACCTAAAAAGGCATGTCCACAGAAGAAAGTGCACACTGGAAATCAAAATCGCTGAATTTGTATGCAGGGATGCCAATGCCAGACCAAAAAAATCCTGAAATTTGCTCGAGTGCGCGGCATATCGACATTTGCGACAGAAGCCAACCCAACCATTGTGCTGTTAATTCTGAATCATTTTGCACAATTATAAGGCACTAAAGTAAACATTAAAACCACACAAAATTTAAGGGAAAGTCAATTTTAGAATTGTGACTACATAACCTAAATTTCTTCTGCACAGATAAAGTACAATATACAGTGAAACCTCGCTATACCGCCACCCGTTATACCGCCATTCCCGCATACCGCCAGCTTTTCGCCGTGGAACGGATCTGACACCTATACAAAGTCACTAAAAATCTCGTTATACCGCCATCCGCCAACAGTTTAACTGTTACATTCATAGCTTAAGTATAGTAAATATTGCTCGTTATACCGCCAACGTAAATTTAACCCCCACTCCCCACTCTCCACCTCCACCTAAATCCAGCTAACAGACCGAACATCACTTGGCGCCACAGTCTGTGCTTGTTACTCAAACACCAATCTGATAGGCCTACTGATGGGGCATGCAGTGGGAAAGGCGGGTCACAGTTCAATCTCCTCTCGCAAAACAGGCCTAGGCCTAGAGAGTTTGCGAACGAACGTAAGCGCGCGCGAGGTGATGCTTCAACTGGTACGCACCGGTCGCGGGGTACGATGCAAACAGCACACATTGATCTGTGACGTAGGCCTAGCGCTCGTGTGATTCTCCGACCCGGATGTGTAATGTGTAGTAGTCAACTTCTTTTCTTATCATTCTCCAACTTGACACATACGCTTCCAATCCTTAGTTCTTGCTTGTTTCTAATTTTAACTCTATTGTTTTAAAATCAACTTAAGTTCTTAAACACAAACAACAACAACAACAACAACAAAAATACAAATGAAAGCAATGTAAACTTCAAAATGACAACGAAGGATTATGGCTAGTGGAAAGATAAGGGAGATAACTGCATTATTTTAGACATGTTAGCCAGTCCAATATTGGTAAATTACTCATTTCCCTTGTTCTACATGGTATTTTCGTTGTACCGCCATTCTCGTTATACCGCCATTTTTCTGTTTGCCCCTTACCTGGCGGTATAACGAGGTTTCAGTGTATATAAATAAATATACCTACACAATGCAAGGAATAGCCATAGTCAGGGGTGGGAGGGAATTGCAAACTGTCACTCAAGATAAAAATCTAATATAATCTAATTATACATCACTGTGAAATTTAAACAAGGTGTTGACTACATTATGTTACCATCTCTTACCCATAACACACATCTGTCATCTCTTATTTGGTCCTGATAAAATATGCACAAAGGTGTAGTGCTCTGACTTGCAGAGTTCAGGCTGAGCTGGATTCAATGGTTCATGCCAAGTTCACAAAAAAAACAAAACAGCTGCTGAAGGCTTGGCTGCATTCTCTTTCTCTTTAATGACTTTGAAACTCACTGGAATCTTACTGTTATGATGTGACAATTCCTTGAAGCATGGAGCATAGGTGCTTTCTTTCCCAGTATGCCATAGTTTATTATTGCACAGTGTGTACCATGAGTATCCATCTTCTTTCAGCTTATGGATGTAATCAGATTTATAATAATAAATCATAACTTATAGAAAACATGGATTCTAAGTAGGACTGTTGATTTTACATCACTGTCTTTTCTTGAATGATGCCTGAGCACACTGTTTACACTTTTCGTGAGTTCAAGTGCTAAATATAGCACCGGTATTCCTTCGACCTCGTTAGAGGTGTCTCCATGCGTATTCAGGAAGTTTGTAAAATATCTAACTTCCTGCTTTCTTGCTATTCGTCCTTCGCGTATTTCATTTTCATGCATGTTATCCAGATAACGCTGGATTATTTTTTTTCTCCGTCGTTCAAAACGCCGAAATATCTGGACTTTCTGCTGCTCAAAAACGGTGAAAAATCTAGAAATTCGGATTTATCCGGAAAACTGGCATCCCTGAGTATGTTTCGTTTCAACTTCATTCCATTCTCAAAAACCAAATAAAGGCTTCTACAATAGCATGGAATTTGCAAACTTCAGTTATCCAAGACTGAAAAAGATCTTTTATCAATTCTAACCTAGGCGCATGTTGGTAATAACGAAACAATCCACTGTAAGCTCTATCCGTAATGCAACTGTATTGAAACTTCTGATGAAACTTTGGATTTCAGAATGTCTTTTTACCAAGAGTTGTCTCAAGTTATTTGATAGATCTCTAATGGCATTCTCGAAGCCATTCTCTCAGATTTCCGAGAATTCTCGACAGAGTGGCGTTCCTAAGCCTTCATGCTGACAGTGTTCACTCTGCTTGAGAGGCTCTAATGACATTTAGCACTGCAATGGCACAAGGCACTAGCAGCCCTATGATATCAATCAAATCATGATAGCAAACATAGTAACTTTGACTGTAGGGAGATAAAAAATCAATCCTAGCGCTGTGTTTGTGAGCTCTTTATCAACCCTATGTGAATCTAATCGGGCACTCAAGTTGGAAAGGCTTGCTAATGACTATTATGCTTCAGTGCTACAGTTCTGTGCATGCATGTTTTTATTTCTCCGTTGGTTTTATGACTGAGACAAATTTTCATAGCATAAACAATACAGTCAAAATCATGGAAACTTTTAATGCTTGAACTTGGCAAAATATAGCTGAAGCGAAATGTTCTGAAGAGTGGTGTCATTTGAGGAAAGCATGCTATTTCATAAATCTTACATTACTTACATTTGAGTCCTGCAAATCAGCCAATCTTTGTATCACTGCTCTCATTGCACTAGTTACTGCCCATCGAAAGTCTTCATCAGCAGTAGAACCTTTACCAAACAAATAAATATAGTATAACAAATTTGCTTTCACTAATCACATTTCTTCCTTCACTAACTTCTTGCTATAATCAATTCTTTTTACTCATTATTTGCATCTTGCATAGAAAAGGCCACGTTTAAGCAGCACTGATGTGCTAGGGCATTTCTTGTATGAAGAAATGGAGAAGAGGATTGAGTTTAATGCACACTATCCATAATATGCTTTCTTTGTCACCTTTAATCCATCCATTTTTTATTTTTGCATCAATATTCATTCACTGAAAAGTTATGATTATGCAGAGTAAAGTTGCCATGATCCAGAGACTTTTATAATATATATATATTTTTTAAAATGTGTTTTTTTTAAAAACTGCATCATTAAGTGTAAGTTGCTATTAACTGGACAATAATTAAGCAGTCAACTGTTCTAAATTATATGGCAGACCCTTCAGCCACCTTTAAAGCAGAGATTGAGATAGGATTCCGTTTTGTCACTGAATATGGTCAATATGCAATATGATACTTTCACTCTGTAAGGTGATAATGCGGGCGAAACTCACCTCAAGAGCTGTTACAGAGATCAACATTAAGCAACACTGACCTCCTGAAATGCTTGCTAGGCTGTATAGCTCAGTCCAAACAGACATCAAAGATGTACACTGTGCAAGAGAGGTCTCATCTATGACACCTATTATATTGCTCAGGCAGAGTAAAGCCCTTGACTGGAGATTGTGCAACCTGAAGCCAGTAAGTTCACAAAAACAAATTAGGCTGAGTATCAAGCATACTATTTCACACAGCAGCTGTGCATTTATAACTGCACCATCCTCCCTAATGAAGTTTTGCACTCCTACATATCAGCATCTTCATTTTAAGATGAAATGATGCTAAACAGTAAGAGTAAATATTCATTAGAAATATAAAACAAGCCCAGTTAAATCCAAATTCTAACATTCCTAGCATTATTTTCGTTCCTTCTTTACTACTTGTTTTGCAACAAATTTTCAGTTTGACTTAGCATATTCTTGCCAAGCATTTTGTCTTTTAAATATGTACTTGCCTTGCCTAGGTTTTACTCCTATGAATCTAGCAATATGTTGTGAAACAAAGTATGTTTCATGACACAATCATTTCCTATTGATGAATAAAAAAACATTTTCAGTAAGTTTCATTTGACACATATCTGATCATTGCCCCTATTAAGTTAGCAGTATATCAGAGCTGTACCACACCTTCATAAAGGCATGACACCTGCTGATTTTATAGTCACTGGCAGAAATAACAAAGAAAAAGAAGAAAACAATTTATAATGTTATTAGTAGTTATGAAATTCTGTGTTGTGTTCTTTTCTGAATGGGAATTTGACTGATGTTTTATTCGTCAGAGTCATAACACTTGGAGGAAATAGTGAGCGTTAACGACACAAGGGCTTAGATGCGGATTATTACTGAATTTGTTTTCTAAAAAATTGATAATTTTCTTTCATTGTCCTTATCAAACTGCAGAATCCATCCTTGCTATTTCTTCACTACAGTGATTACTTAAAATAGTTATTATTTTGGATAATTCTGATCAGAGCTGCTGACTGTTACCCATCATACTGGTCAAATATGACAAACACAAAATCCTTACTTTTGTAAAGTGCTTTTTCCACACGGTGACACTTCCAACTTTGAAATTTGAGCTGCATCTAGAGGGGAAGCTTTTTTCAGGACCTGAGAAAGCAAATTTTACAGGAAATGATAAGGGAGTTTGTTCTTTCTAATATGTTAGTAACAAACTTGAACTGTTCACATGTGCATGTATATTATTACACACTTTGACACACACTAAGCAAATTTCTCATGTTCATGCTTTACTTTAACTGTTAACTATATTAATATTACAACAGCATTAATAGTTCATGCATGAAAAATAAATATATGTATCTTCATAAAAGAATTTTTTTTTTTCTCTCAAGATAATTTTAGACCCATAGTCAGAGCTGCCAACCTCCAAAATTGGATTTTCATATTCCAGGCATCAAAAATTCATATTCTGACCCTGATTTTCATACTCACACCGGTGCAGAAAAATAATCTCGTGAAATTTAAATGAATGTCTCCTTATTTGGCTGCTTAGTCATACTTTGTTACGTTTGTAGATAGCTACTATTTCCATATAACACTAAGAAGCTTTTCTTCAGCTTTAAACTGAAGTAATGGGAGTCACTCACTGTGGTAAAATAATAAACTTGACTACCAACAGCTCTTTCCAAATCCTTTTCATATTCCTGACATCTAAGTGCTATTTTGATTAGGTGTATTCTTCCTTTTAACTAAAAAAAAAATCCCCCTTCCTCCAAAATTTTTTTTAAAAAAAAAATTGATAAGATATGTAAGATACTGGCAATAATAACACAAGAAAGCCCTCATTTTGTAAGACAAGTTTATACAAAATAAACTTGTTCATCACATAATTGCTGCTAAGCTTGAAATTCCAGACCATCAGAGGACAGACTAGCACTTTACTATGCCCACTAGGAAAATTATAGCATTTATATCCTGCTAAAATTTTGCCATATGTCACCAGAGGCATTAATAGCAGTAATTGTATCCAAGTGTAGAATGCTCATATTCATATCTTAAATTGCTCTCAGTCTCAGCTTTAAGCATGTCATCTGCTGGTAGAGCAGGAAAGAGAAATCTATCTCGACTAGTCTAGAGCTAGCCCTAAACCTTCCAAACTGGGGCTTTGAAAGCCGGCTCTGTCAGGCCTACTAGGTCTAGTCTAGTAGTACAGTAAAGGTCATTAACCTTGGGCTTGGCTCTAGAGCCAACACTATTATAGTATTACACTATGCTCATCCCAAATGTAGGTCATCTAATGCCCTGAGGGCCTACAGTATACACTAACAGACCAAATGAAACATAGCCTACACAGGTAATGTGTAGGCACTCTGGGAATGGCACAATGCATACGCATGAGGGGATTCATCCGGCATCAAAGTAAAGCCTCGAACGCCCGCAAAGTTGAACAATATAGCATTAAGCCTCCTGTGGCTGGTAACCATAGCTGGTATCTTTGTAAGAGAATTCTAGTTTCAACTAAACTTCTTCAGGATCTAGCAATTGTGGTATGCGGCCGGGATATAGGCCTAAGCCTAACATACACGCCAAACGGTGCCGGCGAAAGCGAAACTAAAAAATGTGCGTCAGCATCGATATTGCTGTGTACTCTACCGCAAAACGGAATGCCAGTACTGCACTCTACTCTACGATTTTCAATCGTTTCTTGTGAGACTCGAGTACTTGTACTCATGACCAAAACAGCCCATTTTGATGATTTTCAGTACAAGAAAGCTCTTTAAGCGACCGACTTCGTTGCGAAAGGCATTCACTGTATTCTTTTTCATACTGACAGTCGATTTTCGTATTTTTAAGAGTACGATTCGTATTTTCGTACTGAGGTCAGATTTTCGTATAAAATACGAAAATTTCCTACTGGTTGGCAGCTCTGCATAGTCATCCTTCATAGGCCATAACAATTCAGATTTCACAACAGATTGTATTCCTTGCAATAAAGGTTTTAACAGTATTAGACACATCTTACCTTTGAGAGTATATCTTTCTCGGCAAACACTGAATTGATTTCACTGGATAGACACAAAGAGTTCTGTAAAAGAAAGCAGACAACACATCACAATAACTGAGGGTCTGTTTAGTTAAGATTTCCTGAAGGGAATTTCCTTTTTCTATAATATCTGCTTGTATCTGGGGGAAACTTGTTTTAATGTGAGACAAGCAAACACCCATGAACATGCAGAAAGTGTTGATATTGCATTATGATTGTACTTGCTAAATTGAACCTTCCTGATTTCATGAATTCATAAAACAACAAAAGTCTTCTCAGTGTAATGCTCATTCTGTGTGTGCTTATACAGATAA
Organism: Ellobium chinense; assembly: GCA_033807755.1. Lineage (NCBI taxonomy): Eukaryota > Metazoa > Mollusca > Gastropoda > Ellobiida > Ellobiidae > Ellobium > Ellobium chinense. The sequence goes on along the minus strand of JAWQUT010000013.1, from coordinate 3,446,098 downwards.
CACATGTGAACTTACACAAGCTTCACTAGCTGCATCAACAACCTGACTGGAGGCCTCCATGGCCTGATCATCTGATGATTCCTCAGACCCTTGACCCTCCACGTCCTCCCAATCATCTGTAATAATCATTACATGGCAACACTTTCACATCATGACAAATAACTTTGCCTTTTCTATTTGCTGTTCACAAGGTGAGCCACCAAATACATGAGATATTTTGTACCATATCTTTTTCTGTCCCCTGACAAAAATATACACATGTTCAGAAACAATAAAAATTTAATAAAAATTAAAAATAAAATGAAGAAAATAATAGTTACACAAATAAATTCACTTGTTATGAAATTCATACAATGTTCTGTACTCTTTTACAGGGCTGCATTTGTTTGGTCATCTCTGATCCAGTTGAAGGGGCTGCCCCTCAGACAGTGAAGCTGTGATCAATAGGCAAGCCAAAATGGCTGGGACTGATGCGGAAGCGACAGGAGACATGCACTGACTTGCAAGTGGTCTTTGCCTCTATTTATATCTCTGCCTAATTCATAAGCGTTCAGATCACTGTTGATCCTTGCTATATCCTCCACTGATACAAAGACGGTCCCTCGGAGATCGCATGAAACAGAAAGTTAATTTGCACCAACAGCAAATTTGAAACCACAAACGAATGCCACCATTGTGTGAGCTGCCAGACATCTGCCAATCAAGGCTGCCAGACATTTTTTCGAATGGAGCCAAAGTACTTATAAAAAAATGTCTGATTACAGGGAGAATATAAATAGATCTAACTCTGAAAAAAAATTTCAGAAATTCATGACTGATCAATATTTGAAACTCACCATCTGAACAGCATAAGTTGGCCAGTAATTCTAGACTCACACCCTGTGCATTTAGTAGCTTGTCCACCTCTGGCCATGTCATTTCACTCTCATAATTCACCTCCTAAAACAAACACAAATGTATGTCTAACAATTTGGACAAATGTAATCCAATCTGCAACAAAATATGAACATGTCATGTTGTATATTAAATGTTTTAGTACACTAAATCACAAACAAAATATCAACTAAATGTTGATGGATGGCAAAGTGGATTCAAATCATGTAAGATGTAGTGAAAACAGCCAACAGTAGTGAGAGTTTGGAATTCCATGGAACTGAAGTGATATGCAAACAAACCATGCCACAATGTTTATTCCTTTTCCAATTCAGTTATGGTTTGGCAAACTTTGCACACTTATATTCAAAGTAGGATCCAAGATTACTTACTTACTCTGACTACATAACTATGGAAAGCATTTATGACTGAAGCTTTTCCGCAGCTCAATTAACAAATGATTAATGATTTATGGTAATGGTGGTGAGTAAAATCACAGCTGTGGTTACATTATAGACTTCCTCAGGTCTGGCCCCAGTTTTTTCTTTCTGTGACAAGATGGCTTATTTGTTCAAGTTGCATAACCATTTGAGGTTAGTGAGCTCAATTCACTTGTCAAATGACTGATATGTGTGCGCATGTGTGTGTGAAGAGTGATGGAATTGTAACTAGCAAAGACTGTTATCACTGGTATGCCGAACAAGTATTTACTTCAAATTAGTTAAATCTTACAGTGATAATAAAAATATATTTTATCTTGATCTTACGTCAAGTCGACTTTGAAAACAGTGGAGTCTGTGTTTTTCCCATTCAGGTCACTCAATCCCTTTCAACATGGTCCCAAGACTGTTGTGAATATCCAAAATACCTCCTTTAGTTCCTAGCCGTTTATATCTTGCTTAAAATCTCATAATTTATTTTAAAATGTTTTGACAGGTGACAAATAAATTAATGTCAGCTGTTCCCTAACATACCTCTGTAACCTGCTGATTGCCCTCAAGAGCTGCCGCAATCACAGAAAAACTGTCCATATCTAAGACCTCTACTATAGTTGACACAATGCCTTTGTAGTATGGGGTCAGGTCTACATCAGACAGATTCAGTAATATTCCTGTGGAAATAAAACATGACAACATGTTAATCAAAGCAGATGTCCTAGCTGTTTGAATGAAAAGCTACAAAAAGCAAGAAAAGCTTATGAAATACAAATATTCTGTGCTGATCATAAGCTGAGGAGATTCAAGTAAAACTTTTGTTCTGGGGTCCTAAAATGATGTCATTAGCCACTTCATAGTATCAAAGCAATTGAAACAGACCCTGAAAGACTTGAGGTCCAAAAGAAAATAAACACACTTTTCACCATGGCTTGCCTTCTTAGCGATGCAGCAAAGCAACAAAAGTAAGCAAAAGTGTTAAAAATTCAATTTTACATGAGAAAAGTCAGTGGAAGGACCAAAAGATTATGGCTGGCTTTTACGATGTTGAAAGCTGATTCATTAACAGTTGCTAAATAGAATGAGTGCCGCTATATTTTATGAATCATTAAGAATCATTTATCCTGATTTTCCAGCACTCTTATCCCAAAAACATTACTTTTCAAGACACTATGATTTATGTTTACAAAGTAGAAATATGCACAAGGTAATATCTTTATCCAGCTAATATAATCAGGTGTCCTATTCAAAGCTAGCCATGAAATATCCTATTGCTTCATAGTCTATATATTTGACTCCTCATTTCTAAGTGGACATGCCCCACCCTAACTATACAATAAATTCAATATTTTCAACAGACCTATGACAAGGGTACGCAGTAACACCCCATCAATGCCATCTGCTGGTTCGGAGATGATACTGAGTAAACCTGATACAATCTCTGGTTGCTGACAAACTGTGGTGACTTCTGGGTTGTTTTCACTGACAACATGCAAACATTGTGCTGAAACAATGAAAACACTGTCTTTGACAATGTCCTGACAAAAACAAAAATGAGCATACTCATTTCTAATGATGTCTATGTATTATAAATACAGTATTTTTGGCATGCTGATGCTGTTGAATGAAGTTATATTTCACACATTAATACAGTGAGTATCTGGGAAGCTTCCTGTGAAACTTTTTTTATTTGAAAGATGATCTCTTTATTGAAGAATTAAAAAAAACTTCCCTTGGCTTAATGAATAGGTATACTCCCCATTACATCAAAAGAAAACCACTCAAATCCCTTTTAACCAAAATATCTTTTTCTTTAGTTATCCTGTCATCTCTGATCTCACAGAAGTCACAGTGTGTCCATTTTGTGAAAGATATATGCACCCTCAGGAGGTAATTCTAAAAGACTGTGGATGAAGTTCATAAAATTCCTGAAAATGAAACCGTCATTATGAAACCAAGGAACAAAAGGATGCACTTCAGTTGAAATGCCTCTTTCATAAGCAAACAGTGAGTTTGATCCATACAATAATGCTAAAATACCCAAGCTATGTGTATGGGAAATCATGGTTAGTGTACATTAAAAGACATTAATACAGCCTACTTGGGCGACAAATCTTGAGTTAAAGTATGACTGGTTTTCATGAGTATGTCTAAATAAAGTGATTAATGTTGCACAAAAAATGCTTGCACAATACTATGTCTTATCAAAAGTACAGGGCTGATTCTGTTTACTCACCAACAGCATTTGACAAAGAGTAGCCATAGGTTTCCACTTTCAGAAAGGGTAAAAGCACAGACAGAAGGCCATTCTTGTTAAACAATCTCACTGCTGCAGCATTACTTTCACTGCAAATGAAAATTCAGTTAAATAAAAACAATACAATTTAACTGAATAACTTCAAACATTTGTAATTTGTACATTGGCTACACTCCCATTAAGGTTACAAATTTGTGAAATTATGAAATGCTGAATATGAAATAACATTGCTGCTCTAATATTTTGCAGCCCTTCTTTTGCTGATTGTTGGGATTGTAATATAATGCAACCAAGATTTGCTTTAGTGGTACATGTAAGACCCTGTAATTGTACAGTGTAAATGAGTAAAGGTTCTTCAAATCTATTCAAACAAACCTGATCATCTGGTAATGTAATCTAATAATACCATGGTTGTAAGCTTTATATATTTGAATGTTTTAACGGAATGGCAGCAATGATTAGATTAGATGAAGTGCACAGTGTATTGGCTACTCTATTGTTGCTGCACCTTTGAGCAGATATTAAACATATCACTAGCCACAAGCAAAAAACAGAAAATGTTCTAGGATAAATCTAAGCTGTCAAACTGTGTTCCCTCAGAAGTATTTCTCCTAGCCAGGAATCGAGGGGTCAGTGCCATTCCCCATGTCAACCATGAGAAATTAGGCCATTTTTGGAACTAAATGCCATAACCAGTTAAATCTAAAACTTGTCTCATTCAACACCATAAAGAATCAAAGTGAAAAACAAAGACTGAAACTAGACTCTTGCTTAAATATTTTTCTGACCTTGTAATGGATATATGTATCTATTTTTTTGTTCTTGCACACTGCAGACTGGTCATTTTCAAAGGCTGCTCTTAAAATTCTCTAGCATTCTATATAATCCACTGGTTACTCTTGTGAAATGTATCAGTCTTTCCACAAGCTTCTGTGGGCAAGATCAGGCAATAAGAAAACAAACATACCATAAATTGGACAATAGTTCCAAAGCCTCAACTAAGACATCTCTGTGTGTATCATATTTTGCAGCCTCTTTCTGTGGGACCCAGTTGTTATCATACTGCAGACAGAGTCAGGGAATGGTAATTCAAAATGTGGCAAACCAAGATCTTTAACATATTATTTGGCACAGCGTCTGATATAGAAGTAATATCCCTATTAGTTAGTATCTTGTCAAATGCACCTGGCCGGTGCCTTCACCAAGAAAATGCCACCATACCAAACATTAACTATTAGTCTATTCACAGTCCACTGCATGTTGCTCTAAATTTGTTTATTATAAACATCAAATAATTAACAACATGGCCAAGTTCTGGTAAGTTATGAGAGTTCTATAGATGATAAAGCCTCAAACCTGCTTGATAAGCTCTGTCAATGGGGTGAGAACATCCTCTGAGATCATCACATCACACACATCTGCTTGGCCATATACACTCATATTCCTGCATGAAAATATTGTGAAGAAGGAATATGTATTGGTGTCACCCAAAATCTTTGCTGAGGAAGAAACTGCAAAATATCATACTAGTCTAACAATCCCACTTCTAATGTATCCACCCTTTTGTCAAGACAATTGGTTCAGTTCATGGAACAGTGATGTCTGTGGCAGCTGCTCAGGTAGAACGTGTGAGCCGAATTGTGTTACTACTGTTACCTGTTTTCAGTCATAAAATGATAAAATGATTCTGATGGAAGAGCATGTATTTTTGTTAATGATAGTTTGACTACATTTGTTTGGTCCTTATAGTTGCATGAAAGTCACTCTGGGGACAATTCTTTGGAGATTCTTAGTAACAGAAGTATCAGCCTCTAAGCAAGCCAAGATGGCTACAACTAATGTAGGAAAGCTAGAAAAGAGTGTGCTGACATGCCAGCGATGTTTGCCATACTTATTTCTTTTATTAGCATCCAATGACTCTTGCCACATCCTCTTCCAATACAAGACCATTGATAAAAAGTTCCACTAACAAATTTCATTACAGTAGATGGTGGCCACCATTTTGCCGAGTTCCCAGGTGAGTATTGCTGGTGTACTTCTGAGGGATCGCTAAAATTCCAAATTTTCTTACTAATGTCTAGCTACACACTCTTCCCCATGCACCTAATGTGCAGAAACAAAAAAAAGTTTTTGTTTAAAGTTCATTTAAATCATCTGAATCTGAATCCAAATCTGTCATGAAGCTCCATTAAACATACACCAGCCTGAACAACCTGTATTCCTCAGACTGTCTGTATTGCAACTGGATGATCAGATAGACAGTAAAAATAGCAGCTGACACCACTGAATGTATTCATAACAATATCTGCCAGATGTGCGAGTACATAACAATGGTTTGTTGAACAGACTCAGCTAGTTTACTAACCTGAGAGCCCCTAGGGCACTTTTTCTCACATCAATGCATGGGTCAAGGAAAAGAGGTGCAGTAATTTTAATAGCATTCTGCTGGAGCAGAAACCCAATTGCTCTAGGTTGTGACACTATACTTGCAAGAAGCTGACATCCACAACTCCTCTCTTCTGTTCCAGGTGCTTGAAGCTATAATTAGATGCATTAAATAGATGGTGTTACAAAATTATTAGTCTAATAATGGTTAAAAATTTAATGCAATATACTGTAGTTGATTAAATAGTCTAAACAACCCCACCCCCCAATAAACCAGCAACTGCAAACCTCAACATTTATGTCATGTTGTTTAATTTAGGATGACATCAATCTCACTGTCAGACTATTATTTTTAAGGTGATTCTCAGGCAATACTGAAACTATTGTGCGTTAAACTCTTAAAATTAAAGCCTGTAACTAACACATTATATTTGGCCCTATCAATCAAACCCATCATTCTCTCCCCTTGTTTGCCATCTATTTGCCAAAAAAGCACTTTGTCAAAACTCTCTCACTTATTGTCTTTTTGTTATCTAAGAAACATCATTCCAACAGTTTTCTCATATGTGTAACTATAGCTTTAACTCTGTCAAGGTTAGACTGTTACATAACCTTTCTCACTGAGACTTTTCATATATACCTTTTCAATAATGTTCCCTATAGCCGAGGGTACACCTTGATTCTGATCAGGATCACCATTCAGTTCAACCTCCAATTCAATGTCTTTCTCACTGATAATGCCTGTGGGATTGGGTCTGAGATTTCCACATCGTTTAGTCTTGTGCTTTCCCATTGCAGCATAGATTCATTTCCTTATTTGCTACCTGGTCACAAGATAGTAAGAAATTGTGAATTTTCACATACTATGGTAAGTTGGTGCTCCTACATTAGCACATTGGTTCAATCAAGCAGCTCTCTCTTCTCATCCAAGGGGGTGCTACACAAACAGCAGAAAGCTACTAGACTACAGATTAACTACACATTGTCATTGTATCAACTGTGAACTATTTCCTTATTGAAACATTTCATGAAAATTTTCTCATTCTTCTGGAGATGGCCAGGTAGCTGTAACAATGACTCTTCTAAAACTGTTAAAACCTTCTTTGCTGGCACAGAAATGGAAAGACGATAAAATCAAAAATATTTTTTTTTTAAAGAAGTTTGTTTACGGCATTGCTTTGTTCCCACATAAGTAGAAAATGTACAAATGTACCAAAAATTACCCTTACTTAGGTTAGATTCTTTATTAAGTTTACTATTAGTCTACTTACTAGAAGTCTACAGGCTCTACTCTGATATTCAGTTTAATATGTAGCCTATAATGAACTATTTAGTTATCAAAGTCATAAATAGGCCCAAAAAGTCTTATTAGTGCTTCCATGATCCTTCACTTCTAGCTGGTCAAATAGATTTATATCTAGATCTAGACTCTAGTCTAGTTTAGATCTATCACCTTAGAACATTACTTGGCAACTCAACAACAAAACTACACCTAGTCTAGTCTAGGTGTGCTTGGGACTTGACTTGGACTTGTTGGGTAACTGGGTCTGGACTTTGCAGTTTTGCTTTGACTCTGGGTATGAGGAGAAAGGGGACAGGGCTAGACTAGGAAGAGAAGCACTCTCAATGGAAAGGAGAAGTCTTTATATCCAAAGTCCATGGATTGCAACAGCATTTTGTAGCCTGAGCCAACATCGCAATTTCTAACTTAAAAGAAAAAGGGAAAGAGGATAAGATAGGTCAGACCTGGAATTTACTTCGGTGGGACCATGTGTTGTTGACTTCCGGTCAAAACATAGTGCTTACGTTTAGCTATACACAAAACTATCGTAAAATTGCTATTCTCACAATTCATTAAATTATGATTGTCAATTTTGGACTTTTCGGAGCCAAATTCCAGATCGACAACTCTTGTTGCAAGCCCTGATCTCCCAAAGACGTTATTATATATTAATGTTAGAATTATAACCTCTTTGACTCAGTCATTTCTCCCCGTTCCACATTAGGAGCATTTTTCTTTGTGCTAAAATTTGGAGAAACATGTTTGGAAAGTATTTATGGCATGGGACCCCTGGATAAGTTAATGAGAGGTGTAAAGCGTTTATTTATAGTCAACAGTGAAAAACACATTGGCATCTTCATTCTAGTTCGACTTTTTTCATCACAGAATTGGCTTTAGCTCAGTAAAAATTCTGGCAATTCTGCTCACCAGGCCAATTGATGCGTTGACATTGTAAATAGCAAAATATTAGTGGCGTCTGCTAGGGATCGTATTCTGGCACCGAAGCCTAAATCTAGATCTAAACTAGACGTCTAGTGCTTTCTGCATTTAATCAGTGGATTTCTCCGTTCGAAGAATGGGTTCCGAATGATACCTCCACTGACGCTTCTGTCTCGATGGGCAATAGAGCTTGAGTTAAGATTAGAGTTGTATTAACAGATTAATTGGCATGCATTTCGTTTAGGCCTTAGGTTAGGGGTGCGAGTCTCAATCAAAATTCCTTTCTCCTTTTGATTGATTATTTTAGTTAGGGCACATAATAGACGCTGTTAATATGCAAAATCCTGGGACATTTTTTGGGTACTGTTGCTTATGTACGCTTTTACACCCTCACTGACATAGCAAGGTGTCCCTAGCCAACTTGCCACAGATCAACAATTCATTTCATTAGTCTGTGTCTAGATTTTCATTCAACTTCAAATAGACAGTCTAGAAATATTCCCCAAGACCAGTTAGATTAGAATCTAAATTAAGATCTAGATCTAGTCTAGTCTAGATCTATTTTTGAAAACTCTGGCAGCAAATAAGACTAGACTACCTAAGATTTTGGGCCTTTTCACACAATAAACAAGATAACTTTACTTCCTTAGCACTTGACTGTAAACATCTACCTCTCCCTCATCCCCCAATCCCTCCCCTCCTCCCAAAAATCTGATTCTGAGTCAGTCTAAGCCTTTTAAGTTAAATCCAGCTCCTTTCCCCACTCCCTATGGTCTGTCTCTAAGCCCTTTTTACCATGAGCCATGAGCTCTTTGTGACATGAGAAAGTTTGCGGAGTGAGCCCCTGGTGGCCCTCTTGCATCTTACACTGAAGTATATCTGCTATATCATAGCCCTGTTTTCCCTGTTCATTACCCCCTCCCCCCACACCTCTCTCCCCATGTCCGCTTTCAGAGTTTGGCAACTGGCTGAGTAAAATATAATGCCTTGTCTCTTCTCTTTGGCAGGCGTAACACTGGTTTTTGCCATTGTATTTGTGAGGTAAGTTCTGTTCTGTATGATCATGCTGTAAAGGGGGCTTGCACCCTGAAGTCATTCCTTACTTCACACCAAAAAGTATCAATGTGCTCAGGAGCTGCTCTACCAATCCATACAGGCAGCTCTTCACAGTTGGGTTTTCAGCGAGTAGCTGACATCTAAGGCCCTGTAGCTCCGTGTGGTCACTGAGGACATGCCACATGTTCTTGTAAGGATGCCTGCAGTGTCAAAACATGGGGTCCCTCACTAGTTTCAACCAGTTTTGGTGAGACTTCAGCTTGATATGTCAATGTCATCAGTGTCAGTCTGAAAATATCAGTCTCTGCTTTCCTCTCCAGCTCAAACTAAGTATCATTTTGATTTAGTTTTTTTTTGTATTCCTACAGGGCTTGGAAGCACTCTCTCTTCCATTCTTTCATCTGCTGATCTTTGGACCAGATTTTGACCAGGGGTTTGACAGTGGCGTAAGTAGCCAGCCTTTGTATCTGTTGACTAGCGGAGCTTTTCTTTGCAATGCAAGCTGGTCTGCTGAGTAGCCAGCCTTTGTATCTGTTGACTTGCGGAGCTTTTCTTTGCAATGCAAGCTGGCCTGCTCTCTCGTTTCCCTTCAAGGTGACATGGCCCGGGACCCAATAAAAGACCAGATTGACTGTAGCTTTGCATCAGCCTATTAGAGAGCTTGCATCAGCCTTTCAGAGAGCTTGAGCACCTTACATATCACTACAATGATGCCAGGCACATTGTAGTTTTGCATTACCTGCAGGGCAAGCATAGAGTCTGTGAACACAACCATGTCCACAGGAGTGATGGTCTTGTCTTCTAACTTACACAGTAGCTTGCCATCAGTTCCCACTTCAACACCACCAATACTGTGATCATAATTCATAGATTTATCACTGGGCCATAGAGCTCCTGCTCTGGAAGGTCTGGCTTGGGGTACTTTATCCATACATATATATGCATATTTGACAGCTCTTATGGTGCTTCCATCCATGTTAACATGAATGAAGTCCTTGGATTAGGACAAGAATATTTCAAGTGCAGTGGATTTCCATAGGTGAGGAGGACTATTGTTGTTCACCTTGCTATTGACAAGCTTCTGTTCTTTGGATTGTAGCCTCTCTGTGAAAGATTGAGCCTCCATTGGTTCCCTGGCATCTAGTAGGTTTGCTTGCGCTCAAGATCACGGCCAGCTCTCATGAAAGAGTCTGAGTTTTTCAGTTTTTTGAGTTTTCCACCAGTTCTTGCCCCTCTTCTGAATTATGTGTGTGATTCAGTATCATCTTGTGTCTTCTGATACCCAAGAGTTCCACATTGGAAGCCATGGTGAGCTTGTCAGAAGTTCTCTTGCTAGCACATGATAGAGGAAAACCATAGTCTATGTGTACATGACATAGCCTAGGTACAGTTGTCTCAGAAATTTCTGGTAGCACCCGAGCTCATACTACTCAGGCATTTGACAAGTCCTAGTTGTTGTTGGACTTTGTCTGTGATGGATCATCCTTCATGTTGAATCTTTGGTTGATCTGGACATCATATCAATTGGGAGTGTAAAGTCATTTTTGAGGCCGTTACCAAAGGCTGAGAGAGTGTTTATTCACAGCTTCTAGAATCTGCAGTTGAGTGCCGCAGCGAGCTGTTTGAGTTGTGGCCAGTTACCTCTCTTAAAGCTTCATTGGTTGGGCTGAGGAGCTGCTGGGAGCTCTTATTTGTGAGAAGAGATCTCATGTCTGCAACTACAGTCAACTGACACTTTGCGTCTATGTCCACAGAAGGCATTGTTAAATTAGGCCTGTTCTTTCCTCCTTTCCCCCTACAGAGGAGTGTCGGCATTGAATGTTGGTTCTGTCATAAGATCAGGTTACAGCCATCCAGAATTTCCTCAAGATATTCCTAGGAATATTTACCATCTGTTCATCATAGCTCAGCAGGATGGAATGAGTTTTGAAATCACCTGCAAAGCTGTTTTGTTGCATGTCTTGCTGGCACTGCGAAATTGAAACTAATAGTAGGGGTGAAGAAGAGGGGGTGAGTTGTACTTGTTTCGCAATATGTACTTGTCTCCATTCAACCATTCGTCCACCTCTTAGATATCCAGCCCACCACTACTGTCAGTCTGTTCTTCCAAGGAGGCTGTTACATCATTCCAGACCAGGACAGTAAAGCCTCTGTACTGACAGCATTGGCATCTGTGTAAGGAGTAACCTGATATGTAAGATTTCCTCACTCCCCATAATGTGTTACAATATAATGTGTCTATATTTTTGTCTAGAACCATAGCCAGCTGGAAGTTTTTAGCTGAAGACTGAAAGATTTTGAACTTTGACTCATTGCCCACAAGGTTGTGTGAGTTTGCTTTGCCACTCTTTTATTTATTTTGTGAGATCGTTGCTAGGACTGTTGTTCTTTTCTCATTTCTGGCCTGCCCTCCACATCCTTTGTCACCAGATGCCAGGTGCCTGGTCCAGCTGTGTGGATTGAAGACAAATTGCTGACATAGTGGGTTGCAGCTGCATTTCCAATCTCAAGAGACACACCTGGATGAGTAGTGTGGGGATCAGGCTCTCAAGCAAGTGCAGGGCTTGTTCTCTGACATACCTCACCTGTTGTGGGGGTTGCTGCATTTGGAGTCGCCCTCAGGAAACCTATTTCAGCCAACTTGGCAGGGCCAACATCCCAGGCCTTGTCTAGTAAGTGTTATACCAACTTGCAACATTGATTTCATGCTGGTATCTAATTGCCACCACGGGAAGGTAGCAGGTGAGTCTTCTCCAGGTAAGTCATGAAAACTTAGTGAGGGCTTCACATCCACCACTGCACTACTCCCGCCTATGGGAGGAAAATTGCCAATAAGACCAGTGTAAGCAGTGGGATGACTGCTTTCTGGAGCATAGAAACAACTTCCTCATAGCCAGTTTTCTGATTTTATAGGGACTATTTAAAATTGCCATTCTTTTGCTAGGTATGATTGGCATCTTCATACCAGGAGGGATTTTACTAGATCAAAGAGCTTGTAAATTGTAATGAATTTTCGCCAGGCTTGAGTTTCCATCATCATATGGAAACCTCACTCTAGACTTTCATCTTAGGGTGGTGAGAACCAGGCTGAACAGTATACTACATTTATGTAAAGACTAACACCCCATTTTACAAATGGGCAGGCAGGCAATGCACCAGTGGCGAAAGAATACCTAGCGCACCGAAAGGGATCATAGACGAATGCATAAGACTCCGTAAAAAGTTGGACAATTGGCAAATCGGGCGGATTGAAAAGATCTATCGGAGATTGTATTTCATTGCTATACACATTCTCTTTTTAAAAAAAGGGTAAAGAAAAAAAGAGGAGGACTGATGTGTATAGTTACTTTTTGCGTATTTTTCTACGAATTTAGGTGAAAACCGCATGTTTTTACGTTACGTAGTTCTCAAGAAATCTGTGACACAAATTTGGCTGAAGCGTTTTATTAATATAGATTACATCTAGCATGTTAGTGGATGGAAATTGAGCGTTGGGGATGATTAATGGCTTTAAAGCATTGTGCAGCCAAGATGGTGGACTGATAAAATTAATTGAAATGTTAATGTTTCAACTCAGAAATATCTTTAACATAATACACATTGCAAATGTTAATTGACTCTCAAAGAGCAACATAGATAAATAGAACAATTCAAACATTCACAAGATAAGTCTCTGGCTTTTTCAGATAACTACACCACACCTCTTGATGAGCGGGACAAGTTGCTACCTCAACTACTCACGGGAAGAGGACCCAGAAGTTTTCTTCTGGCATCAAGTGCATCATTAAAACTAACTGCCACAAATCCAGGACAGCTTGAAAAACATTTTACGGAAAAAAAGGCAAATCATCAGTTCAGCCATGATCATTTTGCAGCAGAGAAACTCAGATGACTGCAGCACACAGTAAACAAGTGAGGATTAAACTATTACCAGGACAAGGAAGATGATTTCCGGTGACAGTTGCGAAGGCACATACATTACCTGAGTCATACATTGTCATGTCAAATGGTTCACTATGCAGGAGAAATTAACATCTTCGAATCTCAACAAGTAAAAACAATTAACATCTGCACACATCAATGAAAGAAATCAGTGAATGCCTCAATTCATCACCAATGCAGAATCTCACAGAAAACGAGGGCAGATCATCTTCGAGACGGAACAACATCAGTAAAGCCAGTCATATATACTTAGTGGAGGAGAACGAGTGTATTCTACACAGCAAACATCAGTTCCAAATGTGAGAAAGCAGCAAAATCAATGATTATCTGTCATACGTTTAGGGATACGATAGCCGTTACTATTTGTCAGCCATAGATATTAACTTGTTAAAAACATAAATTGTCATATATGTAAAAATATGGAACAAGAACACACGAAACAATTGTGTTACAGAGTCGCGAGATATTGCTGATAAAATTAGGGAATGGAATGTTTGATGTTAACCACACAATCTAAACTACTACATGAATAAACGCAGGTATATCTTTTTTTACTGTTCTGTGCTATCAGGGAACATGGGGTACACTCAGTCAGATTGGTCTGGTTCTCGCCACCCTGCAAAACAGGGTATAGAGTGAGAAAGGCCAAAGAGAGGTGAGAACTCAAGCCTGGCGGAAACTCCTGCACGGAGGAAGAAAAAGGAAATTGATACCCTGCCCTTCTTACAAAAATGGTCACAAAAAAGTTACAACAGCACCTCTTAATCACATCTCCACTTGATTGCAATTTAATCTGTGTTCCCGAGGAGTTGCAATTAAGTGGTGTCAATGGTATTTCTTACACAAGCATCAGTTTTCTTTCTTGTTTCCCTCAGCAGAATGTTTTCTCACTGAATAAGATTTCGTCAGTCTGATGTTCAATATGGAGCCCACCATTTTCTTTGCCTCCTCTCCAAATCTCGAAGACCTTTGTGGTATTACAGTTTCTGTCCAAACAATATTGCACCTGCCTCTCACAACTTTGCAACCACGAATTATCAAATGCAGGTTAGTAAAAGTGTGAGTGTGAACTAGATGGAATATTTACTATCATATTGCAGTATTATCCTTGAAAATCAGGAAGAATGTCAAGCCAGGATTATTTCTGGCTGTATTGTATTATTGCATGAAAGACGTTGCAGTGACATAAAAATAAAGACAGTTGTAAAATCCTTGCGTGTGATATGAGGAATAATGATGGTGTTGTTGACTGGACAAACCTGTATATAGACTGAATTAAATCTTAGCTTCAATAGCTGATTGAAATCTGAGATAAATACAAGGAAATGTTAAAAGTTTGAGCAAGCTGCAACATCAGTTACTTTCAAAGCATTGATGTGAGATTGGGAGAACTGGTATTGACTGGAAAGGCTAGACAGTGAAGGGTTACTACTTCATCTGGGACAGCTGTCTGTTAATAGGAGGGGAATGTGAAGATAAAGCATTTATGTTCAATATTCCCAGGCATAATGACTAAGTAAATCGCCATGCTAGAGACTGAAGGATGCACAAGTGTGAAACCATATTTTAATGCATAGCTTTGGGTATCCAACTTTTTTGAAAATATGATGTTGAAATGAAGTTATGCTTATGCTGAATTAAGTTCAAGACTGTCTGCTTAATGAATTAATGAATTACAGTGATATGCAAAATAAAATTCAGCATGTGTCTTTGTAAATGGCGATAGAGTTTTGGTCTTTTACTTCCAGGGAGGTGATATTTACAGAACCTGACGTCATAGCAAGCCCATCATATGACCTGGATACATGTTTCAACATTGTGCTGCAGGTCAGCAAAATTGTCATGTAAGCTGTTGTTTAGAATATGCAGGACCAGGTATTTACTTCTATTGTTCCATTATGTTTACTGAATGAAAAATAATAATGTTTATTGAATGAAAAATAATAATGCTCTCTTTTCTGAATTTGTGGAAGCTCTTTGCACACATCTTAAAGTGATAAATTTTATTCAAAATCAGCATAATGAAAACCAGAAATATTACCTTAATAGTTAAATTGTTCTTTCACATTCAAGCAAAGTCTTTTCAAGACTGGGAGGCTTCAAACAAGACTTCAGAAGCAAGGAATGCAGGTAACAAAGTGTAATCATAACATTCCTTTATTTAAATCGTAACCAACTTCTAACTTTGAAACTATTCTTGGAAATGATTGATCATGATCTTGTTTAAGCATTATTTAAATAGAAAGCAAAAGGCTTAAGGCAGAAGCCTAAGAAAAGACTTCATAATTTCTCTATATGTATTTTAAATGGATGTTTGTGAAGACACTCATCTCTATCATTACTAAATGTGGACTGCACGAGAGTAAATGCTCAAGCACTGAAATGATCTTTGTGGTAACTGTTGTAACTAATCATCATCATCACTCTCTGGTCCCTGAGTTGTCTTCACAACCAGCAAATCTATAACCATTTTCATGCAGGTTACATCTTAACCATTTCTTCTTACTTTACGTCTGCCCTAGCTCAGCAAACCCTACCGTGTTCATCCATCCTTGTATCAGTCTTGTCTTCGGTACACAGTCATTACAAGGCTTGCCCCATCTTGGAACAGAGCAGGAGAATGGTGTATTCAAGGTGAATATTTCTTTAGATCGAGTCTCTTTAGCTGTGTTCTTAAAAAGTATATGAAATACTATCAGTGAAAGCCCACCAGAGAGATGTTGTTAGCATGCAGTATGAATGTAAATTGGCACTTTCACTGTTACTGAAAGTGTACATTGTATACCAGTATCTAAAATCAGCTCTGCCATCAACTCTGCTAGCATAAACACAGACATAATGCCCCGAAGATATTTTCTTTTCATTAAAAAATATCAAATGTTATCAAAAATGCATTCTATCATGAGAGGAGCTGAAATGTTTGATTGATCATATGACTTCCTTCAACAGGTCGTGATTTCCTGGTGCATGATGGATACACAAATGCAATTAGTAAGTTATATTTTTGCAAGGCATTTTTACACCTCTTTAATAAGATGTTTGCTTACTTTTATACTCTTGGTTGATTGAGGAATGAGTGAAATTTTTGTGGAGCAGTGTGGCCGAACAGTGAGGGCATTGGACTCAAGATCTAACGGTCATGGGTTTGATTCCTGCCATGTTCATGTTGTAAGTGCCTTGGTCTGTTGGGGTAATAATAGTGTGACCTGCATATATGAGATTTATAAACTGCATTATTATTATTATAATTATTATTTTATATTGTAGAAGATCTATAAACACTGATAGCAGCTCTGGAAGTTCTTTGAAATTTCTTTCTAACTTACTATTTATTCCAACACCTAGGTCCTACCTATAGGAATAGCATATTACTTTCACTAATGGGTTTATAAGTGTTTGACATCTTGCTGTACTCCACAGAGATGAATTTATGTGTGAACAAAGATGAGATGTTTGTCTCTCTGATTGGAACAACTGTCAAATTTCCTCCATTACAGGTCAACAAACAAAAAAATTTGAGTCATGATTATCTGATCGTAACATGATGTAGTGAATCTCGGATCTAATGAGGTTGCTGGGACCGACCTTCAGTCCTCGTTGAAGCCGAGGTCTCTAGTGAGAACCTTTAGCTAAAAGGGTACTCAACTTTGCACTTCAAAAATATCGCTGGTTGCTTCCCTTCACTCCAGACACCATCGGCATGACAACATCGCGAGCTGATACATGTACTGCTTTTATTTTATTTTTTAAATTTTTTTTTGGGGGGGGGGGGAATTTTATTCCAAAATAGTCAGTCTCCGATTAAAATTTCGCAAAGCGCAATGATTGGTCCAAACAAAAGGGTTGGCCAATTGTCAACCAAGCATATTATTCCATCGTTCCATTGTCCATTCCCCTTCCTTCCTCTTGCCCTTGCATTGCAGAGACTTTTCCGCTCCCTTCTGCTGATCGCCCAGATGGTCCTATATGTTTCCTCTATCCCCTCTCTACCTACTCCGCTCCTTCGCATAATCAACCATTACCAGTAAACTTTTAATGTTGACTCAGTCTTGTAGACTGTTGTTAGCAATTGTTACATAATCCTTTGGGAGTTGCTCCCTGCTGACAGTTTTATTGCGGGTGAAAAGGATGTGCAACGGTCTAACTTCCGATTGATGACCTCGTTAGAGCTGAGGTTGCCAGAATTTTGTATTCCTTGGATCAGAGGTACATTTACTATTACAAATAAGAAAAAAAAAACACCGGGGAGTTTAGCTTTCCTTGTTAAATGCGAGGTCTTGTTGGATCTGAGCTCATTATATTCAAGGTTCACTGTATTGTTTTTAATGGAAACAGTTTTAACACAGTGGCATTTTGAAACTTACGAATAATGTTATTTCTTAGCACTGTGTCAGATATATTCATTTTGCACATAAACTGTATCAATGTCATTGATCTTGGCAGATAGTTGATGGGGAAATATGCACTTTGAAATTCTGTCTTGTCTATCAAGTTGTAGTGAGTGTAGTCTACCAAGATGCATCTGCAGATATGCAGGACGTCCTTATTTTGGTTTCACAACAGGTTGATGATTTGGACTTGAGCAGACAGGAGATGACAGACATTCTCAAATCAACAGAAAGTGAAATCAGAGAAGTGACTATTAATGACTGCTGGTGTCATGTTCTGCCTAGGTATACATGTTACAACTAGATGCAGTTGCAACCAAAGTGCATACTATGTTTGAAATTTAATTTTGCATTATGTCATCTTGAAATGATGCTTCATTTCAGATTTGGGACAGTTTCCCATTACTGTAGACATTGGTATGTGATTAGAGAAATTGTAGGTTAATAAAAAACAAAACAAACAATTGACCTCCTTGGTGCTATCAATCTTTCAGACAAGGTGTTATTTACTGTTGAGCTGTATGGCTGAAGCATTGTTGTTACAATTTTTAAAAAATCAGTGTTTTAACCTGTTGACTATTTCACATTCATAACTACTTGATCACAAGCTGTCATTAACTAGAGCTAATTGGATGTCTCTGATTGGCTCAGATGAGAATACTGGTAGCAAAATTCTGTATACTTATCATTTGCTACATTCTGTATCTTCTGATTAGCATGAAAAGAGGAAAGATCATATCTCTGTCCTTGATCATTCCAAGAGAGAGCCCTTTTACCTCATACAAGGATTTGAAAAAATACTGGAAAAACATGGTGATGATCTCTGACTTCAGATTATCAGTTTTGTTTTAACTTTAACTGTTTCTGAATTTCAAACTTCAGATTTCTTCAATCTGTTTTCATAATTACTGCAGATTTTCTTTTGCACTGTTGCACTTTATGTATCACAGATATTTAAAAATCATATCATGGCCTATAAATGATCTTATATTTTAGAGATAAACATTTTTATGCCTGAAGTTGAAAAACGTAATTATGGTAAATTAATTTATTTCTCCTCCTACAAGACATAAGTTCATTATTATATGAGTACTGAAGAGCTGCAAGTGGAAATACACTATAACATCAAATTATCATTTCAGTAAAATTGATGTGACTTATTTATGTAATGCAAGTAATCATTATGATATTATTCATTCCTGTTCTTTTTATCTACACCAATATATTTTACTTCTAAGTATGGCTACAGACTGCCGGACACAGATGAGGACTTACTTTATTGTCAAGTTGGCTTCTTAGCCTCAGGTGGTGGAAAACATTTTACGTATCCTTTAACACTTGACAGCTTTTCTAATAGTTTCAGGTTATGGTGCCTCTGTTGTGTTAATGGTGATGTAAGGCCTTCATACTAAGAACAATCTAGACTCTAAACAGTTTTACATATAGTGTGAGAGCTTGTCTTTGTGGTGTTCATACATTACTGTACCTGAATGTTTAATTGCAGGCTCTCATACTATGAGCATTTAGGACTATGACATCATTCAACAGCTTTTTTACATCACCCTTAGAAATATGACACAGTCAGATTGGTTTATAATGGCCAGGCTGTAATCGTGACCTGGCTGATACTTTGCATAAAGCTTCTTAGCAAGAACTGTACAATTTTCAATGATGATTAACTTAACTCTTTAAAGATATCCCAGTGTGTGTTTGAGACCACATCCAGTACAAATTATTCAGAGGATTGATCCCAAACCAATCCTGACTGCCTTCTTGCAAGACATCCACAATAAAGTGGGGAATGTTTGTGGTAAAAGGCTGAGATTTGAGCCCAAGATTCGCTATGCAGTGCCAGCTCTGCACTGTGCAGGACAGGTCTGTATACAATGTCAAACCTCTTACAAGCTATACAATACAAATGTAAAAAGGCATTTAGATGCCCACTTGTCCCACATTCATCTGAACCACAGGCTTCATATTAGATCATTGTTTTCTTAAGTTTTATCCTTGAACTGAAGAACAGGAAGTTCTAGAACAGTTTGTTCTGACTGTATCAGATGAGCAAAGTGATAAGTCCTAGAAGGCCTGTTAGAAGGTTGATAGAAGCCTTACACATAAAGCTCATGTTCTGATTAGAGCTACAAAGATTCAATTAAGATGGCATTTCAGAGATTAGTGAAAGTGTCTTTGGCAAACATGGTCTCTGAGGTCCAATGCCCAGGGAGCTCTAAGGTAGTAAAAGTATACTTTTTCTCATTTCACATATCTTTTTATTTAGTGATGTATTTTACTAATTATTCCTTTTTCCAATTTCTTATCTATTCATTCATCTTTTCTGCTCATTTTCTACTCATTCATTCAGCCATTCACTCATCTGCTGAGTTTGTTGCTCTGTCACTCACTCACTCATTCACTCATTGGTTTATACATCTATATTTTGATACTACTTATGGGTTCAGTATGACAGTGGATACAATGATTGGAATGCCTTGAGTTTACAAAGATACTCAGTGAAAAAAAAGAATGGAAAATTGGTGGAAATGATTGAGAATTTGAGATGAATAATTTGCACATTCAGTGAATTTGTATTGGTGACATTTTCATAATTATTATTTAAAAGTCTCATCTATATAAATCGTAATTCAGGACACACAAACTTCTTCTGATGGATGAAACAAACAATCTGATTTGCAGGAAAGAGAAAGAATAAGTTTATCTGCCAAGTCAGCCACCAAAGCAGGAGCGCCTCTCCGCAGCATTCAGACAATGTCTCATATGTATAGTGGTAGCCGAAATGAAAAGACCACCACAGTGAAGGAAAGGCTGAGTTATAAGAAAATTGATGTGGATAGTTGTGCTAATGTACATCACAGTTCAGATGCTAATGAAGAACAACGTTGTGCTGGCGACATTGATGATCCCATTGCATGTGATAATTTACAGTACAGAAGGAATGATGGTAAAACAGTTGAGATCCAGTTCAGGAAGACAGACAATTCAAGCTCAGGAGAGTATTTGGACAGTATGTTAAGTTCCAAGCATGGAATGGAATTAAGCCAATTGTCTGGATGCATAGACACAACCGTTCAGCAGAGGGAACTGATGCTACATCCTCAGTCAAGAATAGCAGAATCTGACAACAAAGACACACCTCAGGCTGCAGGAAGTAAGCTGATCCCCATCTTCAGAACTAAGTCTAAAAACTGTTCCATAAACAAATTATCAGCTCAGTGCAAATCAAAAGACCCCAAATCCAGCTGTTTGGTTCCTATGTTCTCAGCTAAATTATCAAAACCATCCTCAGCTCTCTGTTGCAAAGAAAGAAGGAGATCACTGCACTCAAAAGAAATTCTTGAACCTTTGTCATCTCAGCAGTTTCCTGTTGATAACAATAGTATTGAAAATATGTCTCCAGTTTCACTCCTGGGGGGATCTCCTAAGACGTGTGCATCTCAGTCAGTTCCATTTGGACAACAGCAAAAATTAGCATCATTAAAAAGTGCACCTGAGAAATCACCTGTGTCAGACAAGGCCAGCAAATTGTGTGCAAATATCTTCCAGCCATTTGTTGAGGGAAAACAGCAAATATTACCCAAGTATTGTCAAAAACCAGTAGGGAAAACTGTCAGTAGTCAGCTTGCACCAAAGGCATATGGTGGAATATGTGGTGCCCTGTTTCCTGTCAAGTTACCCAAAGTACCTGGACATTCTGAGAAGAGTAAAGGGAGTAATGATAAGAATTCTGCCTCTGGCCCACCATGTGAAAGTAAAAGGAAAATTCATCTGGAGGTAAATTAATATAATGAATGGGACTAAACAATATTCAAATACAGTGAAACTCTGATAACACAACCATCTTTTTGACCAAGTTTTGAGGCATGTTATCAAATGCTTTATGCTGTCTAGGGTGCATTACAGGGAACAGGACTGTTCAGATTGTTGAATGGGAGTATGCTAATGAGAACTGTATTGAGCAGTGTTTGTGTTAACAGAGTTCCAGTGTATTATTTGCAACATGTGTTAGACTAACATGAAGGATTGCTTCAGAATGATGTGCAAACTAACCACCAGACAGTTCTGGCCAAATCAGAGATACAGTTGACACTATAGTGCTAAATTGTAGGTGTTCAGAATGTCAGAAAAATTGTGATTAGTGGAGTTGCAATTAAGTGACCCTCTTATTTTCAGCCTTTTCTTGCAAAGGGAATGGGCATAAGTAACCTTTTCCAACCAAGTTTTCATGGGTTTGAGATCATCATAGCCCATTCTTAATGCTTGATTGTCCACCACTAGCATGCAAGATGTTAAGGTTGATGAAGATCTTTGATATAATGAGTCAGTCATAGAACTAGGGATGGGCTCGGGGCTGACAGTCATGTCAAGGCTTGGCCTTAATGTTAGCCAGGAAAAGACGGCTGTAGTCACAGAATTTGTTGTAAGAGTGATCTCTTTGGATTTTTTGATAGGCTGCCTTGCAGTTGCCACGAAATAGGATGGCTGGGTTCAACTTTCCATCCACTGATACGTATGCAAAATGTTGTTTGATCAAGCCAAAACCCTCCTGTCACAAACAGGTCCAGAATTCAGCACAATATAGGGTTCATGTGGCCTTGCATGGAATGAAAAAGTTGGAGGAATAAGGGAGGGGCGGGTGTAGTCTTATTGCACCCATGATAAAGCTGGAGCTACCCCCTGTTGTAGTTTCATATTTGTGCATATTTGATCGTCAGGTTTAATCCTTTTACCACCAATCTTTGCATCGACAGTCAACTGAGAGGTTATAATTAACCACAGGGAATAGCAAGTATCAGTGACTTTGGTATTGAAAAAAATTCTGTTTACTGAGAAGAGTTGCAGTAAGGCAAAAGTTGCAATTAAGCAGATGACGATTAAGCAGAGTCAACTGTATTTTGGCAGATGTCTGCAGGGGCATTCCCAGCAAAGTAGTGTATGGAGGATGGTGACTTTCAACTAACAGTGTGATATTTTGAAGATGGTACCTGTCAGATAACAGCTTGGTGTATGAAGGATGGTGAATTCCATATTATCAGAGAAGAGAGGCCGCTTGTGTTGCTTTTATCTGATTCATAGGTTAGTGATTTACCGCTGCTCACTTTCGAAGTGTAACTTTGATTTAAAACAATTTTGTGGTACGGCCATGAGGGACCAGTTGATGATATAACTGTCAGGAATACTAAAGATATGAATTCCACAGACCTGAAGGAAGAGAATTGCGTACACTGTAGTCATCTTTAACTTAGCGCAGTTCTGCTACTCATCATAGTTCATTTTGAATTGAGATAGTTTGTTCAAGTTGTGCTCATGAGAAACTGGCATGATGTTTCAACTTTCAGGATTATAGCCACGACACTCACAAAAAACCAAGAGCCAAACCTCAAATTCAGGATGTGAATGTGGAATCGCTTGCCAGGCTAAACCAGGTAACTTCACACTGGTTTAAGTTCAGTGCACAACAGTTAAAGCGAAATCTGCAGGACAGACTTATGTTCGATGTAAGGAGAGTTGTGGTTTGGTCATAGAAACCTTAAAAGAGGAAAATAAATGGAGATTATTTCCTTTCAATTTAACAGTCCTTTCGGTCTAAACATTTGTGCTTTAACTGTTGTCTATGTACTACCTTGATATTAAGAATTTGAAGCTATCTTAACAATCCACAATGAGATTTCTGTTTCTATTACTGCACTGAGTTACACTAAATAAATCAGTTCTTGTGAGTGACCAGAGCATCCAGTGAAGATTTGGGGAGAAGTTTAGTTGTGGTAAAAACGTGTGAGGGTGCTTTTGTATCGGGTTATTGATTCCCATGCTGTTTTAGTTTACTGTGTTAGTTATTAACAGACCTAGGTTTAGATCCCAGTGTAGGTGATCCTCAGACTGCAAGAATTTGGAGTTACATGTGGGTCGAGTCAAAAGGCTAGCTATGAGAAAGGAATTGAAGGTGAATTGAATCAGTGGGTAACTGGCAGCATCAGCATCTACATCTTAAGACATTTAATCCAAGGGCCTCAGCCCCTGTGGGTCAAAACAATGTGCAAGAATGCTGGGTCTCTAAACCAGTTACCAGAGGTGATCCTGTAAATATGAAACAAAGGTTCAGCCAATTTTCTACAAATTCTGACTGACATAGTATCCTGGCTGTTTTATTATCAGCTCACTTTGACTGAACTTTTCCCTCAGTGTTCTCGAAACAGTTGACCCCGCAAAGCTCAGTCTTTAAACCACATGCCAATATTTCAAACTAACATTTTTTTCAATGTTTTTGCAATTACATTTGTTATAAACATTTCAAAGTTGATTTGAGTTAAGCCAACTTATATACAACATTAATTCAATGACAGAAGTTTGAATTCAATGACAGAAGTTTGAGCTATTTGTAATCATTTGCTAGTTAAAGGAAGGCTGCATTGTCCCACAGACCATGTTAAATCATACAATAATCTGTTATTCCAATGAAACAGTCTTTGAAGTGTGTGTCAACATGATATAATGCCTCTGCCTACCCCAGACAACCGACAGGGTTACATGATGCAAAGTCAGAATTCTTACACCCACTGTGTATATGGCGGCCATAAGCTTATGTCAAATACGTTCCTGCATCACAGTCAAACTGTTTAGCTAGTGCTCTGCGGACGGGCGATAACATGTCTGTATGAACCTTTAATTTCTTTGTAAGCAGCAGCTCTGTTAGACAAAATCATGCTGAGGCAATAGAAATGCAGAATCTTTATCTGGCTTACACGGTCAAACTTTATTTTTTAATTTGGATGACCAAAACCTTAATTGACAGCTGAATAATGCATTGTCAGATAGAGGTGTCTAGTTGCTGGAACTTCAGTGACATCATCATTTTTGCCCCAAGCCACTGTTGTTTGGGAAAGACGAATAACTCTAGATGCAAGGGCACTGCAAATCCCTTTCACTCCAGCTATTTTTTTTGCGTCATATTACACACGCGAATGATAACAGAACTATGCCTTTCCTTCGCCAAATTGTCTTGGTATGCACCACAGATAATTTAAAAAACAAAAAAACAACATAGAAACTTATAAATACCCTTTGATAACAGATGACTTGATGTTTAAAAAAAATCATATTGCTTTTTACTATCCCTGATACATTAACCACTGTGGAGTCAGTTGCACCTGCATTAACAAGGAGGCAAGATGATGTCATTTTGAAAGAGAACACTCTTAAAAAGGTTTAATGCCAGTGCTAGTGAAAATGTATGACCAGGATCATGGTAATTTCTGCAGTATTGTTCTGTGTTTCAAAGTCAGAGGATTTGTAATGGAGATGAAAGATGAGTATGGTTATTTTTTCAAATGGTCTAAATGGCTGTGGTATGTCATGCCAAGCTAAAATGTCAAGTACTGTACTTGTTAAAACTTCAGTATTATTAATTTCTGACCCAATTTTCTAAGAAAATATGGTGCTTATTTAGCTTTTACTCTAGAGCACTATGCAACAGCTGTTATTAGTTTATATACACGACATCATGTGTTATTTATTTATTTCAGCTCAGTAAAGTCAATGGTGTGACTTTGATGACATGGCTGAAGGATAGGGGAGTGACATGCAGGTCAAAAGACAAAAAGAGCGACCTTGTGGGGAAAGTGAATAAGTTTCTAAATGTTATTTCACTAGAGCCATGAATTTATTCCTGCACATGTACTAATTATAACGGGCATAGCAGGGTTTCAATTTTATCCAGATACGACGCACAGAGCATCGATAGCTGGACATTTTAGTCCTAAATATTTAATTACACTGTGTGAAGACAGGTTGAGGGTATGATAAATCTGATGGCTTGTAATAGATAATACAGTCTGGGTTCAGTTAGGAATTTGACAGAAACCAAATTAAAATAATAAGCCTTATTTTGTATGTCTGAGTTCTCTTGGTATCCTGTATCTTATTTTAAAAATGCTGCTATGCTCAGGCAGTGTTTTTTCTCATCCTTGATCTACCTTGTCAGACATGCAAGTATTGAGAGAAGCTTCTTAAATTAAATATTGTAGACGAAGACTTCAATATGTCAATGCACATGGTGACATTTAAAACAAATCGTCTATATTGTGTGTATTGTATATTTACTGTTTTAATTTTAAGTTTCTGTGTTGGAATCTGTGGTTTGTGGAAGAATTTTCATAACACTTTGATATGTTTCATACTTGAAAGTGCATTTCTTTAGCATGAGTGAACAACATGATTTGTTATCCAGAGATCCTGTCTTGAATTAACAAGAAAGTCATAACATGTCAGCTGTACTATAAAACATTACATTTCAGCTGTTTGCATGAGTGAGAGTATGACAAGACATATAGTTTATAAATATTCCAGAAACTAAATTTTGAGATACAACAGCTTGTCAGGAGAAAGACATCAAAGCAGACTATGACTATGAGCAAAGAACTGACTACAACTGCTTCTGCTCATAATTTTATTAGTTCAAATGGAAGTTTCTTTAAAAGAATGAAATAAAATAGATAACATCAACAACAAAACTCTATTTCACACTTTTAATTGTATATTTTGAAATGCAGATTGGCCCTGTGTTAGATTATCACAATTTCCAAGCATGATTATGTTTCAAAATCAATATTCTGATTCACTTCAATATTTCACCAGCAAAGAATGCATACAACAAAGCAAAGCGTAAGGCATTTTTTCTTTAAACTCTGATAATGAAAGACTCCACAACATTTCATTAAGTAAATCTTGCATGAGATATATGGCAACATTTTTCACATAGAGACAGAGGAAATGCAACTCAAGGTCAAAGTTTTCTTGTGAATGTAAGAAGCAGAAAAAAAGTTAATTTTTATTGGGAAATGAAGACTAATTTGTCATATTCCTCACAAAAATTTAATATTTGAAAAACTAAGTTTATCAGCTATGAACTAAAAGGGAAGCTTTGACCTGTGAGAGTGGCATTCCTTTTGTCTGAGAACAACTGAAGAGCGTTTTTCCAAAACTTGGTATGTGATCTCTTAATATTTTTTAAATAAAGAGAAATAACATTAAGGTAATTGTTCTTCACACATGTATTTTTATTTACCATTAAACAACGTAACATCTGAGGGAGTGCAGATTTCGAGCTCAATTAAGTTATGAAATGAATTAACACAGAGATGCATGTTTGAATACACCATCAACTCATTTTTCAAACAAAAGTGCATTTACCGAGTTTTGGAAAAATGCTCTTCAATGCTGAATGTCAGTATAAGTAGAAATTACAAAATAAGGAATGAACATGTAATACCAGTCTCAGGGAACAGTTGAGAAGTAATGTGCAAAATATCCCAGTGTTATGTAAAATATCACTAAAAGGCAATTTTGTATCCCCATCAGCAAACTGTGTCATAATGGAATGGCAGCAGCTCAGCTTTGTCCATCACCACCAACATTTAACACCAAGTTTTCAAACCTTGGTAATGTGAGATCAGTTGATGATCAGTAAATATAATCCAGACTTCCCTTCTGATTAACAGAGCTAAGTAGGGCTAAAAAATGAGTATTGGGTTGCTTTTGGTTTCCTAATGAAATACTCAGTTATCACATCTGCAAGTAGACATGTGATAGGCACTGAGCCATGTTGTTTTTTTTTTAACTTTCCCCACCCTGGTGCCACATGTCATGGAGTTGTTGGTTGTGAACATTTTTAGGTATGGTTCCATCCCCGTCATCAGACCGCCCATGAAATGCAAGGAACTCATAATTTGAGTTTCTATAGTGGGGATCTGCTACTGCATTATCTACTGCCTATTTACACACATTTATTATTACCTTCAGACCACTGAATGTGATGAAGTGCAAGTTCAGACTGTTGCTGCTGGTAAACAAGTAGCACATATATTTGTTCTAATGTGCACTCTGGATGTATGGGGGGAACTGTGACAGAAATTAAAGGAGGGCTAAACATGAACGTTAGGTGACACCATTAAATAAGCATACTACATACATTAACATTTCATCTTTCATGAGTACTGGCTAACAGTAACATAAGTTGCCAAGTAAGAAACTGCCATTATTGCATACTGATCTTCTGTGCTGTGGTTTACTACTCGGACTCTCCAATGTCTAAATCTTTCTTTGCAAGAGTTGGCACATTAGTTAAATATAGTGCTACTGTTAACTGTAATAGGGTATGACCTGACTAAAGGTTGTGAAGATTATCATTGATGTATTGCACAACCCATTAATGCCCTGTGAGATGCAGAGATAACATTGTGATAAGACTGTTTCCATTACATTAAGTGTAAGTTATCACAGTGCCGGTCATTTTCTGAAAATGAGACATAGATGACCCTGTAAGAAGGAATGAAGAATTCAGCTGAATAATGTGGTGTGATCTTAATTCTTATGAAGCACTTCTCAAGTGAAGATGAATTTCCAGGATCAAGCCAATGTTAAAATGCATCAGCATCATGGTTGATGTGTCTGCAGCACCAAGTGAACTGAATTTCTAAGGCTTTATGGGCAGTGTTTCCTCCAGGTGATATGAGTTGGGAGAGACTTCCCACCTATCAAATCTGAGGGGATTTGTACCCTTTAAAAGGATTTTAGGTTTTTCTCAAGTATTGCAAACTCTGAGTGCAGGAAAGAAAGGGGAGATTGTCGTGTGTTCAATGTTTAGGAGGGGATCTTGAAAAGTAGTGAATCACATGGTCTGGAGAAAACACTGTATATGATATTTTGGAGGATGTAATACTGCATATCGCTGACAGTAAAACATTCATTACATAAATTAGAACTTAAACTTATAATATGATCTAATGATTATGCACAAATACTTCCCATCTCAACATTTTTATCTCTCATTTGAATGGCAATTAAAGAAGCTGAAAAATAACCCCGTAAAATGACTTTTAAATAAAAAATGGAAAAGCCTAGGTTGTGACCGCAATTTCAACAAGCAAGAAAAACTTCCATCACTATAAAATTATCAAAGTACTAAGCTACATAAATAGCTAATTAGTTTTCACCCAAGCTTTATTATATTACAGAAGCAGTTTAATACATTTTAACTTTGCCACAAAAGTAAAATGGAGCACTACTTCATACACTGTTAAACAGTGTGAAAACTAATCAAAATCCCTCCATATTTTCAGCAAGTTGTTCAGAGTTCCTTCACAACACTTCCATTGTGTGGGTCATCATACCAAACAGGTTTGTGTCAAACAACTGGCAACAATATAAATTTCTATGAACTGAAGTTTCTAATATATGTACATTAACATGTGTCTGATATAATACTCAACTGACATCATGAAATTAAGAGACCTTTAGAGGTAATGACAGAAAGTGATACAGCCTGAAATGCATACAAGAGTTTTAATTATTGCACAATACTAGAAGACTAAAATGTATCATCCCTTTTTGTATTCTGATAACACACCATAATCAGCCTGCAGCCCTGTATTACAAGAATACTACAGTCAAGCAACTTTCACTCAATGTATGGGGTAAGAAATCTGATAATGTGAAAGATGCATTCCTATGTGTATTCAATTCACTCAGGTCTTTAGAAACTCACATTAACATACCAAGATGAGGCACTTTCCTTTCTCATGATGCACAAATGGGAAATGAAACATACATTCAGGATAGTAACAGAAAATTCATATCACAAAAAGGGGTTTGACAGAGATATATTGTTGCAATATACTGGCTCATAATGACACTTCACATTCATCAATTGATTGTAGTCCAACCCTGCCCTCACAAGCTCATGGGTCAGGCAAAAGGAATGTTTAAAAGTATGAACCAATTTCTCAAGATCCGGATAAAAAGAATATACGCAATTATGACCCATTATTGTGCAACAACTGTTACATTAATATATACTATGCACATCAAATCTTAACCAGGAACACACTTTACTCTGACAAAACAAAAAAAAAAATTCACACAACTGATAGATGCGACAAACAATTCACACACATGCACACACACACACAGCTGTTCAATACCAACATACTTTAGAAAATTTAAACATACTTGAGCTAATTAGCAATTATCAATAAGGGCTCAAGGCACAGTTACTATTACAAATATAATACTGCAAAATACTACATTAGTCACATCAACATTCATGACACAAACTGAATCCTCAACTATGTGTCCTGCAGCATGAACAAACCTATCTAAATTGATTTCTTTCAAGGAAAATAAGCAAAATACTTTTAAACATATAAGGCTTTCTGCATTAAATGTAGAGCATCATGCACCCTTTCATATATTCTGAACCAGCTAGCTGCTTCACTTAATATCAGCATACTATGTTCGGTTCTTGCAGATTATCTCACTTCTTCATGATCTATATCTCAATCATTCATGTTTCATTTGTTCCACCTATATTCACAACCATTCATCTTGCATTGCTACCATTCTACTGCAACATGGTACTAGTTCAATACTAGTAATCGTACAGCAGGCTCATGGCTTCAGCAGATTTTGCTCTAACAGAAGAAGAGGAATCTTTCAGCAGCAAGATGAGAGCTGTAAATGATGTAAAATATACATTACATTCTTGCAGAATATGCAAATGAGTTAGGAAATTCGAATGTATCACAAAGTTTGTACTATTTTTATCAATATCAATTATCAGGACAACTGACAAAGTTTAAGAATAAAAGCTCATAATAGCATGTGAATAGAATGGAAAGAAACTGTTACTGGCACTTTTACCTGAGAGTTTAAAAGCCAAGTAGGTTTCTGAATCTCAAGTGATGGCAAAGAACCCTTACTTCTCCCCCTCCTCCTCCACCGCCTTCCAGCCAACTCCTCTTCTGTAATATTCATTCTAGAATATTAAATTCTCATTTAACTAAAACCCAATGAGCAAATCAAGCTAGTACTGGGGAAAGTCAAATCTATTTTATCAGGAAACAGAAGATCTCCAACTAAATCTTCTCCCTATGATTAAGAATATCACGGCTACATGAAAGAAAAATTCTTACCTGCACAGATGTGTTCCTTTGTAATATTATTCTGCATATCCTTTGGCAAGTTGCCTAGTAGGAAGCCTGGATTGAGTAAAAAATACAAATCAGACAATTATTGATATATTACCATTAAAATTCTGAAGTTTATATAAGCTTTATGTCCATCTTCTATTCGTGGAGGTATTCCAGCTGTTTTGCCTATTTTTGCTAGTATGACTGTAACTGTAACTTGAATGTGGGTCTGAGTGAAGTGGACTGAAGGATCTCCTATGAAAATGCATCTCCACTGTTGCAAACACTGACTCCCTTCAAAGCAATTTGTTATTTCAAAATAGCCTTTAACGAGAGATGTCTGAACTGTCACAAATAATTTCTACTGACAGCAAGAGCTGATGTGTGCATGCACAGTTGCACACATACCACTGGCCATGAAAGTTGAAGTTGAAATGAGCTTCAGAAACTTATTTTTTCGTATTGTTGAAACAATACATCCTTTATTTTGAATGTCACATTCTTTTCATTCAAAGACCATACATGCCAAAAAGTATTCATGTACCTATAAACATAGCAGCATTGCTCTTGATCTCAGGCCAAGCACTCTTGAAGAAGGACACACACCCCATGACATAAAAGTTGATCTTCTCAGGGAAATCTTGGATCTAGAAAGTGAAATAGTTTTTCAACTGAAAAAAAAAACACTAGCAGCACAATATCAGTGAATGTTTTGTTGAAGTGTGAATGAATAACTAAATATCTTTCAAAGATACTTATAATGAATTATAAGAACAGCATTGCAAATAGTTTAATAATATCAACATGCCAGGAAAGTGATGAAGCAGAAGTCTTGTCAATATGCTGAATTCTATGCAAAGAAGTATGAAATAGCAAGGCATTTGCAATGCCATCCCTGGCTATATATGAGTTTAATGACAGCAAATTTTAATAAGTCTACTTGTAAATATTTACAAGACTGATATGTCCTCTTACGAGTGTTGCAACACTTATTCTTCAAGAAACACAACACCAGCTGATCTACCGTTTTATATAATGCTAGGGCTGCATGATAATGGCAAAATTCTGAATTAGTTCTGAATTACATACTATGAGTTTGGCGAGGTCGTTCATAAATTCTCCATAGTGAAGATGACCATCCTCCATAAGGTGGCGCTGGAACTTGTCATTCATCACCTCTGACCCCATGAGTGGACCTAACAATCGCAGAGCATACTTGCATGCCTGAAGAAAAAAAATTCACTCATCTCAAAATTCTGGCTCCACACATTACCTTGGTACAATAACTCTATCTCTGCTTCAGTTTTCTTTGTAACATGCAAGATTACTGCATGGGGCAACAAAACTTACTAAATTGAGGAATGGCAACTGTCAATGTCTTGTTATCCACTGCATTATGCCTAAAAACATCCTTGTGAGGCAATAACCTGTTCTTTCCAACTGAAATTTCCAACCATTCTCTTTCACCTGACATCCTGGCTTTACAGCAGGAATGAATAAAAGTAAAAATACAGCGCAATTCTACATTTTTCTCAACTATTTGTCTAAAAATCTACCGACTTCAGCATTTAATTACTTTAACTTATAAATGCAATGGCCCAAACATTGTCAATGTCAAGAGGAAAATTCACTAACTCTGACAGGAAGGCAACAACATCTTAAAAGGAAGATAAGCCCCATCTACTAATGTTTCAAATGACCCTTTAACTTCCTGACACTCTGGGCCACACCTGGATCAACATTATTCATCAGTATCAGTTTGTTCCCCTCTGCAATAAAGCCACAACTGCTTCCTACCTGTCGGACATCTTCCTCCTTGTCATTCAAATGGAGCAGAAGACTGATGAAATTGCTATGGATCTGCTCTAAAAATGGAGCCTTGGAAGGACCATCTCCAAACCTTGACAGGTTACCAAAGAGCTTGAAGGCCTGGGCCCTGACTGCACATTTATCCTGTGACATGAAATATAGTTGCTCTTTGGAAATTAGGGCATCAGGGTAGGAATCATTTGTATGAAGGTGAATTAATGAGTAGGCCTATCTATAACTTGCACTTATATCTAAAGGCACTCTTTTCTACAGTGTGAGATGGTAATTGCAGAATAATGTCTACAGAAAAATTGACTGGCTGTGTAAAGATATTCTTGCTCATATGTGAAGACTGCAAGTCAACTCAGCCGGTTAAACTGAATGATAAATTAAAATTCTAATATTTCTTCTTCCAAATGCAGATAATAGGCAAGAATCTCTAACTGACCTCATATAATGCATTATAAATACAGTAAAACCTGTGATGTAGGGACACTGAAGGGAAATCAGAAAAGTGTCCCTACATCACAGGTGGTCCTTCATCGCAGGGAGGGTTGGGTTCTCCAAGTACACTAAGGTAAACAATGTCTCCTTTGGTTTATACTTTAAAAGCTTATCACAAACTATGAGCCTCATATCATGAGGCAAATATGATGGTACAAATACAAACCGCATGTACAGTATTTAAATACCAGACATTTGAAAATACTCTTTTACCATTTGAATTATTACAGCACATTGGAAGCCATTTACAGTCACTTTTATTTGGCCCTCATTTAACTACACCTGTTTATCCCTCAATGTTTGTAAAAGAGAACAATAAAGAGAACAATAGAGCTCTCGCTAATAGAAAAAGCAGAGTAGTAAGCTTGCAACTGGGGCATATCTGTCGTCCTATTGACAGTCACAGTAAGTTTGTGTGATCAATTGTATATTAAAAATATTAAAAAAAGAACCCTCAAACGATGGAAGAAATCCTGACTTAGATTATATAATTATTCCCGTTCCCCCATTTATGGAGAACCCAGTCACGGAGTATTCAAGCAGCAATATTATAAATATAATCTTGTCCGTTCATCAGGAATAAAAAATGATCGTCCTTCCCGCTTGCTTAGACTCGGAGTATAATAAGAATTACGAGGCACTGTGTAGTATGTAGGCTACCTCTCCCCTCCACCCCTGAATCCATTTTTTTTCTTCCTTTTGTTTTCTGGCCGCTAAGTGTGAACAGTGAGTACAACTCACCTCGCGGTGCCAGTTTGTCTGGGTAAATTCAGGCAAGAGAAATGAAAAGCATAATTTCTACTAAAGAACCTACGTGGGTTTTTTCCCCCTTAACTTGCGTTGCATTTTTTATTTGATAGCTTTCAATGTCCTTTCAAAATCCCACGTGTCCTTCTCAGCAGAGATCACTGTTAGGCCTACCAATACTGTACTGCACTTTGTTCCTAATCACAGAAGTTTGTTTTTTTTCCCCCTTGATTTTCTTTTCTTTACTTCTAAAGCTACATTAATGTTGTTTGTGCTGTCTTTTCCTTCTGTGGATTTTACTGCCTGCCAAAGAGGGCATCTTCTGAAGGCAGATTCGCTTCACTTTGTGGCCCCACATGGACTTCTGCTCAACAAGTGAACTCACCCCCATTAGGCACCATAACGCGCCATCAATATTGAACTTGTCTCAGACCCCTGCATTTTGATAGCACGGAATGAGCTGTCCGGTGTCAGCTACATTAGTCGGTAAGTCTCTATAACAATGCCGCCAATAATGAAGGGGCAATGTAGGCTTCGTAGGTTTAATATTGTGCAACCAGTATTACATCTGTGGTAGGCATACGCGAGACATGGTCTTCTTCCCACCTTGATCTCCCCACCACCACAGTCACCGTGCCATACCCTCTGCTCTTTGATGTAGGTCTAAGCGGTGATTGTTGGACTTGGGCTTTCCGACCCGGGAAATGCACAGGGCACACATGGTTGCTCGTCACAGTGAGAGACGGCTCTTTGATCTGTGCGTCGCGATCAGAGGGAGCCGCTGATTGGAGGTCTGTTTCAGTGTAAAAACGGTCGGTGAACAGTAAAAGTGTCCGTAGATTGGAGGGGGTCGCTTGTCGAAGGGGCCGCAGAAGACAGGTTTTACTGTATTTTGCACGAAAATTAATTCAAACCTATATGTAAATCAGAGCCACAAAGTTCAAGATCGCCAGAAAAGTAAACTTGCAACAAACCTTTTCAAAGCACGGACGGATCTTCAAGGAAACATTGATGAGAATTGCTCTGATGTGTTCCTCCTGAATCTCACCAAGGATGCGAGACAGTCCACTCATGGCCTCAATAGTAATGAAGTCCTCGGGGTCTTCTTTGTCATCCATTCCTGCCATCATGGCTGAAAGAATGGTAGTGGCATATGTCTGCACCTGAGGAATAATTTATGATGATTTTTAGTGGAAAATTTGTAATTCAAAACAGTGAGGGGGAACTCTCACTTCAGTGATAATTGTCAATTGTCTGGACACCACTGAGAATATCTTTCATCTCCTATTTTATCAACTCTGAAATGCATCTCTCTGTGTGCCTCCATAAATATACCTAAGCTTCTTCCTCATCAGTGGTCCTTTTTATTTTGGATGTGTCCCATACATTTTGAACAGAAATGGCATGACCTAAACTCAAATCCAAATCTTTTTTCTCACCTGGGCCTTTCCAACACTGGCAATATTTCCAAGCCCTCTGACACACAGCATGCGTACAATATGTGAGTCATCCACCAGTCTCCCCAACAAGCTGTTCATGACAAGCTGGACAAGGTCGTCATCTCCTTTGCATTTCTGATTGATCAACTAGAGAGAATAGACCAGTGATTGGATGTATTATTACATAAATTCATTTCAAGATATAGATTATCCTTAATATTTCCTACCTTCACTGTCTGATATTTAAACTGCTCATTTTGAACACTATGAAATCCAGAGTATACATTGAAAGTTTGGAACATTCAAAGCAGCTACCAATTATAAGCTCTGATGAGACAGAATGTTGGTGGGCTTTGCTATAAAATAATCAAGATTACCCAAGAAGAAGAATCAGTTGATGCAGTAATATCAAACCTTTCATGAAGCATATATTCTTTGAGACCAATAGTTTTCTTTCTAGAGCTAAAAGATGAAAGAGCAGTTTATTGTCTACTCAGTCCATGCCAGACCTCCAAACACACATGGATGAATACACTAGCAGAGCACTCACCTCAGCAAAGAAAGCAGCCACTGTAACTCTCTGCGATTCATACAGACTAGATAATGCAGATGTCAACGAGTTGACAATGTCACCAATGTGAGTTTCGTTCTCCTCGTTCACCAGGGCTCTAGATAAAGAGGACAGTACTAAGTACAGAATTATTTTGATGACATAGGAAATAAAAAATTTCAATGTCCTTAATTAATAATCTATTGCTGTTATTGTGTAGGTATTATACGATTTATATTAAAAGTGAGTTTTGACCAAGTCGTATCCTGTGCAGCCCTTTCCATTCATGCACTTACACCTTCATGTTGTGGAATAAACTACCCGAAGACTCACTGCATGTTCAGTGAGGCATCTTATAAGGTAATTAATTTCTGATAAATCTGTTCAAATTACAAAACATATGAAAAAAAGCATTTTATACACCAAAGTTTTCACAGATTCTCCTAGAAATATCTGTGTGATGCTTCAACTGCTGTAAACAAAGGTAGACCAATATCTGTTTTGTCTATCACCAACACATTCACAAAATGACAAAACATGTAGATGTTTTTGGCTTAAAGCTGAGTGTTCTGAGACCAACCATGCCAACTGAGGACTAAAGAGCTATGCCCATGTTAACAATGTTTGAGATGTTCCTACCTGGCCAACAAGGTAATTGCCTCCGGATAGTCCGCCTCTTCCTCCATTTGAGACCAGGCATTGTTTTGTTCCAACTCCTCCAACATGTCAGTCATCTTTGTGTGTTCTAGGAATGTCTTCAGGGCTGTGATGGCCACTCTAATGCATAAACATCAAAGAAGATGTATGTAAGGGAAAATATCCAGTACTTCGAAGATACTGAATATATTGTAAGAGGTTTCTGATTTTAATTTGAGTGCTTACTAGCTTCCTTCATGAAATTAATAAATTTTTTAACTGCAAAATGTGCGAAAGAAATGATATGTAGAAATAATGATTCGAGATCAGGTTTTGAAATTCTCAACACAGCAAAGTACTTTAATAATCCAATTCTTTGCCTTGAAACATGCTATTGTCTTCTTAGCCTGGGCATGATTCCAGGTGTAAACAAGCCTGAATTCCTGCATATTCTTGAGCACTTTTCTCAAACAACCTATCCTAGGTTTGATGTGCTCTCAACATGTTAGTAGTATTGATAAGTAATGTTTCCTAATTGGTGTCCACAACATTAAATTAAATTTCATGATGTTCCCCTAATTTCTTCAGCTATATTTTTATGCACGTGTTCCCAGTGCTGTGTTTTGCATTCTCAGTCCACATGATTCATGAGAAAGTTCTATTCCAACTTACTCTATGGGCACTATTTTCTTGGGCTCCTTTGGCACTACACCTTTCTTTTTCTTATCAGGCTTTATTTCTTCTTGTTCTGGCTTCTGTGGAGAGTAAAATAAGCTTGATGAATCACTGCCGCTTGACCTGATGGAATACATACTGACAAATCTCAAGATTGTACCTTAGCAAAGTTTTATAATAATGCAACACTTTAATTTCCAGAACTATACATTTGTGAATATTCATATCTTGAATGAATTGTACTCAAAGCTTGGCAAGTATTCTAAATACTTATATCATTATTCCAGACAACTCTGTGTGGGATGGAATAATATATATGCAGTAAAGAAACAGGTGACTGAAAACATGGCAAGAGGCAAGAGAGCACAACTGGAAAATTGAAAATGCCTTCTTCTCACAGTACCAAATACAGCAAAGTGAAATCACTGAATACACACACACCCACTGGCATTAAAAGTCCCAACAGTGAATAATACTCATACCATAAGTAAATATGCAATTATATAATCCAAGTTCAACACAGTGTACTATTTCCTTTTCCCCATCATTCTCACTTCCTCACTTACGTGAGATGAGGGTGGTCTTGCGGCCACTGATGACCCTACTCTCACCACGAGAGCAGCAAACAGACGTGCAAACAGCTTTAAAACATTTTCTTGGGTCTCTTCCACTTTGAAAATTTCAGTCAAGGCATATGTCACCTGAAATAAAGACAAAACTGGCCACGGTTAATAACTGAAATAATATAAACATGAAGGAGGATATTATCATTCGATTATCTGCTTGCTAACAAGCAAAATGAAAAAACAAAGACTACTGGTAAAGGCACAATAACTGGTAGTGTCAGATGAGCAACTGTACCTCAAAAACCACAGGTGCAAAATTATGCTGTACCCCATAGCTTTAATATCTAAGATTTTCATTTCTAAAATTTGTAGTCTTGTAAAAATTCTGATAGAATCTTGTTTCCACAGCAAACTGGTCATGACATACCTATCCCTAGTAAGCAGAATACAATACATATAATATCACATATACTCACAGCTAACGGTATTGTTGTGGCTGTTTTGATTGTCTTCTCTTTATCTCTTGGATCTGGCTTTTCTTCATAGGGCAGAGACTTGAGCAGCAGTTCCAAGAAATGCTCCAGTGTCAAGGCTGTTAACTGGGTATCTTGAGCCAGAATCTTCCAAATTTCGACCACATTCCTAAAATTACAGGAGAAGAAATTCTATGTTTTGAACAACATATATTTGCAAGGTGACAACCTTTATGCATTTGTTTATCAGATACCAACATTACGACATTAATTGACTGCAGCAGTCCTCACTTTGTCAAAATTTTACAGGAGACACAAAATTGCATTTATTATATCCTTTCCCTTCAGTTATGAAATTAGCTGGATCCATACAAAAATTTGTGGGTTTCCTTGTTTCTCCTAAGAGTTGTGTGGTAGTTAAAGGAAGTCACCCCCCACCCACACACCTTTTTCCTCAACTCCGCACCCCTTCCACTCCTCCTCTCCCCTCAACAAATTACAAAAAAAACACAAAACAATGACTCACTCATCATATGGCAAGGAGTATGTGAGCAATGACGTCAGAGTGGGGACAAGGTGATGGCCTGCCATTGTGCGTATTGTGCGTAGTGTTCCAGTCTTGGTTTGTGGGCACTGAATCTGACACAGCTTTTCATACAATGACGCCAAAAATGAATCCACCTGCAATGTACAAGGACATTATAGAAAATCTGCTGGGAAAAAAATGTCCAGCTTCTTCAGAACGATTGAGTGAAGTCTGTTTCACTGGCTTTATTATATGCAGTACAAGTTATAAAAACTTGCACAATCTGCATCTGATGTTTCTTGCAGAAATGACTTGACAGAGTTTCCAAACATCACAAACAGCTGGCTTAAACCCAAGAACAACTTAAAAACATAAACAACTGAGGACTTCCAAGGCCTAAGTGATAACCCTGCCATGGTTTTGTGTTTCATATTCTACTCTAATGTAAAAAATGCTACTGATTCCACTGTTCCTGATACAAAAATAAAAATAATGAGTAGTAAATACAACCATCCAAAATGTACTTCAGTGCATTCCTTAAATGGCCACTCTATGTGTTTCTGCAAGAGATCAGCATAAAAAAAGACCACTGCGCAAAAAATCCATGATTTCATCTTTAGTTGATGAAAGACAAACCTTTCTGTCTTTCAGTTCAAGAGCTTGGAACCCCAATGACTTCCCCTTCCCCCATTACAACTTACCTTGGGTCTCACATCACCTCCTCTGATCTTCATGATTCCATTGAGAACCACACATGCACCTGATGAACTATGGGACTGGTGGTCAAGAAGACCCTGCATCAGTGTTTCTATGAATGGCACCAAGTGGTCAGCTGGAAGCTTCTTTGCAATAACCTAATATAGGGCAACAGATGAAATCTGAGATAAAATAAATTATCTCTCTATTTAAAGTCTTTAACTTCCCATTTTATGTCACCATTCTTTAGCTATCAACTTTTAAATTTAATGGGTGGTTTGTGAAAATCCATGCTCCCGCAGAAAATGAAAGTAATCGGACATAATTGTATCTGACAAAAAGATAGAGTATGTTAATGCATCATGATAATAAGAAACTGATTTCTGCATATTAAAAACATAATTAGCAGCCACAACAACAACAATAAAATATCTCTGAAGTAGGTAACTGACTAGATACTAAAGACAGGCGGAATAGAAGCAGGAAGATAGAAGGATGAGGAGCGGAAAATCCTCTGAGGTTGAAGATGGATAGCTGGCCATGCTAGTGAATAACAAAAATTTGTAGACTACCTGTAGTAAGTTAAATTTCATCATCTAAATAAGAGCACTTGCTTACCTTGGACAGGTCATTGACAACACTGAAAAGAACATTGGGGTCACTCTTCTTCAACCTGTCCTTGAGGGTGGGGAGGGCATCCACCATCTGATCCTTGTGATCCAGTGGATTGCCTGGCAACATAAGATTAATATGAATAGCATCATATGAGGAAGGATTTCCATATGGTCATCACTGAAGTGATAAAATTCATTATCTAAACTGATATCACATGTATGTCAACTTAAAAATTCCACTTGACTGCATTTTCTTGTTCTACTGCAAACTTTTTTATGAACATATGCCAAGAATAAACTGTGCTCCAAAAACATCATATTTGCAACTGTGTTTCTTTGGAGTCACAATTACTTGAGGCCAAACATTACATTTTCTGTACGACAAACTGAAACTGAGTCTGCGGATGACAAGTGATGAGAATGAAAATGACACTGCTAAGTCTTTGGAATTTTCTAATGATTCAATTATTCAAAGAAACAAGCAGTGTGTGCAAAAATTCCATGACCTTGTCAGAATGATAGAAAAGTGTCTAAAAAAAGAAGAGAATTTAACAGGCTGTACATTCAGTATCATTGGTGACAAAATGTACGGCACTTCAACTCCCTAACCACAGTCCTGTATGATAATCCTGCTGGAATTATACAACAGAACTAACATAATAATATGGTGATACAAATATACAGCCTTGAATAAATGATGCTTGTAATGCATATGTGAGCTGCAGAAGCATAAGACACAAATGAACTAAAAAAAATGAAAATATTGCTCACATTCATGTCTCAAAGCTATCCTGAGAGTGGTGTGGATGCATTCAAGTCCTAGCTGCCTTATACCAGTCACTGGGTCAGAGCATCTGGGAATTAATCTTCCTAAAAACACCCCAATATTGTCCAAGTTCTGGGGCTCCTGGTATTGAAAGGAACATCATCAAACACAGTAAGCAGCAGAGTGAAAATAGAAAAATTGTACTAGAGGAAAATGTGAATTATTGGGCTTATCAACACTTTGTCTCCTTTTCAGTCTTGATTACAGTGGGTGGGCCAGCCAGCGTTGTAGCTGCATAGACTTGAGGCAGCTATATACATGAGTAGCTGAAGGTTTGAAGTGCTGTATGTTAAGTTCTTAATGGAGACATCCCAGAGGTAACTGTGGCCTAAAATGACTTTTAATGTAGACTTAAGTTGGCACTCCCACTTGCACAGAATGACAACAGCCACCTGCCATCGGAAACAGAAGGTACTATCAAGTTCTTAATCTGTTGGCTGCTGGAGTAAGTGATACAACACTTCTGAGAATGTCCTCTCCTCTATGCAGGTGGCCATGGACCCAAAATAAAACTTCTATTTAACCTTTTCTTTTATGACAGTTTTGTTACTCTGTATCACAACTGCCAGAAATCACTAACCTTGATTTGAACTGTTTCCAGGTAAAATTTCTGGACAACCTGCCATGTCTTCAAGGCTCTCTCCCTTTCGTGTTCAGTTTCTGAGAGGATCCAGGGAACAAGGTGCTGAAATTTTAAGATACACAGACAATTCTTTTACTTGGAATCAAAACATTTTATCACTCTACATACTAATTCACACTCAACATAAATCTGCAACAGGCCCTGTTGGTAAACATTTATGTGCAGAAGTCTGTAAAGAATGTAAAATACTGAACTTAAATATTCTGTTTCAATGTCTCCACACATGAAAACTCTCCTTATTTTCTCCCCAACTTAGGCACCATGCAAGATATTTCCACACTAATAAGCTACCCTGACTGTGCTGAATTGGTTTCAGTGGAAATCCCTTAAGTCAGTTGAAGGAAAAAATAATCTTATCTAACAAGAGTAAAAATATGCAAAACTTTGATAAGGCCTCATGCTCATGAATGGATATTACCTTAAAGATGCTCTCTAGACCCCCAGGATTGCAGTCCTTTTTGATGAGCTCCTTGAGAACATCATAGAAGGCAGTGAATGTGGCATCCATCATAGCCTCCATCTCCAGGATATCTGCTGAACTGTCCTCCTTCTTCTTGCTTGGTGCCATTCCCGTGGCAGACAGTGGGAAGAGACAGTCAGTGCTGACCTGAACTAAGTCAAACACCTCTGCCTCTAACAGCCCGGGTTCTAATTTACTGAAGTTACAGTCAAGGATTGTAAATCACATTGCTGTCATACCTCAATGCCTATGGTAATATATGACACTTTGCTTTTCGGTTAATTTCCTGCATTCTGTACCAAAGTGTAAAGTTAAAGTGATGATACTCTTGTGACAACAGCAGTTTTTATTAATTGAGGCTTCATTGAGTTAGTTCTAACCAAAACAAAAATGGCATCTCAGGTGAATTCTAACAGTGGGGCAGTCTTTATATTGTGAAGTCAGAGAATGCTGCCACTCAGCATTATGGGTTTTGTTATGATTGTATTTCAAACCTCATGTGATATGAGTAGTATTAAGAGGATACATCAGGTTAGCACATGTATTCAATGCAAGGCAGCGAGTCTCTGTGCTAAGATGTGTGGTTGGCTCACCTTTCATGTAGGTCTGAAAGAGTTTGATTAAGAGAGGAGATGGGAGACATCATTTTGTCATGAGGCAGTTGTCAGGGCACAGGTGAGTGTTTACTTCAAAGAGTTCCAGGTGGGCATGATTGCATGAAATGGGAGTGATTCAGAATGCATCCAGATGTCAGTTCAGTACTTAATAATTTCTAAGTCATCTATCAGTTCCTTAATAGTCTTTACACCTTAGGAAACATGACACCTGCAACCAAAACTTAAAGCTGATATCTCCACTGGTGAGAAAATCTCATGTATAAATATATTAAAAACTTGACAAAAAACCAAAAAAAAATATGTACATAACCAAAAGTATACATAATAAATATAATAGGCTAACAGGCAAAAATTAGAGGCCAATTTTGGTGGCAACATGAAACAATGAAGAGTAACTTTACACAACAAGAAATATTACAGTATTAAAGCTGGAATCTGATGATGGTTCATAAAACACTAGGTCAGAATGTTCTCCATAAATATATCATATGACTTGATACAATATTGATCCTCACTGACACTAACCTGCATATGGACCAAAAACTCTCCCCTGGTACTGAATTTGTATTCCTGCTCCAAATGATCAGGATGCAGGGACTGTGCAATGAGATCAGCACATCTGATCAGGTTTTGTTTTACACTTGTATCCTGGGGAAAATCATGTCAAATATTATGTACAATGCTTTAACTACTATGTCCTTGCAAAAAATGTGTCCATACCTGAACAGGTTTTGAGGCCAATAAATGATTTGACTTTCCAATAAATATAAGCAAACTGTATAAGTCTGTGAAAATATTCAAAAGCTAGTTTAATTAAAGCAAGAAAATTTACTTCTTGCAGCTTTCTAGCACTTCATACAAGTTGTGTCTGGCTAATAAAATTCTGTTTAAATCTCTCTTAATTTACTTGGTAAGGTCTGACCTTAATCTTGACCTTGTTTTCCTGAACAGGAATGAAACTACAAAAATAAACACTACCGGAAAGATACCTATAGAAAGAATTACTACATTAAGGCCAATAGCAAAAAGCAGTTAAGAAAATAAAATTAATATACACTTTCTACAAACTGATTATTCAACATTGCATACAGAGTTTTGTATAGAATTTTAAATTTCAATCCAACATAAATTTTCAGCATTTTTTCTTTATTGAAGCACAATTGTTCGCCCTCTTCCCCACCTCCCACCTCCCCCACCCAGGCCGAATAATCCTGACCTTTAAGCCATAACTTCTTTAATCCCTAAATTTTCTTAATATTAAGACAATAGCTTCAAATATCCACAAGAATATGAAACTGTACCTTCACTGTAGGGAAGTAAGGAGAAATGGTGCGAAGGATGGTTGCCTCCATCCGAGATATGATGAGTGAAGGGGGTGAGTAAAGTGCCACATAGCCGTAACATAACATTAGGGTAGCCTTGACTTGTTCTGGGTTGAATTCTTGTTTGTCCTGAAAGTTGTACTTTAAAAGTTAATCAGAAGTGAAAGCCAGATTCAGCATCCTGCTGCGAAGAGGCACTGGTGAGATGATCAGCTAGTAAAATCTTTCCACTACTTGAAGTGGAAACCCATATAAACTGATTTTCTCATTTGTGCACAAGTTCAGACATACAGAGAAATTCAGAGAAAAACTCAGCTACAATATCACTTCAAAAGCATGGGCTCCAATATTTTCTTTGCTTTTTCTTAATGTCTGTATTTTACTGTGGCATTTCAAACAAACATCACCAGCTGGTTTGTGAGAAATAATTCTCTTGAAATATGTGATGCAATGCCGATCTAAAAAATGACAACTTAAATGGTCACACTGATTTCGACTCTTGTGAGCATAATCAAAGCCATAATTGTTGATTTCTTCATGCACATTTAGGGTATATAGGTAAATCTGTACTCAATAGCCTTTGGTGAGGACTGGATCCAAGTGGCTGTTAGGAGGCAATCAT
Organism: Ellobium chinense; assembly: GCA_033807755.1. Lineage (NCBI taxonomy): Eukaryota > Metazoa > Mollusca > Gastropoda > Ellobiida > Ellobiidae > Ellobium > Ellobium chinense. Next base: position 3,401,837 of record JAWQUT010000013.1, on the reverse strand, counting down.
ATCCATCATATTCAGATAAAGTGATTTATTAAAAGTCCAATTGCTTATTTGTGAATGCCATGTGCATAATTTGTAGCCAATTACAGATTCAATTATATAGCTTTCTAGACATGTCTGCCCCCAGAATATTCATACAAAACAATTATCAAACTGTTATCATAACAACTTTGATTCAAGGACACCCTGCTACAAAGTAGGTGGAAATGACACTGCTATCAGTGAAAGGCTCTTGAGAACTTTGCTGGATAACAGAAAATTTCCTAAAAGTAAAAACTCCTCATGGCCTAAACTCAAAAGTAGTTCCTCATGAGAGATCTACTGAAATTGGCATTTCTGATTGTGGATGAAGGGCATTACGCCTACCTTCAGAATGCTGAGAATACCCGAAGATTTCTTGGTCATGTCATTCTTGGCAACATTTTCCAGCTTGGTGAGCACAGTGTCCAGGTGAGATGATGCTGTGTAACCAACAGCAATAGCACAGCCCTGGAAATAAAATGTGCTTATTCCTATTTCACATATTCTATGAGGGCAACATACTGGTGAAATGAAAAATTAACGGTTCTTTGTCAGGCAGGCGGTCCTGCAGAAAGTATCATCTACTTAACAGAATAAGCTACTTCTATAATTTCAAATACACATCTGACAGAATTTCTCATACGGAATAATAAAAAAAATGTGTTAGATCTTATCTCTTCAAAGAGAGAGGAAGAAAAAAAAAAACAACTAGGACAGGATTTCAGACTTATGCTGTGGCTTTTAACTGCTTGCATAACAGTTCAGAGCTAAGTAAATGCACTGTGCATACTGAGCACAATATGTTTTAAATTGTATTTCCTTATGTGCATACTGTCTGGAAAATGGATTGTGCAAATGAAGATCTGAAATGTTTTCATAAGAACCTGGCTAAACTACAATGTTGAGTCATTTGTTACACGTCATCCTAACCCATGATAAGTGGATGATCCACTGTTTCACAGAAAAGCTCATCATATCTAAAATAAGTAATTATACTTTCCTATTTAGAGGATGCAGCAATTTAGCTTGATGCATTTCCAAAGTAAATCCACATTTGCCTATGCAAAGCCTCTAATGATGTGACTAAAAACTGTTAGCTCTGAATCTGATATTAACTCTATTTGTCTGTCATAAGGTGAGTATGAAATTATTGGTGCTGACGTAAAAATGAACATTTTTTTCACTGACTGACAACAAAGGATGGTGGAATTCTTATCTGTCATTATGCTTCTTACTTCAAAAGAGACAAATGCTGGCAAATGAAAAGTTGTCCTCATTCATGACAAATTTTGTTAGTTTATTAATTATCCTCACCATAACTCTTTGCTGCACTAGAAATGAAAATAAAGTTATTTGAACTCTGGTCTGACTTAACTACAATCCTCTACAAATAAGACATTACAAATGAAATCAGTGTCCTTTCTTGACTGTGCAGATATTCATTAATTATAATGATATTCATGTTGCTTAAGACACTCTCCACCCATGACAGTATAGTTAATTCTAACTCAATTTCCATTACTCTATTTACCATTATGTTTATCCTTATATGTATGCAGACTATACTCGGATCTATATGTCATCACAGCTACAGGATGTGAGTGACCTTCTTACAAACACAGAACTATGTATAGAAGCAGTCAAAAAGTGGATGACAGTAAACAAACTTAAGATGAATGATAACAAAACAGAAGTTATGCTTATTTCAACAGATTCCAAATTGAAAAATGTAAAAGTGCCATCAATTTCTATAGATAACCATCAGGTAATATTGAACGAAATAGCAAGGAACCTCTGAGTAATTTTTAACAACACACTGTCTATGCCTCATCATGTTAACAATCTGGTTAAAAATGCCTACTCTGAACTGAAAAGAATAAGTGGAATTAGACAACATCTTACTGAAAATGCCACAACCAGATTTGTAATATCATCAGTACTGTCTCGTTTGGATTATTGTAACTCTCCCCTGGCTGGTGTCTCAGGGGATAAATAGATTACAGATAGTCCAAAATAATGCTGCCCATTTGATCTTTAAGAAGCATAAGTGAGTGCCCAGTAATCCTCTCTTAAAATTACTTCACTGGTTACCAGTCAGAGCCAGATTTGAGTACAAGATTGCCACTTTTTGTTATAAGACCATAACTGGTAGTTTGCCTGCATACATATCAGACCTGGTAGCTGAGCACAAGCCCACTAGATCATTGCGATCTGAAAATGCTTCTTTTCTCCATGTACCAAAAGCAAACCTGAAAAAATTTGGAGAAAGAGCGTTTACGTCCTCAGGACCATTTGTTTGGAATAAACTGCCTAAAAATATTCGTAAAGAAAATAGTCTAAGTACTTTTAAGAAGCTTCTCAAAGCACATTTGTTCAAACAATATCTTGACTGACCATGACAGTCTGCGAAACCAAATGTTTTTGTGTTTTTTTAACATCCATATTGCAGTACATGTGTACAGAATATACAGTAGTATGCTTGGGTGTGTGAGCTGAATATTATATAATCTTATTTACTTCTCTATGTAAAACACTCAGAACCTGTATGTACAGGAATGAGCGCTATATAAATGCTATGTATTATTATTATTATTATTGTCTTTTTCTGCTATGTATTATTATTATTATGATTATTATTACTGTCTTTTTCTTGTGATTCACTTATTATATGTATTCCCTGAAGAAGCACTATCACACTATGGAAAATCTGGATCTTTTCCAAGATATTCAAGTTTAGTTGTTTAACAGTTGTGGTAACATTTTTCCCAACTTGACAATATTAGAGTAATATTTCTGATGAATAAATTCACAACTGCTTGGATAAACCTGCATAACAGTATGGGCAGATGCAAAAGAAACACCAATATGTGTAATCAATGTAACAAACCATGCATAAAACAATCTCAAATCTTTGGTTATCCAAATATCCAGCCAAAATGGTGGCCAACTAGTGTGCTGTCACATTGATGAAACTTGTCTAACATTAATGGAGGAGCTGGTCATGCTATGAATTTCAGGATATTCATATCTGAAACTCATCCATCATTGTTTGTTCCTTAGTATTAATGAATTGGTAAACTAAGAACCCACTGTCAAATGCAAGAAAACTGGTAATACACATGTATGCATAGCACAGTTATTTTTTCAGGCATATTTAAGACAAAAAGTAATCTCCTAATTTTCAGTGACATCTTGTTGTACTCATTTTTCTCACATCATGACTGCTTCTACTATTGTAAATTGTATGTGCCAGTGTAAGGTGTTTGTTTGAAAGAGCAGTTTCCTTAAAGTTAATCCCTTTTCCAACAAAATGGTTAATGTGCACCATAGCCATGTTGCTAATAGTATTGTTCCTGTGCTGTGTCAGTCAGTTTAAGAAAACTTATACAGCCATTTAGTATGCAACATGCAGAGTGAAGAGACATGCACATTCAAAGTGAGAAGAAGTTATCGTGAACGTGTAAAGAGAGAGGAAATTCTCAAACCATAAATGGGTGTTCCTGCCTTCTAAGGAAGCCTGACTTTGGCCTTCTCTTTAAATTGTGCATAAATGTAAGAAAATATAAAGTGAGCTGAATATACATGAAATGTATAGATTCACTATGCGGTTGAGAGGTATGAAATAGTTTTGACAGCAGGCTCCTAAAGGTCCTCTGTAACCCATCAGTCTATTTTCTGAACTGTTTGCAGAAAGACAGCATTCACACATCACTGTGTGATGTTAAAGTTTAAGAAATACAAAAATGTTCTCCTTAAAGTGATTTCATTCCATTGTAGTGTAAAAAGATTCACCTTAGAAAAGCTTGACTCAAACCGTCTTGGTAATCTCCTTCCTATCTTCTCCACTCCCCCCCCCCCCCNCCCCCCCCCACCTCAAAATGATATAATAAGGTTTACTATCACTTTATTTTATGATGAGATTGACTGAAATTGATTACAATTCTTCTCTTATCCCAAAGACCAACAACAGGAATTTATACCTTCACCAAAAGTGAAACCAGACAAGAAACTTCACTAGAAGTAAAGAGTTCAGCAAAACAGACAGAAAGTATGTATGCACCTCTGAATGAAAGAAAGCAAGAAAAAGATTACAGTAAAAATGAAAAAGAATAAACAGAGCAGCTGCATTTCTTTGTAAGCTTATTTCCTTCAATCTCACAAGTTTTGTTATGTCCACTGATGAGCTCAAGCTACAAGCCTTAATAAGTCAAATGCAAGTACATCTATAATTGTCACTGAATAATAAAACATGCATATAGCTATACTCTACAAAGCAGTAATGGCGACTGTATTCTTAAACATGCATATTTACATTATCCCAGTGGTCACGTTGCTGCTTCCAGAAGGGCATAAGATAAGAGAACAATAATGAAGATATATTTATCCTGAGACAAAAATAAAGTGTATCTTATTAATTATTTTTAAAAAATCAAAAGAACCCACTTATGAGAGTTGACCCATGGTCAGAAACATGAGATTTGTTAAAATAAAACCACAGAACATTTGCTACATATGTGTCCTTTCAGAAGAGCTCTGCCTTTGAGAAGTCTGTTGGATTATTTCATTAAAATTGCTCTGATTATAAGACAATTTTCTTCAAGCAGGTTGTACAGATCTTGAAATGTACTTTACCGCTAAATCTTTTGACCTACAAATGAAATGCACAAAGTTTGTTTGACTATTCTGAGTGAAGAGTCTATGAAGCTTTCATGCTCGATTCACAACCACTATTTGTGAATGATGCTGTTACACACAACAATTGACCAATCACCGCAAATATAAACATGGAAAAGCACACTGCACTGTGTCTTACATCAAATGAATGGCACTGAAAGATATTGGCAAAACAAAAGAATAAAGAGGTACATGCCTAGAAAAAAGCTATATAATTTTGGTAAAAGAAGTGAGCAAGACTTTGCAATGTTATCAACCCTTGATGAAACAAAATATTGAAGCAAGTCAATAAATTATTTAAAAAAAAACATGCCACTCCTAACTGAACAAAAAGTAGGTATAAAGACCAAATCACAACTAAATGTTTAATGCAGTTGCAGATTTCATTGTAAGGCCTACCATAAGCATAGGTTTACCTTGTGAAAATCCTTTATAGCTTCAGCAAAAGAAACTCAAAACACAACAAACTGGAAAGCCTCTTTTCATTATCCATTACCCAAATTCTTGAAGTGAATCCAATCTATAAAGGGACAGCCACACTGGCAGTGGCAAACTGTTTCTTTCAGTTATTATTTTGTGTAATCCACTGCACTGTCACTGAACGTACAAATGAAACTGTACTGGGAATATCAAAGGAGACAGGAAGACAACTATCTTTGGACTGAATCCAAAAGATTGTTTTTTCTTTCCATATTAAACAAAAAATGATTGCTAGAGTCTTTTCCAACTCATCAATCCACTTTGCATGAGGATGATGAATTAAAAAACCTGTAGGCCATACTTGGTAGAAAGTAGACATTCCTTCACACAGTCTTAGTTTTCTCCAACTTGACAGAGATAATGCGTGAAGGGAAGACAATAGATCTACACTACCTCATCAGCATCCATCCTTTCCATACTTTTACAAAACTAACTTTTTTCCTCCCTCTACCACTACAAAGATACGAGATGCTACATAACCAAGTATGCCCCATGTATTACATGATTCACCACCTACCTCTCTTTCCACTTGATCCAAATGTTTCACTGTGCTGAAGATGAGGTCAAGATGTTTGTTGACAAAGTCTTTCTTTGTTGATTTGCGCATAATAATGCCAAGACACTTGAATGCAAAATTCTGTATCAAACCAAGCAAAAGAAACAAACTTATATTACTGCATTAACTAACAATGTTTCTCTGCACAGACCTGTGCTCAAACATGCCACTATATTTCGAGGTAATACAACTGTTGCCTCGTAACTAACTAATGTCCAAGTGTAAAGGGCGAGTAATGCTGGTCATTAGCTCTATGAATATGATACCTCCTAAAGATAATGATATTCTCTGTGCATTCCTCGAATAATCTTAAGAAAATAGGAATTTCCAGGCAACTCAAAATCTTACAGCTTTCTTAAGATTGAAATTTGCATTTTTGGTAGCTACTCACTCTCTCCTCCACATAGTGTGTATACAAGGGAATCTGCTGTCCAAATGCTTCTCCCAAGGCAGCAGTCCATTCTTCACTGTCGACTACATCTAAGCTCTTTGACAACATCTGCATAAAACACAAAATGCAGCCAGATCAAATTGAATATAGGCTATATAATATACCACAGCTCAGAATTTGGCATTTTTCACTAAAACTTCAAATTGCCTACCATAATTAAATCCAAATTCAGGTTTGTTTACAGCAAATTCCTTGACAGCAACAGCAACAAACATGCATTCTTGAATACATGCATTAACCTATGTGCAGAACCAGTGAAAGGCATCATAATATTAAAAAAAATAAGCTTTTTTTTTTGTATGCAGCTGTGTCAGTTTAATTTTCAACTGATTTTGCTCAAATTTGCTGTGTGCGTCACAAATTCTGAGCAGATGGTCCTTTTTTAGTCAGTGATGGTTCATCTTCTGCCCCCGAATTTACACAAAATGGATTTTCCCACATCTAAGTGACTGGCTTCATTTTTTAACTCTGACATCCATATGCGCATGATGTCACTTCTATTTGTGTAGCTTATTGTGGTGTCTGCAGCCAACTTAGCGTCTTGAGGCCAAATTCCTCGAATATGATGGGTTTTTAAGGAGGCTGGTGCCAATGAAAGTCGTTTGGCATGTTATATATTTTTCTGTTTAACCAATATGTTTACATACAAGGATGTGTTTGAGCATAATAAATAATAAAAGAGAAGAAGTGTAAATGCCGCTGCAGCAGTTTGGTCGTTTGCTTCACACAATAACCCCGCAAATTTGCGGGTGCTTTGACTAGTTTTTAAAAAAAAAGTTTGCAAAATCTGCTAATCAGCTATAGTCTTTCCATATGAATACTGATGCCAGGACTACTATTTGCTGTTCCATTCTGCTCATTTACTAAACAAGATATGCCCAGTCTAATATTTAAATCACAGATATATTTCCTCATTAACAGCATACACTGGTATTAAAACAGATAAACCATCAACTTTTTCTCCGGAGACTGCACAACTGTGTGAATTGTCCCTTAAATTTCAAAATTCCACTTAAAAAATACACTGAACACACATCAATCTTTTCTGCATCCCAAAGCCTGCATTACTTGAGGAAAAAACTAAAATCCCTCTAAAAACATACAGACCCCCTTTCAAATGCATGACAAAAAAGGAATATCTCCCCCAACTAAAATGACTTGGAAAAAACATTGAATGTTATTATACTTGCAGGATGATCTTCCAAAACATGGACATTTCTTCAACTGCTTTAATCAATCTCAGCACATTTGGCAGACTGGTATAATCTGTGCTTCAACAAAAAGAAAAAAAAAATTACCTTAAGGAGCAAGTCTTCCCAATTTTTCTGAGACCATTTCTCAACATCATCAGTTTCTTCCTTTGCATCCTCTTCATCACTATCAGGTGTATCTGTGAGCAGGCAGAGGAGGAAAAAGAAAAAACAAGAACAACTTCATCCATGGGATGAATGAATAGCAAAGATCATATCAACATAGGCTGAACTCAAAGAGACTTTATTCATAGCTCTTACTGCTTTGAATCATCTTAAAAAAGAAAGTGTAACTTCTTTCGAAATTTGTGGAACCAGAACGAACATTAAATGCGAGCTACTCCTCATAAAACTTTGGTCCTGCAAATTTTACACAGATCACGGCAAACACTAATTGCTAGTCATTCAATCATAACATCAGGAAAGCTGTTTTGAAGCTACTAGATATAGAACTCCAACCTGTCAAAACGCTTATTTCATCTTTGAAGTATTTTTTTGCAAACTCTTCAGTTATTGACTGTTTATGTTTCATCAAACATTTCATCAACATATTGGGCAACAAAAATTATAGCTGAATGGTTTACAATGCATGCATAACTACAGCAAAAGAGCAATAAAAAAGGCACAATAACATAACAGTAACCAAAATGAAGTGCCTAAATCATAGCAGTTTGCAATAGGCTTTCATCAAATTATAAAGCATTCAAAACTCTGAACATAATGGCATTACAAAATAACGTGCTGTGCTGTGAAAGACAGGAAACGAGTTATATTCTTACAGTGGCAAAAGCTGAGCAATTTTTGATTTGGTAGCTAGCATGTAGCAAAGAGAGATTTACAATAAATACAAAACAAACCAAGGATACTGGAAAAACAGGCTCCAATAGTGTTATACCATGCTTTGGATTTTTTTCCTAATGCAGCAGTACTCCAAACATAAAGAAACAACATTTAAGAATTTAGTCCACAGCGAACTGCAGAATCTAAAAGAGTTAATCAGCAAAGAGCAAGATTATTTTCCCAAGTCCTGCCATATCTGTCAGAAGTTCCTAAAAATCATGTGAATATTTATGACATTTTTATGTGGCCTGACAACTGTTATCTGATAATAACTTAATTAAATAAAAACTAACCCATAACCAATTTTTGTTTCATGTAATGTATTAGTGTTCAACAAGTTTCTACTCTAGTTGATATATAATCAATTTTGTTGAAAATTTTCCATGAGTTTTCCATAAGAGCTAGACATTTTTGTTGATCCCAAATGTTTTCCAGATTTAGAAACACTAATGGTAAGTTTGCATAATTTTCCCACATTCACTAGATCTGTGACAACCTCAGACATTGCATCTGTTGGCTTCATATAAATCTTCAAAAAGAAAACACTGATCATTACCATCATTAAAATGTATGTGATGATGTATGGTCTAGCTAGAAGTACATTTAAGGGTAAAATTTACTTTGGCTGTTATGGGTGACCACATAAGAACTTAATTCATAAGGCCATTACAGAAAGGCTGCTGTTGTCATTTACATCACAGTGTTTGTCCAGGTATAGTGGTATATATATTTTGCAAGGTTAAAAAGCATTCGGTATCACTAAATATGTACACTAACCTCAGGAGTAAACAGAATTGACCTCAATTCTAACAAAGGCACACAACTTCACAATTTGCAAATTTTCACATTCATATGTGTCTAAACGAACACAGAAAACAATTTCAGCACATGGTACTAACTATATAGCCCCTCTCTCCCCTTGACAGTCATATCTTCCTTGATTTAGTTCTTTTAAAACTTCTTCATTAAAGCTAAGTTGACTGGCTTTCAGTTTCCTGGCCTGTAGGTATATAATATACTGGTCAGTCTACATATCTCCACTTTCCAACATAACCCACCACTTTGGTTAGTGTAGTTTTCTAGGGAGAATGTTATACTGCTGAATTTGTGCAGTGAGGACAGCACAATGCCAGGTCTGTCTAAGGATGACAGTAAACTACTAAGTTTATGTAGGGAAGATAGTAAACTGCTATATTTGTATAAAAAGGATGGTAAATGGCTAAGTCTGTTAAGGAGGGATAGTATATTGCTGTGTGCTTCTCTTTCCATCTGTTGCTTCACCCATGTTGTCCCTACTGTTTGAAAGTCATCCGGGAAGGAAACAGTTGCCTTGAACATCAAAAATATTAAATCCAAAGAAGAAGTGATATGCAGTGGTGAAATATATGAGGGAGACCATGGTGAGAAAAATTATATGGTAACATTAAAAGTTACAGTGAACAATATAAAAGTAAATGGCATGTGATGTGTAAATACATAGCAGTGAATATGTTTATGGTTTGGTAAAAGAAGAACAAGATGACGAGATACTTACAGCAACGGAACCAGTGGAAGCTAAGATGACTTCGAACTTATACCTGCGGCTTTAGGAAATACTTTTTGTTTTTATCTGCCATGATGTAATGACAATAAGCCTCAATTTGCATCAAAAGCTTATACTCTTCACCAAAATGAGCCCCAACAGCTTCCACATCGCCTCATCTTACATGTGCAGATCAGTGGTGAGGAATGGAGTGCAGACAGGGCGGGATAACTTCTTCACATACCTGAGAACTCTGTCCCACACAGGCCATATAAAATGCGATTTTTGGTGGGGTGAGAAAGGGAGCTGGACATTTCAGTTCAGTTTGCTGAATCTTCCACCTATATTACAAAGGGCATTGCCTTCCTCTACGGCTATCAGTTTTGAAGTTTATATATGTACTAGCTCCGTTTATCTCTTGTTAAGCTCAGCAAGAGACACTACACTAGAAATTTCCTGGCCATTCTGTTTGTGATATTAACTGAAGTTCATGTATAAGCAAACTCAACTTAAAAGAGCCAGCTCCTTTTTACGCCTCAGCACAAACTGCACCGTAATCGGCCTCCATGGGATCACTGACCAGAGTCCTCAGACACAGAGAAGTCACTCTGCTCCATCTGCACCTTTTTCATTGCCATCTCTCTACATATGTTAAAAGTTAATGAGAGAAAAGCAACAGCACCAACAGCAACTACACAGTAACTGATATACAACTATGCATGCACTTCATACCGCAGATATTTACAGATAGTATACCCACCACTTTCACTACCATATCTCCGTTTTCGCTTTTTTGGACCTTTGGAGAGATTCAATACTGCTCATTGGGGTATAACATAACACCAACATATAAAAGCATTTGGAGAGAGTTCTTTCAAGACCAATGGTCTTGTGACACTTACCAAACCAATTCCATTACCTGCACTAGGGTTCAGATTTGTGAATCCAGTACACACAATGGAATTATATGGAAGTGAGCATATCAACATTTTGTTAAATGTTTGGTATGGTTTCTGGACATTTGTAGACAGAGAAATGGCTTTACAGGGGAAAATGAACATAGAATTTAAATTATGAATGGGTTCACACAAGTTATTGATCTAGCACCATTTTAATACAATTTCCACTTTTTGTGCTTCAACTCAAACAGACATCATACATATATTAGCTGGGGTTAAAGCAATTTATATTCACACTTTTATCAGTAAAACCCACTGTTACAACTGAAGCTACATTTGTTTGAGTGACAATATCAAAGATGAGATTAAAGACAAGATTAAAGATTAGACAAGTTTAAGATTAATTCAGTGCAAAAATATTTTTTTTTACCATAATAGAAAAATCCAGTGAAAATATGAATTAAGTCTGACAATAAATCCTGCAGACACATGACATAACAACTATATAATTCATTTCAGAAACAAACGTTTCATGAAATGCTCTTGAGAAGGTTTGGAAATATTTATAAAAAGTCAGCCTCACAAAGGGGGGTTAGGGCATGTGGAGTATTAAAACAAAGGGTACAGAACATATTGACCATGTGTTGGAGAAACAAACCAAAACTATGTTGTGTAGATAACTTAAAATTATGTTGCCTGCATTAACTGAAACAAATTTTTAAAGTTCACCTAAGAGACCTGACATTATCTGAATGCTAAGTTTTGGTTTGTTTCTGTTGTGGCCGGTCAGTCTTGTGCTCATGGATACCTTTTGCAGCAAGAAATGAAGCACTTGTAACTTGAAATAAAAACAAAAGCCAGAGTGACCATCAGGTGTTTGAATTCTACTCAGTGAGTTGTGGAAACATCTTTTGATGAAATCCACATATTTCATATAATCTCATGATTACCAATTCTCCTTCTGTTTGGCAAGTTCACTACATGATCACCAAATAAAAACTGATAGCAGTAAAACTCCTCTAACAGTAATCATGGTCTGAAGTAGTTTTTTTTTTTGGCTTGTCTGGAGTATAGTTACTATTACAAGCAATCTCACACAAACATTGATATCTTCATTTGCAATTACACAACAGTAGTCACATTTTTAAAAACAACTGTGGCTTCAAATCTAAGTGATCCTGAGATCCACTTCTTCACAAATAAACAAGTTTTTGGGGGACAAATATTATATAGCTTCATTAAGCTAAATAAACTCCTAAATGCCACATGGCCTATATCCATCATTTTACTTTTCTCAAAAGCAAAAGCATAAAAACGAGGTAGCTGATGCCTCAATCACACAAAAGTGGAATGAAAACAGGGCAGCATTTCAAGTGTGGATAAAACTTTTTTGCTGGTGGTCAAGAAATTAATTTTCCATACTTTTGATGCAATTTTATTCAACATCATGTAAATGAGTTTCAATGATGAGCAGCAAGATTTCTGTAAAATTATGTTTGTGTATGATCTGTATTTAGAACCAAATGTAATAAAATCACAATCTAGCATCCAATTTTGCTTAATATTCTAATGATTCTCTGCTGATGATTATACAAATCTAAAGGAGCGAAGAACTTTTAGTTTACCTTCAAGGTAGCTGATGAGCTTTGGGATGACAGCATCCCATAGTCCAATAATATTGTCATGCAGATTTGGGGACAGACCCTTCATCAGCTGGAGGACATGAATGCCTCTGTCACGTCCATTTTTAGGTCGACCTGCCAGCACCTTAACACAGCAGAAAATTTTCTTACAGAAACTGAGAAATATCTCTACAGCAACATAACTTGGTACAGTTTTCATATGTTTTACATAAATGTATTTACATAGTCCAATAATCAGGCATAATTTAAATGACCTCTTATCTATTTGAGACTCTGACATCCTTAAAATTTATTTTATCCATTACAATGATAACCACTGTAACATTATGCATTATGTGAGAATTGAACTTCTGACTTGCACTAACCAATAAACATATATAATGTAGATGGATTCATTAAGGTGACAAACATTCAGAGAAAAAAAATATCATTCTGTGGACATTTTCATTTCAAACTATATCAAACTGCATACTATATATGACTTTCCGTTGCTTCTTGTGAAATCACTAAACAGTTATTTTATATACTGTGATTTACAAAAGACTGATTACCATCAATCTTGCAATCAAAAGTGTTGGCTTGGGAATGTTGGCTGAAAAATAAAATTAAAATAAAAATTAAAAATAGAATGAAAATCCAGATGAAATGATTAGTTATTCAGAACTACATTCTCATCAAGTTTTCAACACGGCAACATTAATACAAAAAATACAAATACTACCATGCCTACATAATGCAACAGTATAAAGAGTAAAGTATTTGAACTAAGCAGTGTGGAGGATGTCTTCATATTATTCACCTGTACTTTTCTTCCTTTACAAAATCACAGAATAATGACTTTCTTCATCACTGGGAGACGCTCCAAATAACTGAGAGAAGTATTTGGTTCAATAAAGTAATAGCAATTTGGGCAAACCCCGGCTTTCATTCACACTTTCGGTACTTCTGTTTACTCAGTATATTCAACATCTCTAGCTCTCAGCACCCACTCCCTTTTCACAAAGTGCTTACGGTTGGTGTCAAAGTCAATGCCATAGTCATCTGCATTCTCCTCCCTCTTATTCTGTGCTAAGTATGCCAATGATCTGCACACAGCCCCACTTGCGACCGTGTACTGTTCTGGAACCACTAGCTCTAGCAGGTAAGGCCACAGCACCTATAATGACAAGATTCACAGAATGAATTAATGATTTTTATTCCAGATTTATGAATGGATGTGAGACAACAACAACTGTGTGCATGCTTTGAAACCTTACATTGTACTGATCATATTGGTGCCTTGACACCAAACATCTGACCAGAGACATCATCAGCTTGATCCATTACAATGCTGAAAATCTTTCAGAAACAGAAATTCCTGAAAGAACATGACAAGTTAAAAGAAGAAGTTTACTAATAAGGTTACGCACGATAATTCTGGTTAAGAATAATAATATGGCTTCACATTTTGGTTTCATGTCTCTCCCAAACTAACATTTCATGTCACCGATGCTGCACATAGCCCATCCCAGGCACTTCATCTTTGTATGCAGAAAATCTGGTCTTGAAACTAAGCAATTAAGCTTTACTGTGGTTCAGACCTAGCTCTAATAATCCTTTTAAATTAATACTTATAAGTCACTTGAATATTCATATATTTTACTAGAGCAATAATGAAATTGCCAAGACCATGTGCTGTAAATATGGTGTGTTTTACACTTGACTGAAAATTGTAGATCTGTATTGATGGGTTACTCACAACATCCATCTTGTCAATAGTGGTGGTAACCAGTTGGAGAATGTTGTCACACATAGCCCTCAGAGCTTCATTACTGACGTAATCAGGATCAGCTGATCTTTTGCCCTGCAAAGAAGTTTGATCAAGGAAATGACTGATGATGTCTTTAATGGAGCCAAACACTACAACTGATGTCTTACTCTGTGTCCTGCATGTTACCGACTTATTTCTTTTGTCAGCTGCAAGCAGAGTTCCTTGCAGAGAAAGAGACTGGAACACCTCAAAAGAGAATTCAATATCTGCCATGGCCAAAAGACCAGAATCATTACAATATTATAGCAGATCTTTTAAAATTTAATCTGTTGCCAATCTCCTCTCTGATCTAATCAACTGAAGGCTCACTGGCTGGGTGGATTTGGGCAGTTGTCACAATAGGATGACAATTTATTGTGAGGGTCCAGGGATGTTCCTTCTTTTTTTTTGAGCACGCACATGAAAATTGTTGATGTGACATATAAGCAACTGACTTTTAATACAGTTAATTTATGACAATACTGCATATGCGTACCCCACCTTCAGGAACCATGTATAGACCCAGTGGAAGAATGAAAGTTTTTCTTTGATTTTGCTTAAAACTGCCACCTTCTGAAATGTTGAGTATAGACATAAGTACACAATGTAGATGGATTTGCTGTGCTAAAAGTGTAATATTATGCAAAGCTACAGGTGACTGTTATTTCCCACAGTGATGACTTTATGTAACAGGGTAGGCAATTATTGCATTGTAGGCAAGACGCAAGAATGTACGTCAGGCCACTGTGTCTGGGGGTAGTTAAGAAGGACACGGGAGTTATTTCCCTCTCCTTAACTTCTGCATTAATCATCTATTATTTACAAGAAAAAAAAAACTTGTCTTTCTTTGAACAAATTGGTCAGGATTAACATTAGCAACTAAATGTAAGCTACTTTTGCTAGCTGATCAGATATAGGTTTTGCCTTTACCTTGGGTTCGGCCTCAAGTGAGCACTGCCGCACAATGAACTCAACCATGTGGTGGCCTCCCTCCAGCTCCAGATACCCATGGTGAGCCATGGCAATGATGACTTGCGCAAACATCTTCTTCACCTGCGTATAGAGCATGGTGAGGAATGCCATGACAAAATGCCTTTTACATGGGTCACCATGAGGCACACTTTTCCACTTTCTTATAGCAAGCCTGCATAGTGCAGGCATTCATATGCTGGCTCTCAAGATAGTTACACATACAGCAGAACCCTGCTGACACACCATAGCTTTACACTTTTCTGTGCTTAGAACATTCTTGTTCATAAATCTTACATGCTTTGTTCCTTAAAAATCAACACTCTGGATAGCACATCCTACTGACGAAACACCCTCAAAAGCTTGATCCCAAGGATCGGTGTATTATCAGAATTCCACTGCCTGTATATGCAGAAGTGCTTTGATCATGACTTTCCGCCAAATAAAAAGACTCAGAAATACCCAGACTGTTGACTGGGCACATCAAATTAAAATGTCTCTGCAATTATTCTGATCAGAAAATTAAAAACAGAAAATGAACAAAAGCTGCCCGTACATTATAGCCTTTCACCTCTAGAATATTAAAATGAGCCAACACAGGTGTAAAAAAACACTATTTAATAATGAACTATTTACTCTTCAGTGCAATTCCTTCCACAACCCAATGGGGTATGTTAGATGACTATGATTTTTCAAAATAAAAAACAAAAACAAATGAAAGTTACCTCATCACTGAGAAGCCCATTCTTACCTTGTTGTTGTGGTCATTGCACAGTCCCTTTAGGCCAGATACAACCACTTCTTTTTTGTCCTCCATGGCAGATACTGTTAGGAAAGATGAGCAGATGCACATTCTTTTGAGCCATGTTACAGTGTTAGGACAAAGGCATTTCACCACTAATAATCCTAATGACTGTGTTCATGTATTAAGATTCTTTAGCTAGCTCTTCACAAGCACAATCCGTGAACACTGACACTAATGGCATTATAGCAGAAATCTGAAAATGTGAATATCACAGGGTATTATCATCAAATAAAATGCATTTTTTTCATCTAATGCTGTTCACTTCAGAACCTGTTTCATGTGTGAGTGCATCAATGAAATATTTTAGGTGTCAATGCATTAATAATAATATATGCATGAATCCTGAAAATCCACATCACAAATTCCAATCCCAAGTGTCAATACATCAATTAAAACCTGAGTGAAACCTGAAAATCCACATCACAGATTCCAGTCCCAAAGTCTATGGTCTTTTGTTTCATTAATGTGATCCCACATATTTTCTGCGAGATCACAAAATTTGTCTCATGCAAAACTGAACCTCCAAAAAAATCTAGACATCTCACATCCCTGGCCATCACATACATATAAAATTACAGTGAAACAGATTCACTAACCTGCTGCATTTATCACATGCTTGAAGATGGACAGAACACCAATTCTGATTCTCTCATCTTTTGATTCCAGTCTTGACAGCAAGATCCCAATCAATTTTCCTGAGAAGGCTCTGGCTGAATTTCAAATAAAAAAATATGAAACATTACACAGTAATTTCCTTCCGTCAGTAATAAAACATAAATTACCAGTTATTATCTCTCCTGATGTTTGACAACAGATGAAGTCTCCTTTGGCTAGGTATACATCTGTCTTATCCTCTTCCATGTCACATCTCAAATTTATCTCAGCTACAGTGTCAGTTCTGACAAATGCTAAAATTCGCAGGTAAGTACAAACCTATGATAGCAAATGATCTCAGCAGTTCATTGTGGTTCTTGATACTCATTGGATTTGTGTAGTCTATAGGTTGGAAGATCTGGAGATGTAAAAATTTATGTAAAAGAGTTCATTTCTTTTCAAAAGAAGATATTGTTGACTGATATAGTCATCAGTGTCAATATCAATAGAGTCAAATGAGTTAGATGATGTGACAGAAATTAAAAAAAGAACAGAAAACAAAAATCTATATCCAGTAAAAAAAAAGAGTTTTTCTTGTAAAACATGAGTGTTCCCTAGCTCTGTATAAACTGTTTTGAACAATAATAAAATAGACAGCCAATGTGGGAAAGCAGGCATAGGCAGGAGTTAAACATATAAACTGCACGTAAGGTACCAAGCCCAGCTTGGCTTCATGTGTTATGGGGCAACTACTGTGTAAAAGAAATTACCTTCTCTTTACTCTTTAGTTGAAAAAAAAATGAAGTAAACTTGAATCATAACAGCATTTGGCATATGAAACCCAGCAGAAAGGGTAAATGCAATGTGCAGTGTCTTTTGTATCTCTTTGTCGAGAAGGCAACCCCCAAGCCACTAATAAATATGAGCATGACTACAAAAATATTTGTCTCACCTGTGCAAACAAAGTATTCAATAGGTTGTCCAGATGGGGCTCCAGAATGAGGCTGCCCTCAACACAAACGGCATCTAACACCATGCACAAACCCTGTTGGCGAAGGTATTAATGCAGAAATATACAAAAATGTTCAGAGGTTAATTAGGAGGTAAAGGGGTAATTAAATGCATTAAGAGGTTACTCATGAAAATTTACCAATCTTGCTAGGCAAACTGAGGTTTTGGAAAATATTAAATCAGCGTAAACATGAGAATTAAACATGAATCCAGTGAAGTCTTTTAAGAATGATTTACTGATGCAAGCTTCTGCTTTATGACAGATTGTGGTTAAAAGTGTGAAAAAAGCATCTAGGGCAGACAGAAATAGTGTAATGTATCAATCACACAAAGACTTTTCAGTCTATGTTTTCTTATGTGTTTACCTGTGTGATATGGAAAGGCTCCGGATGTCGCTTGTACAAGGAGAAGATGCCCTGAAGGATCTTAGGAAGTTGCTCCTGAAGTCTGTCTCTGTTCATCACATGGGTCATGTGACCTACAGCCTCGATGATTGCCAGTCTCAGCTGATGAAACAGGTGTACTCTTTACTTATAATTATACATTTTGGTGCTGCACACTAGTGAACAAATGGGACAAAGTCATCTTAAATACATATAAAAAGCAGATCAATAATAACTTGCATAAAAAGAGTAGTTACTGTGGTTAAACTGCAACTTTGGTTATCTGCATAATTAAAGAACAGAAGAATGGCAAGTCCCACTCATAGGTGTACCAATCGTTTTACATGTACAATCTTCTAGAAAATCAACTGTCACAAGTGTCACTCCAGATGCCAATAAATAAGCCCAGATGGGTACAGAATTTAATAAAATTAATGCAAAATTTTCAGACGAAATGTCACCTTTGCCTCTTTGGACTGGAGCCAAACATTGAAGAGAATGTCATATGCTGAAAAAATTTCTGAAGCAAATCTCTCTGTGGAAACGGTCTTGTCAGGAGCCTGGTCCAAATTTGCACAGTATTCCAGTATTGCTTCACTGAACTTTGACAAGGCTGTGAAGATATATAAAAAGACAGCTGGTTTTTTATCATTTTTAAACATATGTAATATTATGGTACTGCATAATAATACTCCATCATTCCATCGCTACCAGACTCTCCATTCTATCCACCCTTCAACTGCAACAATTATCGACTGTTCCATCAGCTACTGAATCTTATGAAAGAATATAACTAATGGATTAGAATTTTCAGAAAAAGCATATTGTCTAGGGAATAACTTAAAACCTCTCACTCTTTCTTTTTCCCTTTCTCTCTTCCCCTTCCCTCCTCATCCTCCTCCTCTCTCTCTCATTCTCAACCTCTCATCATTTATCACAATGATACCTGAGGCAAACACCCATCTCATGTTGTCGTACTTTGCCAAGCCTAGCATAGGAAGCATTGTCCCTAGAACTGCAGTCAAGTGTGGCACCATGTCATACACTGTAAACATAATAATAGAAAATGTTTGCAAACAAAGCGTATCAAGTTATCTTGTTAAATACCTTAAGAAGAAGCAGAAGTGCATTGCTAACACTACTACAAGTAAATAATCAGTTTTTACATATAAACTGTAATATGCCTGGGGGCAAATACTAGAAGCACTAATTCAGTGTCTTTTGAAGATATGCAGCTAACTATGGTGAACCTGTAAAATGCTGCATCAAAGAGTAGGTAAATTACTGAATTCAAATGTGAGTTAAAGATGTGTCAGTACAGTTCATATATATCATTTTTAAAACTAGCATTTACCATCAATTCTATGAATACCGTGTGACATGTTATATTTCCTTCCCAGAGGAACAAAATTAAAACCTTCTATACTACTAACATGACATTTATCACTGCAAGGTAGCAGAATTTCTGTGTAGTGGTCTGCTTAAGAGAATTTTCTGACACAAAAGTCATTGTTCTGAGAGTGAAGATATTACGAGTTACTTTTATCTCAATATATGGATAGCCCAGGTTCCCGTCACAGGTCTACAAAGGACTATTAAAGTTTCTGACAGTCATAAATCTGTTTCATTAATTGCATGTCCCTGATACAAACATCCATGTGATCCTCATCTCTTTACAATAATCTTAAAATATCATAATTGAAATCTTAAAGCACAGGATCCATCTATGTTATCAGAGCCTGCTTCTATGCTTTACATCAGTTTTAACAACCCTAGCACGTATAAAAACTATAAAGATGTAGATATTACCATTGGCTGAGGATAGATTGCCAATGGTCTGCACCACAAAAAAATGTGGCAAAACTCCTGGCTGGAATTTCTCCAGCATCTCTCCCATCACCTCATTGCAGTACTTGGTTCCAAGAGCCACCAAAACACCACTGGCCGCAGTCTGCCATTCTGGAGATACTTCCTATGATGAGAAATACATTTGCTTGAAGCAAATTTTAGTGAAATGCTGAAACTATGGATTCACTAAATTATATATTACGGTCAAGAGGAAAAACAAAGCTAGGATGTCCAGTTTGTGGAAATCATGGTTAAAAGGTTGGATTTTAGGGAGAAAAAATATAAACTCTGAAATCATCCTTAGGGTGGTGAAGAAAACTTCCTATCTAACATCTTATTGTTTCAGCAACCAAGGCTATAAGATGAGGATTAATTAGAAATATAATATTTTTCTTATGGCTTTAATTCTTTGAACCCTGAGCCCACATCATTTATAACCCTATTCCTGTGGGCTTCTAGGCAAAGTCATAATACAGATTAAGAGAATGTTGTACAGTGTGTCAGCCTGATCTTCTAGTCTCAAGGCATACATAATTTCTAGGCCATCCCAAAATGTCACAATGTGAATAATTGTGAATTAGTGTGACCATGAACCTGTGTGTATTGTCCATACAATGCCCTCTTCACCCTCCCACCTCCTTTTACTTCCCTAAGTCCCTACACCTAGTTGCAAGATGAGACAAGGCCACTAGACAACAAAAGTCTACAAACTAAACTGTTTGAAGTGAGGAGATTTTCCAACTGACAGCAAAAATTAATGAGCCAGTTTACCTTGCTGTCTTGTGTAAGTTTATGAAGCTGAATAAAGAAAAGAAAAATGGTGAAATTTAAATTTCTTACCTTTGATTGTGTCAACTCAGATGAAGCTTGTTTGATCAAATTAGTGGCTAACTGGAGATCTACTGAGTCAAGACTCTCTTTGATGATTCTCTCCACTGTGTTGAGAATGACAACACGATGTTCCAAGGCCAACTAGAATGGTAAAAAGTAGACATTATCCTAACAACAACTGAACTGATAGCAGATGGTGTGAAAGCCTTTCAAAACTGACATGATGTCCATTACGAATGCTCTATTCGTAATCTGTAATCTTTGTGGCTAGATGTAAACTTCAAGTGATTCAGCATGACAATGGATAAGCAAAATGTGGAAGTGATAAGATATATTATTTTCTATGCTGACATACAAAGACCTTGTGTTTGTTGGCACACCAATGAGATTTATCCCTCCATTATTAAGGTCAGAGTATCAGATATTGTAATTGTTGGTAAGTTACAAATTGGTCTGCTATCTTCAGAGTGGCTGAAATTCAGTTTGCTACAAAGTAAATCACAAACCTTTGAATGTTTCTTCAGGTAGGTGTGGCAGGAACTGAGTATGAGGGTAGGTTTCTTACGACCAAGATCAAAGAGAGCATTGGCTATGACATCTTTTGTTGAATGGTCACTGTCATTTGCTGAATCAATCAGAGCCATGGTCATCTCTGAAAGAAACAAAGTATAAGCCATATGGATGAGACTGTGGTAAAGGCTGAGTGACTTAAATTCACTGGCACATTCAATGCCGAGCTGACAAAACATGCTGATCATTGTTTAACATCCCTGCAGCTTTCTTTGCTGAAAAATTGATATGAAACCAACTTACCATTTTACACAAACAGAGATAATGGAATGTGAGGGAGGGGTTCATGACTGCCCCAACATTTCCATCCTAAGTGAAGTATATTTTGGGGTAAAAAATTGTGAGAGCAAGAGCTAAGGAAACTACTTAAATTTTTGTTTAAGGTTAGCTTCTATGAGAGATCACAAATACATCCACACTAAATATGCATTGAAAATAAGTAATAAAATGTTTACTGCTTCCAAAAAGTCCCTTCATTTCATCACAACACTGATGAGTGATCTAGTGTGAACTCATGAATTCAGCCATTTCAATATCATGTTATTCTGTGTAATAATTCTGCACATGAATTTTTGTTTAAGTTTGGACTGCCTCTGTCACATACAGGTGGGAACAGTACCAATGGCTCTCTTAATCTTTGGGTCTTTTGCATCTTTCATGCAAGGGATGCTTGGATGTCTGTGACACATGTCACAACACCAGGAAGTAATACAGTAATCTTATATGCTTTTAATACTTAGTTTATGCATATGATGCAATAAATATGTACAGAAAGTGCAGGGCTCTCTCCCCTTCTCTTCTCCTCATCAAATATACCCTCACCTTTGGTGAGTCAAGACAATTTGGGGTAGAGAGGGAGACTAGACTAGTCTCTCTTCACTCTTGGTGTGAATGGCACTGGCCATTGTTAAAGCTTTGGGGATGAGTTGGTGATAACTGAACGTGTTCATAGATCATAGAGGGAACTGTGGAATTAGACCTCTTAATGGAGATGGACAAGAGGAGGATCAAAATCTGTGAAAGGCAGCTGGTGACCTGGAGATCTAATCCATGAGAGGGGGAGGGGCTGAATTAGTACTGCAAGCAATGTTATCTGGCTACATCCAGCAACTGAACATCACCGAGCCCTTACTTACCATCCACCTGTCCACCCGTGGCCCGCACTCCATCTTCCTCCGGTCCCGGCATGATCATGCACGGTGAATTTCTGTATTGTACTGGGATGAAATGAAACACCACAGCACTATTAAAACTCGAGTCTGGAAATCAGTTGGTCATCACCTAACAAACCAAAACACTTCACTCCCTGCAAGTGAAAATCATGTGATACAACAACTTCCGGGGAGTAACAATGACCCAGTTTCAAGAAAACGAAAGTAATAAATACAATCAATTCAGGCAAAACAAACAATAAATTTTATAGACTTCTTTCACAATCAGGGGGCTTGTCTAAGTTTCATTTCACTCAAACCTACCTGAAAATGTCTGCAATTTTCAAAGAAAATAACTTTAAAACTATTCGGTAGAATGAGATTCAGTTTAAATTGTATGGAGGGAAGCTAGAGATAAGATAATATATATCCTAAAACTAGAACATTTTTTTGCTCTTTCAGCGGAATGTGTGGATCCATGATCGATACTGAATGTACTACCCAAAACAGCCTTCATGACAGAGCTGTTCCATTCCCAAGATTACATTTTCTTCTGAACTTAAAGGAAAGTTGCATCGCCCCACAGACCTTGTTAAATCATACGATACTCCATTATTCCGATAAAACAGTCTTTCAAGTGTCTGTCAACATGATGTTATGCATCTGCCTGCCCCAAACAACCTACAGGGTTACATTAAGCAAAGTCTAAATTCTTACACCCACTGCGAGAGTGGCAGCCATAAGCTTATGTCATATATGTTCTACCCGAAAGGCCAAGCTGTCTATGCCAGTGCTCTGTGGATGGGTGATAACACGTTGGTGTGAATCTTTTGAGTCCACTGTAAACGGCAGCTGTCTCAAACAAAATCATACCTAGGCAATATAAAGGCAGAATACTTTACCTTGCTTACACGGTCAGACTTAACTTTTGAATTTGGATGACCAAAATCTTAAATGAAAGCTGAATAATACATTGTCAGATGGAGGTGTTTATAGTCGCTGGAACTTCAGTGACGTCATCATTTTTGCCACAATCCGGTGCTGTTCGGAGAAGGGGAATAACTACAGACGCAAGTGCGAAGTTCCCAGTCACTCCAGCTCTTTTTATTGCGTCATATTACACACGCGTATGGTAACAGAACGATGCTCGTTCTTCGCCAAATTGTTTCGGTATGCACTATAGATAATTGTCAGAGAGAAAAAGTACTGGAAAACATAAAATTATTTTTGACATGCGTGTCCACGTCTAAGAGAGGAGGCGATCACGTTTTAAGTTGCCTTGTTTCATGGGTGATTCTCACATTTTTTTGTAATGGTTGGTGTGCTTCTATTTATTCATTCTCCTTCCCACCACCCACTCACGAATTATATTTTGGTACAGTTCGCTTACTTTATGAATTAGCAGGACCATAAGCTATGCTAGAAAAATAAGCACGTCGCATTGATGTCACCTCTATCGAAGAGAGCTAGGAGTATCTAAGAGCGCTGCAAGTGTGTTGTGTACTGACTGGAGAAACACATTGTCTGTGATCCGACCACGCTAAACCAGCAAACAAGGTATTCGAAGTATTCACTTCTGGACAGGACTCCAATCGATAAACAGCGTGAAGATAGTAAGTATGGTTGCTGTAGATCAAATTAGACTAATCTTAGTTAGATTCTAAAAGACCTAATAAGGGTCTAAGACACCTCTTCACTGTGGTTGTCATTAGCCAGAGCTTGATTAGAGATGCTAGTTACTAATGAGAATGCAGAGTCTCAAGACACATTTAGGGTGGTCTGTGTTCCTTCCCAGCCACGCCTAACACTGGATACAACCCTCAAGCACAGGATCCATCTGTTTTGCTTATAAATCATTATTTCATGTGGTATTTAATTAGAACAATTGAAACAGCATTAGCTAATTAGGAAAGGAAATATTGTAGAGCTAGATAGAGTCTAAAGTTGAATGAATAAATTCTGAACATGGTATATAAATTACATTGCATGCATTTTATTATATTACAAACTGACATATTCCGAGTTTTCAATAGGAAGTAAATGAAGACTTGGCAATAATTATATACGATATACTATACAATACATGTATTAATATAGGTGCAATGATATATTATATAGGTGCTGTTATTGTAAGGTCATCAGAACTCAGCAAGAGATTTAAGATACAGAAAGCTGTATTATTTATAGACTCTTAATCTCTTCAGTACACAGAATAACTACAACATCAGAAGGAATTCTAAATGACAATCGCACCGTAAATTGGAATCCATGCCTATTAATACAATCCAAACCCTACAGTTAAACCTTAATCCTACTCTTAACCCTAACCTTAGGAATGCCCATTGAGACAGGAGCATCAGTCAAGGCAAGTCCCCAACCCTAATGTTGATAAAGACAGGAGCATCAGGTGTGAGTCTCATTCAAATTTCTCCCACAATGTCATAGCTCAGTAATGATATAACAGAGGGAGGAATGAGAAAGGAAGTACGGAGGAAGAAAGAAAAAGAACAAAACAGCAAAAAAGAAAACCAAAGAAACTTTTCTCCCTCATATTCTTTTTTTGGTGTACAACTTCTGTCTTTTGTTTACCTCATTTTTCTCACCTTTACACATATATATATACATATTTCTATGTGTCATTATCATATCTGTGTTATCCACTCTTACAAACACCTACTGGGATATGAGCTAGGGGGACTAAAACAAAGTAGAAACTGTGCGAAGTATTACCTTTGTTTTAGTCTAGATCTGGTTTGAGTTGAGGTGTCACTCAGTAGTTTGAGTGATTTCCCAATAAGTTTAATCCTACAGTACATAATTCTTTCTTGTCATAATGACTCATAATCTCAAAATATTTACAAGCAACCAGGGGAAGCCTGGGATTATGCATTTCACCAACCCTTTAGCTGTTAACTGGATAATGAATTTAAGCAGTCAAGTGCCATGCATTGCACTGCATCATATTTAATGTCAGTTTTGTGTGACCTCAGTTTAGTCTTTCATTTAACATTGTCTTCTCTTCTTTGACATCTGATGATCACCAGTTTGTTCCATCCACATTAAGGTTTCCTGTCCATATCTTTCCTAACACTGTGCTGCTTGTATGTAAAGAAGTTAAGAAACATTGCATACCTAAAGCAAAGGTTAGACAGGAGGAGGTCGTTGATTGGAATTTACATGGTCATGTCAGGGATCCAATGTTGAACATGACGAAAGACAGTACATCGTCTAATAAAGATAAAATCTGTAGCTGACTGTATTTGTTTGCAATTTACACACTTTCATAACCAGCTCGCAGAAGTGCAGGATATCCTAAAATGGTCAGGAATACACTGTAAGATTAACATTGGTGGCCCCACAAGCCATATGGATTAAGGGATATATCTTTGGCCCCTGTTAAGCAATTTTGGCCCCAGGGGATTTAGAGGGGTGCTGCTGTGCTTTAAACTGAGGAATGAGAATATCAGAAGCACATTGTCACCCTTCTTTTGTCTGTTCAAGAAGTACAATTAGCAATGCTCTGCAGTATGAAATGCCATTAGCAGTCAGCGCGCTTTGCTGTACAAAGTGGCAGTCAGTGTGATCTGCAGTATGGCAGTGGGCAAGCGGTGCTCTAGCCTTTATTATTTTGTTCAAGTGCAGTGTGTGGCATGCTGTGCAGTAAGATGTAGTTTGTATACTGGTCCAAAAAGGTCAAAGTTTAGTTACCGAATTAGGTTGGATGACCACAAACAAGGAGAGCACTTATTTGGGGTCATTGGGCTCATCCAATCCACAAGGAAAGGTTTGGGGGGTGGGGGGTGCAGAAAATTTCGTCTGTTTACTGTATGTTTAGTTACCCCCTGTCCCAACCAGCGCCCAAACGCTTCAGCTAGCTGTATGTCTTCTCCAGATCCTGCCCCCTTTTTGTTTTTTTCTAGATAGGGATGTGTGACTCCATTAGTGTAGAAATCGCTAGAGGGGTACAAATATTAGGAACAGGAATTACATGACATCCAATATATAATAACATGCCCAACATGAGATACAGTATGATATGCCTGACGCCAGATTAACTTTGAGCCATACCGGTATAGGGCAGTTGGTCCAGGGCCAAAATATACACCATTTTAACCCGTCCCTGGACATAGCCTGCCTCCTTCCCCTTCCCACCCTTCCTCAACCACTGTGAAAAGTTTCCGCGCTTGGCAGCAGCTTATAGTCTAAAAACTTGATGGGTTCGTGTTTATGAGTCGATTTACGTTACATCACTGTGTACATTGGAAAGATACACCACTCTCATTCTCCGCTTGGATCAGATGTTAATGAGTAGGCCTAACCTGTCTCAGTTTTAGAGCTGAGCACAGATGCATACTCGTACTGTGTCACGACCAGAAGCAAAGCTTGTCATCGGTTTTTATTAATATTTACTGAATTCTTTATGCATAGGAGTAGGACACACATTATTCTATTAGGTGTCTGTATTGCTACATACTGTTGAACTCTGATAACACATTCGGACCAAGCCATTGAAAGTGTCTTATCACGAGCTTGTGTTATCCAAAGTGCTCCTTATGAGGAAAAAAGCGGACGGGACGGTTAAATGGGAGTGTGCCAGGCGGGGGATTGTTTGTGTTTACTGAGTTCCACTGTATATTTTAAATAATGTACATGGTCACGATGTGTAAGCCCTGCTTTGGAATGCAAAAAGGAGATTGAATAGATAACCCGACGAAGGGATCTTTTACATGTTGTAATGTTTTTCCAAAGGGGATGGGTGACACTCTTGGAATCTTCAGCCTATGTATTATACAGCAAGATTTCTCAATCTCGAATCTCATGTACTCGAAAAAAAACCAACAAAAAACCCCACGGGCTTGTGGCGTTACGTGGTTCCGGGTATAGACAGAATGTAAGACATAAATTTTATCAATAAATTGCTAAGAAGAAGGGATGTGAGCCCGAAACGATACAAGTCATGTATTATCTGAAAAGTGTTCCACTAGGGATGTTACCTAATCAGTGTGAAAGATTAATTTTGAGAAAATCAGGAAAACATAACTTTAAAAAACTTTTTCCCTTCTTACCGGGAGTCGAACCGTTTGCAAGATGAGCACGCTAGCACAAAATCACAGGGACGCTGATTTCAGAACAATGTATTTCTTCTTTTCCTTCTGCCTGAAAATTGATCTCTAATTTCCATGGGTGCGCCTAGTGATTATCCCGATCCTGACACACTTTGAATTGCTCGTACGACTGCGTTCATTTTTTTTTTTTTGCCCCTATCTCAAACTTTACTCACGAACTTGAATGCCTCACATACTCCAAAAGTAAAAGGACTGGTTCTTTGGAATTAAAGTTGGCAAGGTCTTTCTACAGTGTATACATTGTTATTATTGCTACGGCTGTTACTAGTGTTACTAGCACCCCGGTCGTCTCCGCAGTGCAGGAAGAGGGAAAGGGGAGGAAAGGAAAGAACGGGCGAAGGTCAGGGGCTTCTAAAGAGTGGATGAGCTGATAGATATAAAGAGCTAAGAGGATTCTTTGGAATTCGAGTTGGTAAGATTCTTCCACAGTGGTCAGTATACTGTAGTATACATCTTTATTATTGCCGTTAATTGCGAGGGCTGTAACCAGCACCCTTATCGCCTCCGCAATGCGGGAAGAAGGGGAGGGGGGAGGGAAGAAAAGACGAAGGTCAGGGGCCTTCAAAGAAAGGAGCAAAAAGGTTAAAGAGATACGAGGGTTGATGCATGAAAGTGATGGCCCCTATGCGATGATTGTGTGTGTGTGTGTAGGTGGGGGTGGGGAGCGAAGTAGTTACGGTCATGCTTACAGCTTTATGATGTTTGACATGTTATGATACATTACATCATTGTGGCCGGCGAAATCGACTCTGTGATCTGGCCTTCAAAAATAAAAAAAAAATTCCCCCCTTTGAAGACAGAGGGATGGAGATGAAGTTTCTGGAATGACCTTTCTGTCATGTTGCCAATGTTATTGTCACCCAGTTACATCCAGCGTGACATAGGGATTGACAGTGTTTGATATGGTACCGGTATGTGTGTCAGGCCAAAGGTGAAAGGTTAGAGTCGAGTTCACGAACCTTTACGGTACAAGTACATACCAGACGTACGGCCATATTATTATGGGGAAAGTACTCCTGGTATGAGGGTGGACTGGCAAAGAGAAAGAGTTGTGTATTTTCAAGGAAGGCTGCACGTTGCAAGCATCAGATCCAGGTTTGTTCAAAGGCAGGGCTGAGTGGCCGTTCTTTCCTTCAGTATTATTATAGTTAACCGAAGCGGTGTCACATTTTCTTGACCAGTTTTGTTGCTTGGGAGTTTGTTTCTTTCTTATCACAGTGGGCCTATATGAACGGATTACAGACTGACTATAACGCTAGTTCGCAAGTTTTATAATTTGTAAAAATTAGATCTCAATTCATAGACAGGGGTGCGATCCTTTTATCGAGCGACACCAAATGCTGTCTCGGCTACATAACTGAAGGTGATGCATTTGGGCGTGTATTGTAGAGGTATTTTTTTTCTTTTTCGCGAGCATTTAATATTCGGGAAATTCGCGAGCTGAACTTGACTCGCACGAAAGAAAAATCTTCTCAAATAGATCATGAAGACAGTAGACGGTGCGCAACTGACCCGAGTGATTGGAACCACAGCGCGAGTGTTTGAAACCATAGCGCATGTTTGATTTACCGACTTGTCTTTGTTGTAAGCCTATCGCATGAAAATTCACAAGATAACGAAAATGAAGTCTTGCTGCGTCACTCCAAGTTACTCTACTCCTCTACGTTCATATACACATGAGAATACCGTTATGCGAACTTTAGATCAACGCGAAAAGCCATTTGGACATTTTTGCGAAACTTAGATCGTCGCGACTGAAGAAGAAAAAAAAAGCGCGTATGCAATAATCTGAGCCATTGCAAAATGTTTTGTTGTCCAAGTTAGAGCAGCTGGTGCGGTCAAGTGGTTCGAACTGACCAAACGAGCATGTGAGACAAAAATGGTGCGTCGTCAAGCAACAAGAACTTCCAGATGGCTGAGAAAACCAGAAATTGACAGGACGAAGAATTGACTCATTACATTACCAAACAGTCTAACCTGTGACCATCCATATCTCATTCCTAATACACGATCGTCTCGGACGGATGGTTTGTTTACACAGCGTGACTTGATAAAATCAGTGATGCAAACGTTAATACAAGCAGATCAAATATCCTTTCGCAGATCCCAAATTCATTTCGCCTGGTGACAGGCTTGGGACTATCTTAAGCAAATGGATGGTGCAGCATATGCTTCGGCCGCGAAATCCTTGACCAGCGTTTTCGATTGTTAGAATGTTAGCGGTCGCTTATGCATTATTTGTCTTATATATGTTTAGAATTATTTTTAAAAAAAAAAGCGGTCATGACTTCACCTATGGTCGCAGTATGGATGACAAATAAATGTATTACTGTATTAACAGTATCATGTGTTCGCGATATGGAGTTGGTCGTCATAACAGGTTCGACCTATACTGGCAGCAAGTTATGATTGTTTTGCACTGCATTGTTTGTATGTAGCACCAGGTTACATTGTTTACTACATTACTTTACTCTTATTACAGTTACCGAGTTCGTAGCCTACACAGTTCATTAATGTTAAGTTTACGGTTGCACTGCAGCAGTGCTTCATTCCTTCTGATGACAGAACCTTAGCTCTCACACTTTTGAGTAAAAGAGAAAATGAAAATGTGTGTGGTGAAGGTGGGAAGCAGTAGGGGGTATGTTTCTATGACCTCAGTTATTGCCGTAGTTGGGGTTTCCACAGATTCGGAGAAAAGGTGGAAAGGGTAGAAGAGGGTAGGGGTGGGGGGTGATTTCTGCTGTGTGTATGAAACACAATTGTTTAGAATGGGGTGGTATAGTTGGGGAGAATTCTGTCAGAGGATTCTCAGCGTTTTGGCTAAGCTATGAATGTCCTTTATCAAAATGACACATACATACGTTGGTTTGTTTTGTTGCTGTTGTTTTTTTTTTTTNGGGGGGGGGGGGGGGGAGGTGAGGGTGGATGGCAAGTGACAACATCCTGAGACGAATGTATTGAAGACTTGCTTTTCCTATAGGAAGCTAGTGTATCAAAGTGGAGAACAAGAAACGAACGACATTGTAATCAGATACAGTTTGATTTCTAGAACTTGTTTTTACCTTGTAGCTCTAGTAAGCCACATTGCGCTGAGTCGCATATCTTATGTTCAAAGAGACATGGCATACACACTTTATGTACGAAGCGTATGTACGGATCTCAATGCTTACTGAACAGCTAACAGACTTCTTTCTCCTTCCCACCACTCCTTCAAAACGAAGGTCGAGCTATTGAGAAAATAGGTCTTCGGCGAGGCCTGAATAAAAAAACAGAATAGTTTAGTGCCCGCCATTCATTCGTCTATGTGACGTTTATACACACCTTGGTCTATGCAAAGCTTGATCATACCGCCGACTGTATTTGTTTGTTCAGTTTGACGTCGTTGGCTAGGTAAACTCGTGTGGTGCGAGATCTTTCTGTTTTCGACAGTGAGACTGGTATCGGAAGTTTGGCAGGTCGGTTAGTAATTAATGTCATTATGGTAGTTGATTACTATGGTCGTTGCCATAGAGCCACTTTTCTGTTTATATGTGTGTGTTACTGATAGTTTCTACACAACAAACTTGACACAGTTAAACCATGCGAATTCAAGCATGGTAGCGCCTCATCTCAGTTTTTTGTTTTTTTTCACTTGTTCGTGGGACACGATACTGAAATGCTGCAATATTCAGGAGCACCAATATTAGAGAGCTTTTAGTAAGTTTGGATTTCTTATGGACGATAATGGGAAACGTAAGCATAGGCTGCGCAAATTGCATTCCGGGGGTTCCGTGATATTATACGATACGAAAATAAACGTTAAATTTACATCTGATTCCAGTACGGTCTAAACGCCAGGAAATGCCATATACGCATTCCTACTTCTGCCATAACAGTCTGGGAAGATCCGAACGTGAAAATAAATGCTCTTTATTAAGATCCTTTTTTTTTTCTTTTAAATTTATTGTCACTTGTGTAATACATTATGTAGGGGCACCATTATGAACGAGAAAGCTTCATTCATATCGCTGTGACCGCTGATAGTACGACATTGCAGTGAGAACAGGAAGTTGTATTTGACAAACTCATTCACTGTCTGCCCAAATTGTCTTCAGGCACGGACTTGCCGCTCCAGGAGGAACCCATCGGGGTTATGAGAGCGCTACTCTATGCGTTTGTAAAGTATCTGCAGTCGCATCTTTGGCTGAATATTGTTGAAAGCATTGGCTGTAGGTTTTGTGTGTGTCTGTGTAGGAAAACTACAGTGAAGTCATTATTACATACGTGACTGTTGATGCTCATATCTGTTTACCGTTTTATGTAACGTTTTGCTTGCACGTAGGGTGGCCGAGAGGTATAGTGTTTCCCACCTCTGTGGGAAAGGTCTCTGGTTCGAATCCCGTGAGGCATGAGGATTTTCTTGTCTGTTTTTTCTGCCTAACTGTTTCGACGGCACCCATTTGTTGGCAGAGTTGACCCGGTTTTGGAGGGGAGGGCGGCAAGGGTTAAAACCTCGTCATTGATATAGCCATAGCTGTGCTGAAAAAGAACGTTAAAACCTAACTCAGGCAAATCGTTTTGGTTTTTCGGAGATTATAAGAGAGTGGGCGGTAAAACTTCCCAGGCTGATGCACATAAAAATAGACTCAGTAGTTTGGAACCTGTCTTTGCATAGTTCTTGGCTGTTTAAAGTGCAGCAGTAAAGTGCTGCCTTGCGCTGCATACCATGACTGCAGCGTTCTTTAATATGTTTGTGCTGTTTTTCAAGTTTTGTTTTTGTGCCTAGGCATCCCGGCAATGCTGAAGATCACGGTGAGGTGTTATATGCAATAGCAATAGCAATAACTTTATTAGTTCAGGTATACGTAGCATACACATGAGCAAACGATATATCTAGATAAATGATAAAGCATAGTACACAATTCGACGAGCATAACATTTAGAGGTGCATTTAAAAAACAAAAAAAGGGCAGTCACACACTTTCAGGCTATGCTTTTACATGAGACACTATTAGTCTAATCAATGCACAATTGCATATGGACGACGAAAAATTTATGTGAAGCCATTGACGAGAAATAGACGGGGGTGGAGATTAGGGAGAAAAACACTGACGAAGACTATCGTCTCATCGGTTCATTTATCTAGACGTTCTGTAATGCTAAAAGAACAGTGACATTTACATAGCGACACTGTTATTGTGTGGAAATATTTTTTTTTTTTTTGATGGCAACGAACTTAGTGATCGATGCCGTTCCACTTTTTCATATCTTTCCGATGCAGCAGTTCACATTCTAGCTTCCGTCTTCCCGCCTCGCCTCCCTCCCCTCCCCTCCTTTTTTTAAAATTTCTAACAGTCTTCAAGCCAAAGCGTGGTAATCATGACCCTGTATCTTTACAGATCGGCGTTATTTACGATTTAAGCTGCGGAAACACTGACATTTTCTCTTCACAACTGGCTTTCTTCTACTGGTATTTCCTGAGTTGGGATTGTGACTCATTTCATTTCTGTTTGGCGGTTTTCGGTTTGTGTCGCAACTTGACGATGGCATCTGGTTCGGTGACCTCCGGTCGCTTTGAACTTACAAGGGCGTAAATTTCGTGAGCTTGTTCGTGGGGACTGGGGGTGATTGGATGGCATTCATATAATAAATTCGTGATGATCTGGGGAGAGCGACCGACATACTTGTGGTGAACAAGGATGGGTGTGGGAAAGAGGAAAATGCTGAGCGTGTTGATCCCAGTTTTCTTCGTGTGATGAAGTGCAGTGTGATGGCTCGCGGAAGGGGCTTAAAAAAACGCCTTTGTTCTGAGATTACGAGTGTCATATTGGGAACCCCACCTTATTATACCTTCCGACCAACTTTTAGGGCCTGACCTACGGGCAATGTTAAAGAGAATCAGCGCTTAGTGCAATTTTTTTTGCATGAGTACCTCTGACTGCTATCCGTCTTCCCTCCCCCTACTTTGAGACGTGTTTGGAGACTGGGCCGAGAGGCCCTGCGATGATAAAATTATTTATTTACTTGTTTTTATTATCATGTCTTACTGGTCTCTTTTTTAGCTTGCAGAAAGGGGCTGGTGCATTTCCTTAAGATCAGGATTAGGTCTGACCCCAGTGTAAGATGAAGCTGTGTGAGAAAAATACAGAAATTGCATGTCCATTGTCACTCAGTATCAGTCACATCATTGCAATTTCAAATTGAACTGCGGGATTGCTACAGACATGGGAAATCTGAAGACATGGAGGAAGCCTTTGGAGTCTCCGGATCTGGAAAATACATAGATTAAAAAAAACAAACAAAACAACGGACCAGCTGTTATGGAAAAATCATGGAATGTTTAAGATACTTGATTTTGGAGGTTCATAATTTTGCTTGGAACTATTCTACCGTGTCTATCCATATCAGAGCAAAATAAAAAAAAATGCACATTTAATAAATATCCTGCGACAAAATAGTATTTTATCAAAGGGTTTCAGTGGTGTTATTAACATCGAAAATATGTCACACTACCTGGAAATATGGAAAAGGCATGGACTTTTTTGTTCACATTCTATTGTAACTTTGGATATGAAGACATGCTCAGACAGCATTGAAGTGACTGTGATTGATGCAAACAAGTATTAGTAACTTGAGATGAATTATCGGATAGTTTTATTTTTCCTCTGTCCCCAGATTTGCAAGTGAAACAGCTGGATTAACAGAGCACTAGTCTAATCAAGGTTGATTCTCCGTTGTCTCATGTGGATTATATTCTCGGACCGTGAATCGGTAAGTACAATGTAACATCAGTATTTTCTCGTGATCATGCCGTTCTCTCCACGTTACCCACACACATACACTCCAAGAATTCACTGAGCGCGGGACGATTCCCCCTTCTATTCCTTCATTTCCTGTGCATGGCAGAACAAATCTTTTTTTTTTTTCCTCTATTCGCCTCTGTTCACTGGGCACGCATGGGTCAGAGGCCCATCCCATGTCTGTCCTTTATAGTAACTGTCCAAAAACTCGCGCCTGAATATGTACATGTGTACATGAGGTTTCACCACCCTTCCACTCATGATATTCGAGCGATCTGTTTTGGCAGAACAAATCTAAAATTCTCCCCCACCTCCGCAAATTTTACAAATCTCCCGCCTAAATTTATGACAAGAGGAACATGTCGCCGACAGCTCAATATTCAGCATGACCTGACAGTATGACTGCAACATTTAATATACACCATACATCTATAATAAATTATGGGGTTGCTTTCATAATAACGAGCGTGTATTTCTTAAGAGACCACCTATAGCTATGAAATCGCACATGCCATCCGCTGTCATAATGTCGAGTTTCCTGGTAACCATAGTGTTCAGAATTGAAAAAGTTACATATTTAAAACTTAACTCTATTCACAAATGGTCCAAATAAGAACCGATTATCTGTTTTAAAATTCTGATATCGCCGAAGTAAAATCTACTCTTAGGCATCAGCGTCATAGAATAACAATCCCAAGCTGAACAAGTCCATTGCCATTTTAGTCCTGACAAAATGGACATAATATTTTGATTTGTTTGTTTGCTTATTCTGTGGCTTTGTACCGCAACAGTTAACATGTATAATAAACTAA